>JAGFNQ010009239.1:0-334306 GCA_024364735.1 Boesenbergia rotunda | reverse complement strand
ATTATTATATTAAAAAAATTAAAAATTAAAATTAAAAAAAAATAAATTTTATTAAAAAAGGGCTTGCACTTATATAAGTTGCCTACGTATCCCCTTAGGGTATAGGGGAATCAAAGCCCACGTAGTTCTTTTACATTTTTACCCTTTTACATTTTTACATTTCTCACTCACTTTATTTCCTCCCGTTCCCGTTGTATTTGTTCCTTCGGTATCAAATTCTTCGACTTCGTCTTCTGAAAGTTGCATTCCTTGGATTCGCTTTCGGCTCTGGTCCAATCATCAAGTAATGCTTGAGCTTCCAATGAGTCGGGAGACATAGTTGATCGTCGTTCATCTAATATGTTGCCGCCGGCACTGAACGTCTGCTCCACAGCAACAGTCGACACTGGAGAAGCTAAAATTTCTTTTGCGATCACGGAGAGAACGGGAAAGCTTTGAGCCTTCTGTGACCACCACTTCAAGATGTCGAAGTCTTCGCTATCTGCTTCATTAAAATCAAAAGAAGTCGTAAAATAATTCTCAAGTTCCTGTGTGGAACTTGAGGATCCTCGTGGACGTTTCGTCCGTTCTTTTAATAAAAGTTGGGCTTTTGTAAGTTTTAAATTAGTAGTAGTAGGTTGTTGTGTTTCAGAAATATTAGTTTGTGTTCCATATTTAACATAATATTGATTATAAAGATCATATAAATAATTTCTAATATTATATACAATATTAGCTGGATCCGGAGAGGAAGAATCCTTAATAGGAATTAATGCGTCATAATATAAAGTTAGCATTTCTTGTAAAACTTCTAATTTAAATCTAGGATCTAAAGCAAATGCAATTAAATAAATTTCAGGAATTAAATAAAAATATTTTTCCCATTTAGTTTTCATAGCTATTATACATAAAGTTAAAGCTTCATCATTTACATGTTCATTTAATATTAATACTATACTACAAAAATTTACTAAAATTAAATGAGCAGTAGGATAATAAACACCTGAAAGTTGTTCAGTTGCATCGTTAAAAACTTTTAAAATTTCACAAATACTACTACAAATATTCCATTGTTGTGAAAATAAATATATATTAGTATTACTATTTTGTGCAAAAAATAAACATAATAAATCTTTATATTGAAAAGAATCTTGTAATAATTGATATGTTGAATTCCAACGTGTTGGAACATCACGTGGAAATTTTTTTGGTCGCATTCCATTAGCTTTACAAAATCTACCCCATTGTTTCATCATAGATGGATGAGACCATAAGTATGAAATTGCGGTTCTAATTGGTTGAATATAATTTTGTAAAAGTTTTAATCCATCTTGAACACATAAATTTAAAATATGCATACACAACGAATATGAAAAAATAAACCACCAATGACAGGTTGACAAATAAATTTTAATTCATCTATTGAAGCGGTATTAGAACTAGCATTGTCTAATGATATTGAAAAATTTGATGAGTCAATCCATATTCTTCTAAAACTATGTGTAATAATTGTGCAATGTTATGAGCAGTGTGTGATTCATCAAAAACTCTATAAGCTAATAATCTTTTTGAAGGATCCAAGAGTTATCAATCCAATGGCATGTTATACCCATATAAGAATGAGTTTGCCAATGATCACTCCAAATATCGGAACATAAAGAAACTTTATTATTTAATTTACTAAATTCTTCAATTAAATTCTTTTTTCCTTGTTTTACTAATCTTTTAATTGTACGAGTTAGTGTAGTCCTAGGTACACGTTTAGCAGCAGGATTAAGAGATTCTTTACAAAATCTTCAAATGTGCATTTAGATCCAAAACTAAAAGAAAGATGTTCTACGGAAACAAATTTAGCTAATGATTCTCTTAATTTATTATCTGAATATAAAAATAAACCAGAATCAGTACTACTACCGCTAGAAAATCTAGATAATTGTGTTTGAGAGCGGTCAAGCCCATATTCTGTCGGGTGCTTCGTTTCTACATGTCGTTTCAACGACCCATAACCGCCGCCGGCTTGGAATTTGTAGGAAGCATTACAATGCTTGCATTTTGCACGCATTTCTCCCGACGGAAGTGTGACTTTCTCAAAATGTTTAGTAAAAATAGACGATTTTAAAGGAGCATTATCCCGAACCTTAGAAGTAATCGCATCGGTACTTCCTTGCGTTTCGGGGATCGGAGGGCATTGGGGCTGAGCCTCGGTCTCATCATCGGTGGATTGAATTTGAAGGTTGGGATCCTCGTATGCAATTTCTTTTCCCCTCCGAGATCGAGATGATGAAGCTCCGCGTCCGCCTCCGTGACCTCCTTCCATTATCGTCGACGTCGATGAAGAACGTGAAGAGAAGTTGAGAGTTAGAGAGTTGAGAATGAGAGAAGAGAAGTTTTGTGAGTGAAAATGATGAAATGAGCTCCCTATTTATAGAGTTCGGATCATAACGGTCACTAAATCCTAGCCATTGATCAAAAAACGGTCAAATGATCTCATCCGTCCAAAAAAAAAAAAAAAAAAAAAAAACTCAAACGGCACTGAACCGGCGGTTAACCGCCGGTTCAGTGCCGTTGGAACCGGCGGTTCGGTCACGTGAACCGGCGGTTCGGTCACGTGAACGGCGGTTAACCGCCGGTTCACGGTTCTGGCGCCGGAACCGGCCCGGCATCTTGCCGGGCCGGTTCCGGTTCCCGGCGAACCGGGTCAACGGGCCAACCGGCCCGTTGACCCGGCCGGTTCCGGGCCGGGTCCGGGCTGGACCCGGCCCGTGGTCGGGTCCGAGCAGCATCAATTTGGCTTCTCTTATTATAGTAATATAATTAATTATAATAGAATCTTTATTATTATTAAGAAACGGTATTTTAAGTTAAGTTCGTAGCTTTTGCTTTGATGTGCCACCTGCCAAGCATTTTCGAGGTACATAGATGCCTGAGGTGAATGCCATAATTGCATAGCTAGACAAAGCTTCTATTTTTTTCCCCTTAGATTCTTGAACCGTGGCGAACCGTGGCGAACCGTGAACCGGACCGTGAACCGGCGGTTCCGAACCGTGAACCGTAACCGTCTTGGGCGGTTAAGGTTAAGGGTCGACCTCCCATGAACCGTCGAACCGGCGGTTCCGAACCGCCGAACCGGCGGTTCCGAACCGCCGAACCGTCGATTCCGAACCGTGATCAGGTCTAAGTCCTCGCTAACACTGACCCAAACCCGGGTCAATGTTTCTTCCTCATCCTCATGCCAAAGACAGAAAGGGCAAGCGGGCAACAACGACGCCGCCCCCTCATTTCCTGGGTCTCTCTCTAACCAACCAAAATCCATCTTACATCGCGTTGACTTGTTAAAGTTTCAAAAGACGAACTCGCTTTGCAAACTGCTAATTCCAGTAAATATTTGCAATTTCATTTAATTATAGAATTACTAAAATTGGCCCTTAACTTCCTCTAATGGATTAATAATTATAATCCTGCCTGCGTCTATAAAAATTGTTGGTCTCATCCTTCCTCTCCTCCTTCGTCCTTCGCCACGATGTTCAACGACGCCAGCGACGCTATGATCAAGAAGCCCCCTCGGGGTCCGGCGGAGAGCCTCCTAATCCGTCGGCGAGGAAAAGTCGTCCCGGCCCCGCTCGACCTCGCACCCGTCGTGGGCGCTGCCCAGGAGAGGGAGTACACCAGCCTCCGCGACGTCATCGTCGGCGGTCAGCCGCAGTCCGCCTCCGTGCTCCCCTCCCCCGTCGCCACGCCCGGCGCCGGCGAGATCCGGATGAAGAACCGCCTCGTCCAGCAGGCAGCGCAGGCGTACCTTCAGCCGACTCCTACGGCCGCCGGCCAACGTCGCAGCCGCGTCCTGCTCCTCCCCTCCGACGCAGAATCCTGCGGCGAGCACCTACGCGACTGCCTCCGGTTCTTCGCCGGCATCTGCCGGTCGGTTTTGCAATTCTTTTGCCCGTTAGAATCCAGAAGATTTCTCCTCATTCATATCAAATGCTGATTAATTACAACTACAACTAAAGACGCACGGCCTCCTCAAACTTTAATTTTGTTTCTGTCTTAATGTATCTTCATATATATGTTTTCATGCATTTCCACCCACCCATTATAGGCCCTTCTGTTTATGTAGCAAGACTCACGCTGCAACTGTCCCAGGCATGGTATAAGTTTACAGAATTGATGAGTAAAGATTCAATTTTGAGAAAGCCCTAGGAATGAATGTCTGAAGATGTAATCATGTCATGATTAGCTTCGATTTCTTAATGTATTTCCTTTCAATGATGTGGGATAGTCGGTACAAAATAGTCACACCTAGGTTGGGTCCAAATTGGATCCATCTCAGACCCGTAGTCAGATGAACGGGTTGGAACTGTAATCGGATTGGTTGGCTACTTGTTCAATAATATATATTTTGTATTTAGATTAATGATAGGGAGAGTGAAAATGAGAGAGTTAAACATACAGAATCTCGATGGCAATATTTCTAAGGTCCGGGATATTTTTAAAAAACAATTTATTTTTATTAAATATATTGAGAATATCATTTTCCGGATAAATGAGTGTAAAAATATCAACACTAAGCCTCCTATAAATTACTATGGGACATTAAAATGATAAGTCAAAATACAACATCCGATGGAATTTAAAATTCAACATTTTCAAATGTCATTGTTCATCTTTTCCCTCGACTAATGGAAAAATAGATTTCAGCTTACCTATATATTCTAATTATAAATTAAGAGGAATGACGAGCTAGATTTATTTTTTTTAAATATATTTATTTTAATTATGGTCTAAATGCACATTTTAATTTTTTTTTTTTATCAATAAACACTTATAAATTCATCTACTCATGTGTCTCGATTAACCTGTACTCATACAATTAAAATATCATTAAGACAAGAAAAAAATAAAATAAATTAAATAATAATAAAATATATTATAATATTTAGAGTGATTATTGACAAACACATATGGCTCATCATTGAATCGATAACCTATTGAAAATTCAAAACTCTTTTTTTATTAAGTATAAAATTTTTGATAAATTACACATGGAAATTAATTTAATTATTAATTTATGATTAAAAATTATAATCAATTGTAAATTAATACGGAATTTATTTCAATTAACATAAAATAACGATCACTTAATAATTATGATCGTTAATTAAGTGATGAATTGGAATTTTTTTTATCATATATATATAACTTAATGTGAAAATTAATTTTGATTGTTATATTAGTGATCGATTAAACATGTGATTAACGTGGATTTTAGAATTGTGGTTAAGTTTTTAATAAGTTTTTCAAATTTCAATAATTAAGTTGTCTCAAGTGATAAATTTGGTTTAAAAAAAATTAACAAAACAACGTCCCTTTGCTTTGCCATCCAAAAACACAAGATCCTTTTGCTTTTTGTCATCCAAGAATGTCATGTTAGGTGATCGCGGGCTCGAGCATATGAATAACAAGCCTATCATGCCTTACTACCTCAAACATATTGATTAATCGAGTTAGATGAAAGAGAGAGAGAGGGCTCCATCCAAGATTTTAATGATTAAAACAAAATTCGATCGTTAAATAATGATCAAATAAAATTTTTTGACCATAAATTAGCAGTATCCTAATATAATAATTGAAATTAATTTCGTCATTAATTTATAATTGAAATTTATAATCGAACTTAAATCAATGATATATAGAATATTTATTCCGGTTAGCACTTACCATAAAAATAAAGACGGATTAAATATGAGAACGATAAATTTTAGCATCGTCCTTATGTTTAAAATAAGTTATTCAGATTTCAAGAAGTTACCGTTTCAAATAATATTTTTTATTTTTTTAAAAAAAAAACGAGAAACGGGAAACATTAATTTGCTTTGCCATTCAAGAATGATAAGTTTTGTGTAAAATACACTAAAAGTAACAAGATCCTTTATTTTTGCTATTTTAGAATGTTAATTATGTTATGTTGTTCGGCTCGAGCATATAAATAACAAGTCGCTAATCCATCTAAGAATCAATACGAAGAAGGTAATTTTTATTAGGAGTAATGATAGAGAGAGTGAAAATGGGAGAGTAAAAACCATAGTGAATGATGTAGTTGGACCAGGAATCAGTACGGTAATTGGAACATAAATTCATCATTCATGCACATCCATGACGGTAAATTATACGGTGTTAATATCACTGGCCAAGAAGAATACTGCTGTCCTGACTGACCAAATGGTTGAAATCCATCTGCAGAAAGTCCCAATCACACATTACGTGGTTCCATATGAAATGAAGGAAATACACTATCGAGATGTTTCCATTTAGGGGAATCACAAGGATGACACATTAGATCTCCTTCATGCGCATGCTGATGATGCCTCACAAGGATGACACATTAGACCTCCTTCATGCGCATGTTGATGATGCCATATCATGTGACTAGCTGTAGCAGTGGATGCATATAAACGTTGAAGTCTAGTAGTTAATGGAAAGTAATACATAACTTTCCAAGCAATTTTTTTTCTTCCCTGGTATGCGAGTAAGATGCTTATAACGAGGGTGACTATATATTTTGCATTCACTCAGTTCATTGTCTTCATTGCAAAAGATCATGTAGTTATTTATACAACAATCAATTTTCTCCACCGATAAACCTAAACCATTAACCAATTTTTTTGTATTATAAAACTATGAGTCATAGTGTTATCAGCAGGAAGCAACTCTGACATCAATTGGCATATGTTATCGTAATATCTTTCTGAAAAATGATGTTCTGCTTTCAAATTTAATAATCTTGTAGTAGCTGATAGTTGGGAATGACCCGAAGGAATGTCTTCCCACACTTCTTTTTCACTGACCTTTAACATTTGATATAATTGTTGATATTCATTTATTGGTATTTCATCTACATGAGAATACTGAACAACATTCATTGCATCCTGAACCATTGTGGGGATTTCAATATTAGTTGTTGAATCAGACGCAACAACATGTCTATCAGAAGTTGAACCAGCAGAAGGTCCAATTGGTTCATACACATAGGGTTCTCCGTGACAATACCAATTGTAATAATTTGGCACAAACCCATTTCTACATATGTGAACTCTCACAGTATCCTCATCACGAAAGGCTATATTTCTGCATTTGTTGCGATTACATGGACACCGTAATTCAGCGCCATTCATACATTCTGGATGACTCTTAACAAAATTGACAAAATGTTCAAGTTCAGAAACAAAATCATCTCTGATAAATCCATTTTCTAATCGATTATACATCTAAGCTTTGTTCATATACATTGTTACCTAATAAGAATATAATTTGAAATATTAATATTTTTTTATAAATTTAATGAATTAATCAGTAAAAGATAATGAAATTCAGGTTTAATTGTTTACTAAATCAATTTACACACTAAATTAAGAGCATAATTAAATCTTCTAACATATATTCTAAACATGTAAAATGATTAGAAAATAAAAATATATATCTGAAATAAAGTACAAATCTCGAAGAAAAGCAGAACAATAGTAACCTACTAGAGTAAAAATTAAATCAAATTAATAACAATTTATTACAAATTTAACTTAATTATTCATGTGTGTGAAGACAACGACGGTCACGGGCTCTACAGACCAATGCCACCCGACACGACGACTAAAATATCGGCCACGGTCACGGCAGCGCCAACAAGGCCGAGGCGGCCACGGCTGAGGCAACCCCAGCCCATGGCTGGCCACGCCTGAGGCAGCCCCGGCTGAGCCAGCCCTGGCCAACAGCGGCCATGGCGGCCAGAGGCCCCAGCGCCCCTGCCTGAGCCTCCAAGCCAGCAAGCAGCCCCGGCGGTCAAGGCCCCCGCCGAGCCGGCCAGGCAACCGGTGGCTCCGGCGGAGCGACTGTGGCCGCTGAGCCGCGCGGTTGTGCCCGCGGACCTGCGCGGCTGCGTGCCGCCTCTCGCCCATGCCGTCGCCATTGAGCAACTTGCGCCAAAAGTAAAGAAAAACGACGAGAGAAAAGGGATGTACCGATGAGGAGATCGCCGGTAGCCGCAGGAGAGAAATTGGGAGAGAAATGGGAGAGAAAATTGTGTGGGAGAAAGGTTCGGGATGTGCCCTAATAATCGGTCCTTCTCGACGGAACGGGATTCCGTCGGAAATTCCCGACAGAATCCCGATCCCGTCGGGAAGTTGTCCACGTGGATTAAGTGGTCTCTAACAGGGGCATCCGACGGAAATCTAGATTCCGTCAAGGATCTCCGACCGAACCTGGATTCCGTTGGGACTCGTCGACGGAATCTGGATTCCGTCGGAAACCCCCGACGGAATCCAGGTTCCATCGGAGGTTTGGTTGATTTTTAAGGCCCATTTTCATGCGTGATTCCCAAATTTTCCGACAGAAATTGTTCCGTCTATTCCGTTAGTAATTACCGACGGAAATATTTCCGGTAATCTCCATGTCCACAATCCAACTACCGACGGAAAAACAGTGGCACAACCAAATTTATCGACGGAATTAATATTCCGTCGGTAGATGCCAACGGAATATCTATTCCGTCGGTAAAAATAATTTTTCTTGTAGTGTCAATCAACCATATAAATATAAATAAAAGTCTTTCAAGCCGACCTCCATCATCCTGACATAGATCTCAAAGCTTAAACGTGCAGGTGAAGCAGAAAGTGGGAAAGATCTCAAGCATGGATCGCTTGGAGCTGTTGCCGCCAAGAAAGGAGAAGAACTTACTCCCTCTAAACTGTTCATAGTATATGCTCGTCCTCGCCTTTTTACGGAGCTACTATAAAAAAACTCTCGGACAAGATGAAAATAGTGACCAAATTTATATTCGGTCCCTAATTTAGAAACCGAAAATAATTTCAGTCCCTAATTTAGAGACTTGAATTAGTGACCGAAATATTTTTCGGTCCCTAACTAGGAGGTTAGCTAGGATGGTGAACAAAACTGTGTTTGCGTTTAGAGTTCAAGACTTAACACTGAATTAAATTCAGTCACTAATTTACGAGCCTAAATTAAATTTGGCCCCAAATTTAGGTACATACTACGCATGTTGTATGATCCAGCCTCAAGTGCAAATATCAACTCAGTGTACCTACAAGGCAAGGATGTATGATCCAGCCTGTACCAGATCTGCCTATATGACTCGGTCGTTGGAGATTGGATGTCAACGATATGTTGGTTGATCGACTTGGGACTACCCTCCTGAATTGACATGGTATGTCTTGGTGTTAAGTGTTGACAAAACTATTACATAATGTTATCAGATTTCTGTATGCTTCACTTTGTTTATACTGAAGATATAGAGGCTGATAAATCTCTTCATTTAAGAGTAACTGATATACTTTGATGTTCTTCAAGAAGAGGTATTTAATTACTTAGCTGGTGTATTATGAATAATTATTCATCATTTAGAAATCTGATTCCCTCCACAAGATCATTGCCCAAACAAATTCTCTTCAGCCAATAATGATAGCAAGGAAGTATTGTCCGAATAATTTCACCATTAAAAAGATTATATTTGACTTATTTTGTACCTTAATTTTTTTTAAAACATTAATTTGATTTTCCTCATACATGGAAATTATTTTCTGACCTTAATCCATAATTATTAATTTCACCATTAATTTGATTTGAAAAAATTATTTTATAAAGGCCTTCTTGGGACTTCTGAGAAGGAAATATTATTTTTTTTATCAATTTTTTAAAAATAAAAATTTACATTCAATTATTTGATTCCAAATCAAATAAAATTTTGATTTCATTTAATTTTATTATTAATGGAATAAAATTCCATAACATCTTTAAATTTATCCTTTTATAAGATTTTAAAATGTTAAAAAATATTAATACACCTAAAATCATTAACATCTTAATTTGCAAATAAAAATGTATATATATCTCAAATAATAAAATGATAATTAAATATGATAAATAGATTTCTTTTCCCTGTTATTATTGTAGTAAAACAAAACCAACAAAATAAATTAAAAAAAATTATCAATGTTTTTCGGTATTTAGTTTCCAATTTGAGCATATACAAATTGCTAAAATTCAAATTAACCATTACATTTTTTAAATAAATATATAAATTAGTATGCAATTACAATAATTGCTTCAAGCTTAAGTAATATTGAAGTCAAAAAAGTGATGAGGAAGAAAATTTTCTATTTTATTTAAGTTAATTTTAATTTATGTCTAATTATATTATTGAATTGCATTTACTATTATCAATTTTAAATTTACATGTATTTTATTTATATTAAAAATTTTCAATAGTATTAGTTTTTTTTTTGTATTAATTTGTTATGTACCTGAAAATATAATCCGTTAGAATTAATTTAATGTTATTTCTATATAGAAGTTATTTACTTTATAAGGAAATTATTTATTTATTTTTGACTTGAATCCATTTTTTTAAAAAAATTAATTCAGAATGGTAATATGAATAAAAAAGGAAATTTTGACACTTATGGAAAACAAGGTATAATTTGGAAAGGGAATATGAAAAAAAAAGGAAATTGTGACATTAATGGGAAAAAATATATCTGGAAAAGACAGTCTATCAATGATTTTAAGAATAAAATTTCCATTTAAAATCCAAAGAAAATGCTTATATACACGTTAATCATGATACTTCAATTCCATCCCGGAGCCCCCGAACTTCGCATGGATACCGATATCGTTGCCGTCGTCGATAGAGAGGAGGAAAATGAATGTGATTGGCTCCTTCCCTACGATCTCTTGCTCGAGATCTTCTCCTACCTTCCGGCCAAGAAGATCCTGCAACTCCAACTCCTATCCAGGCGTTTCCGCCGCCTCGCCGCCGACCGCTACTTCCGCCTGCTACAATGTCGACGCAACCGCGCCACCTCGGCCGGCTTCTTCATCGTCTCCACCTTATACCGGGAATTGGACTTCTTCCCAGTACTAGACCACGCAGCGGGCTTTCCACCGTCCATGGAGGCGTACCTCAAGGAAGTCTCCAAAGGCCCCTACCTCCTGGCTTCCTCTCGCGGCCTCCTCTTCTTCCTTTACTACAGATGTGATAACTTATTGGTCGTGAACCCCGCCTGCAACGAAAGGAGGTTGCTCCCTGCCCCACCGAAAGCATGCTTGTCGCTGTCGCTGTGCAATGGCATGGCCGTGAATTTCCTCGACGACGACGTTGATCACCTCAAGTGCAAATATCAACTTGCGTACCTACAGCCCACGATGCCGACTGATGGACCGTTATACCGGCTCCGCCTCTACGACTCGGCCGCCGGAGCCTGGATCGTCGACGACCGGCAGGTCGACTTGGGAACGTGCTCCATAAATCTGAAAAATCTAGTGTTGTTGGGAGGGCTCCGCCTTCGTCTGCTTCATCTCTTCATGTCGCGTCGCGGCCATCGACATCTCCACGAGGCTCGTCAACTTCTTGCCGCCGCCGCCGCCTGATATCGCAGTCCAGTATAGAGGCGAGATCAACGTGGCGGTTTGGGAGGAGGCCCCAAATAGATCGTGGTTGTGCCTGGTGCATTACAATCGTTTCTTCCGCAGATTTACATTGTGGAGGTGGTCGAAGGGATCGATATGGGTTAAGTTGAATGAGGTGGTAGTCGATCGCCGGCGACATGGAAAAATAATAAACGCTTTCATCCTTCACGACGGTGGAGCGATGAACGGAATGCTTCTGTTTTTCGTCGCCGACAATAGTGCATATGCTTACTCCTTCAAGCGGCAGCAGTTTATCAAGTTGAGGACGGGGAAAATATATGAACCCTTACTCAGATTCTTAACCTACACAAATTCTCTTCGGCCATGCTACGATCCTTCCGGGGATGAAAATTACAATGAAGGAGACGAAAAAGATGACCCAGAAGCCAATGTTGAAGGTGAAAGCGAAAAGGATGATGATGATAATGACGATGATGACAACAACGACGAGGAGCAGGAAGACGAGGAGCAGGAAGCGGATGAGGAAGACGATGGAGAGGATGAGGAGCTTCCGCAGCCACCGGCAAACCGAGATTGAATATCGTTTTTAATAAAATAAAATTGAATATTTTATTCTGTTTCCTCTTTATGTTTGGTTAACTTTCTCTAGTAAACAATTATATATAATCGAATTGATTTTAAAATATCATAAATAAATCAAAAAGAATATTCAAAATAAAAAATTAATTTTTTTTCTAAAACGTGTGCAATTGATAAAGTTTGACTTAGTTTAGGCAGTAAAATTTGAAATCTATCAAAAGGATTCGTGAAATTCGATATTGATAAAGAGAAATTTGAATTCTGATCTAGGTATGAAAAAGTCAAGGTCAAGTTGTTATTGTGATAAATTCATGTGATACATGACAATAAAAATATAAATCAGAGATAAGAGGAAAATTCATCAACAGGGTCACCTGATCGGATGCCTTTATCTAACTTGGTGAGCCGGTTTGCATGACCGAATGGATGCAAGGGGTCATACGCATGACATATAACATGGATCATGTGAGAAAGATAAAATCGGGACAACTAACTAAATATACAGCTGATCGGCCAGCCTGTTTAAAATATACAACCATTGATCATCGATAAAAGAATGGCTGATTGGTCGTCACAGTTTCAGCCGATCGGCCACATATCGAATCAAGATTGGATAAGTTTCGTAGTCCATTACAGTAAGCCTTATTGCTTAACTAGGTTAGGTTCTTAGCACATATAGTTAGGCTAGACCTCCATGTTGTCAGTAGGTTGAACCTCATTTATCCATAATATAAAATGGGCCTCCAATAGAAGCAGATAGACTGACCCATATGTTGGTGTTGTTTGTACTAATAATCAAACTCAGATAATTTGACATCAGACTATGTCTAGGTTGGTGAAGTCCTTGCAAGAAGTCTAAGGTGGTGGAGTCTTGGCAAAAGTCCAGTTGGGTCTGAGAGGTCGACTGTTAGCCGAAGTATAGGGTGGTGGATAGGGATGGAAATAGGCCAAGCTGCCTATCAGGGGTCTGTAGCCTGACCTGTATTTGGCATGGCCTGGCCTGACCTATTTAAGAATAAAATAATAATCAGGCCCTTGTGAAAGCATGTTTTTCTTATCAGGTCAAGCTTAGGCTCAATATAAAGCCTATGAAGCCTAACAGGCCGGCCTGGGCATGTTAAAATTATATTATTAAATTGTCAAATGTTAAAATAGAGTGTAAAAGTAGAATTTTGATCCTTGGTCTCCCGCCGAGCAAACACTTATTTACAGCTTACAAGGCAACAAACCACAAATCTATTTTGCTTAAACTTCTGCCGAACATATATATTTATGGTATCTTTAGCTAATTTGTTAAATTAATATTTTGGATAATCGAATATTCGAATTAAATTGTTATATTTTATATATTAGAAGTATTTTGGAAAATCGAATTAAATTACAGGCTTTGTAAACAGGCCACAGGCCAGGCCAGATTATTGAACAGGTCAGACTCAGACCTAGAACAAAAGCCTATAACAGGCCACAGGCCAGGCTCAGGCCAGTTTGCTATTATACATGCCTGGCTTGTTAAGGGAAAAGCCTGGTCTGGCCTGGCCTGTTTCCATCCCTAGTGGTGGACTCCTGACTAAAGTCCAAGTTGGTGAGGACTTAGCAAAAGTCCTGGTGGGTTAAAAAGCTAATTAAATCTGCACAAGGTAAGTGAAGTAAGCCATTGGAGGAGCGAATTCCGGTGAGGATGAGTCTCAGTTGGGACTTTAGGCGCAGTTCAACTTAGAACCATTTCGAATCTCTAAGTTGAGGCCTCTGACTAGATCCTGGTTTTGGGAAGATATGATTTATTTAGTACTCATTATATTTAGTCCATGCGGTGTGTTTACTAACCTTATTTTATAGGGTATATTTATTTTTGGATTAACATGGTTTTACAGGGGTTTTTCAGTAAAAGTTTCCTCGAATGAACAGTACCTGAGGCGCCTCAGTTTGGACTGGAGATGCCTCGGGTGGATGAGAGCGGCTCTGTGAAGTCTACATTGAAGATGAAATTTCAGCAATCTGAGGCACCTCAGTTGGGAACTGAGGCGTCTCAGAAGGATCCAAGGCGCCTTCGAGTGGATAATAAATTTGCTTTTGCCACCATTTATTATACATTTTCTGAAAAATACTCTCTCATATAGTAACCTATTCAATTTTCTGGTTTACTTTTTTACAAATAGCTGTGTGGAACACCTAAGATCAACATATGACCTTTACTGAATTTATCATATATTTTCTATTTTTCACTAAAAAAAATTATCTATACACTATGCATGGTTTAAAATATTGATTGCATAGACTTTGAAAATATATTACTTTATTTCAGAACTAGTCTACAAAGAGTGAAGTCACTTTGTTAGAAGGGTTAATTGGTATCAAAGCTAGTCCGCTTAACACAAACCGAGTCAGATTGATTTACGATCATGAATCCAATAGTAATTATCTAATGTCCATCATTATGCATCAGAAGAAATCTTAAAATAATAATTGAACAGAGTAAACCTCTTTCCAACAGACACATGATCTATGAAACATGAGTTGCCGATCACAGAATCAGATATGTGTTTTTTTCTTTACAACTGCCGCTCGACGTCAACAGCAATAACAACAATGCCCGTGGATAATAACAACTCCCTTCCATCTTCATTATCAACAACCACGATCTAAATTGAATTTGTAATCAATTTTGTTTTAAAACAAAATATTTCATAGGTCTTCATCAAAATGTATAGAGATATCTTCACCATCACAAAATACTTCTTTTCCTAATTGTATATAAAATTTTTAACTTGTGCACCTTGCCATGGCGACGGTGAGCGACTACACAGTACACATGTTTTTTTTTATTTTATTAAGCCATTAGGATGTTAACTTTAGAATTTATATATATAACGATTTGATATCATGTTCATGCTTATGTGAGCGACGGTGGATGACATCCGATATGGCCACCTAATGCGGCTTTGATCAAATTTTTTAATTCATCTCATGTCTCATCTGCTACAATCAATTCTCTTTCCTTTAATTGCTTGTAGCATGCACAATCACAGATGCACAACACCAAATTAATTAGTATTGATTTATACAGACCAACATCAACTTGGTATTGATTTTACAAACTAACACGACTTTGAATTGATTTTTAAATATCAACTTCATCGACCAACTCTAAAGTGAAACTGATCTTTAAACACTAACTTCAATGTATTGGTGTTGGTCTAAAGATCAACTTTAGGTTGGAGTTGGTCAGATTTTGTCAGCGCGTCAAATGGTCATGTCGACCTCGGGAATAATGGATTCCTTTTCTGGACGGAGCAACGAGCATCCCGGCCGGGACAAGTCTTGTGATAGCAACTATGAAGATGTAGTGCCCACCTCTTGAGTTAAGGTCTACTTTGAGCCCATAAGCCCAAAACCTGGCCTCGGAGCCCAATCATCCTTGTACCTTATGAGTTGACTGGAAAGTTCTATATATGAGGGTTGATAGGGTTGAATGAGCCCTGGCAAGGACGAAGGATGAAGTAGTTGCGTGACCCAACAACGGTAGATCGAGGCAACCCTCCTTCCCAGGTCCCGGGAATCCCCGAGGGCGACGGGCCCGGGAAAGGCAGCTGGGAGATCCCTCTCGGGAGCACCCCGGGAGGTTAGGCTCCGAGAGCACCTCGGGAGCTGTGGCACACGAAAACCCCAAGCTCATCTCGGGGGTGGAGTCCCCGCACTAACCGACCTCAGACACGGACCCCCTCATGATACAGATAAGCACCCCCGGTAGAAAAGGTCTTCACGACCCCTGAATGTCGCAACGGACAAAAGTCGATAACGGCACGGACTGTTTCAAAGGACATCCCGTAACCGCCTAAAGAGGAGGGGGACGTGGCTTAAGTACGGGAGACGTGGCGCCGACCAAGGGGCACGTCTAGCCTATCGCCATCGGTATAAAAGGTAGTCCAACCCCTCCGGTAAACGGGGCTTACACTCTCTCATTCTACATATTGTATTTCTTTCTCACTGCCATTACTCTTCGGACGACCTACTAACTAGAGCATCAGTGTGGACTCCGCCGGACCCTGCCGGCGTGTCCCTAACGCTTGTGTTAACTTCGCAGGACCCCAAGTTCCTCCCTGGCGCAACAACTTCCACGCGGATGGAACCTCAGTGACTAACCATCGTCGACGATTCCTTCCGGAACAAGGGGATATGTCGTATTAATAACAGTAAGATAAGTACATCCCCGCCCTTTCCTATAGTCTGTACGCTTGCATGGTCTTGATATGATGGGGAGTAGTAAAAGAGGAGGGAAGGAGCGCTTGTAAGAGGTAAGCAATAGAACAGTAAATTTAACCTTTTCTCCCTTTTATAGTCTTTACACCCCCACTTAGACTGATATTCGATGTCATTCTAACGCTCTTTTATCACCGGAGTAGTCAATGCAGAAGCTAGCCCATTGGAATTGCTCTCTTGAAAATCTTGACACAACATCAATAATCCTTCGATATGTACTCTACATGGATAAATCAAATTCACTATATTTATAAAATCACATAATGAGAAGTCACAAATATACTTAATATGATAAAATAGTATGGAAATAATAATAATATATATTTTTAGTTATTATTTTTTAAAAATATGGATTCTAATAAAGAAATTTCTCATAATGAGTTAAGACCTTTTCTAATAAAGAAACAAACAATATTTTAGAAATATTATACTGTATTATATTCTTCTAAACAAATCAAATCGACAGCGGCGGATAAATAATCAGGCCGCCGATAACTCGATCCTTCGTCCACTTCTTCTTCTTCCTGAATGATTCCTGGGACTTCTGATGAAGGAAATCTTGATTTTTTTATCAATTTTTTAAAAATAATAACATTTCCATTCAATTGATTTGATTCCAAATCCAAATAAAATTTTGATCTCATTTAATTTATTATTAATGGAATAAAAGTTCCATTCAACATCTTTAAAATTTATCTCTTTTATAAGATTTTAAAATGTTAAAAAATATTAATACACCTAAAATCATTAACATGTTAATTTGCCAAATAAAAATGTATATATCTCAAATAATAAAATGATAATTAAACATGAAAAATATATTTCTTTTCCCTGTTATTATTGTTAGTAAAACAAATCCAACAAAATAAATTAAAAAAATTATCAAAATTTTTCACTATTTAGTTCCAATATGAACATATACAAATTGCTAAAATTCAAATTAAACCATTACATTTTTAAATAAATATATAAATTAGTATGCTAATTACAATAATTGCTTCAAGCTTAAGTCATATTGAAGTCAAAAACAGTGATGAGGAAGAAAATTTTCTATTTTATTTAAGTTAATTATAATTTATGTCTAATTATATTATTGAATTGCATTTACTAAGTATCAATTTTAAATTTATATGAATTTTATTTATGTTAAAAATTTCAATCTGTATTAATTTGTTATGTACTTTAACATTATTTCTATATAGAAATTATTTACTTTATAAGAAAATTATTTTTTGACTTCAATCCAAAATTATTTTTAAAAATTAATTTAGAAAGGGAATATGAAAAAAAAAGAAATTGTGACATTAATGGGGAAAAAGTATATATGGAAAAGATTTTAAGAATAAAATTCCCATTTAAAATCCAAAGAAAATGTATATATACATGCACGTTAATTAACCCTAACTGAAGTTCGCATGGATACCGATATCGTTGCCGTCGATAGAGAGGAGGAAAATGAATGTGATTGGTTCCTTCCCTACGATCTCTTGCTCGAGATCTTCTCCTACCTTCCGGCCAAGAAGATCCTGCAACTCCAACTCCTCTCCAGGCGTTTCCGCAGCCTCGCCGCCGACCGCTACTTCCGCCTGCTGCAATCTCGACGCAACCGCGCCGCCTCCGGCGTCTTCATCGTCGTCGCTCCCTTATACCGGAAATTGGACTTCTTCCCACTAGACCACGCAGCGGGCTTTCCACCGTCCATGGAGGCGTACCTCAAGGAAGTCTGCAAAGGCGCCTTCCTCCTGGCTTCCTCTCGCGGCCTCCTCTTCTTCCTTGACAACAGATGCGCTAACTTATTGGTTGTGAACCCCGCCTGCAACGAAAGGAGGTTGCTCCCTGCCCCACCGGAAGCATGCTTGTCGATGTCGCTGTACAATAGCTTGGCCGTGAATTTCCTCGACGACGACGTTGATCACCTCAAGTGCAAATATCAACTTGTGTACCTGCGGCCCACGATACCGATTGATGGATCGTTATACCAGCTCTGCCTCTACGACTCGGCCGCCGGAGACTGGATCGTCGACGACCGGCAGGTCGACTTGGGAACGTGCTCCATAAATCTGAAAAATCTAGTGTTGTTTGAGGGCTCCGCCTTCGTCTGCTTCATATCTACAGATCGCGTCGTGGCCATCGACATCTCCACGAGGCTCGTCAACTTCTTGCCGCCGCCGCCGCCTGATTGCGCCGTCCAGTTTCGAGGCGAGATCAACTTGGCGGTTTGGGTGGAGGCCCCAAATAGATCATGGTTGTGCCTGGTGTATTACGATATTTTCTTCCGCAGATTTACATTGTGGAGGTGGTCGAAGGGATCGATATGGGTTAAGTTGTATGAGGTGGTAGTCGATCGCCGGCGACATGGAAAAATAATACACGCTTTCAGCCTTCATGACGGTGGAGCGATGAACGGAATGCTTCTATTTTTCGTCGCCGACAATAGGGCATATGCTTACTCCTTCAAGCGGCAGCAGTTTATCAAGTTGAGGACGAAGAAAATATATCAATCCTCGCTCAGATTCATAACCTACACAAATTCTCTTCGGCCATGCTACGATGCTTTGGGAAAGGGATAGCCACTTTGGTGATGGGAATTGAGATGTTGATTGCTAACGTTTTTAATAAAATAAAATTGAATATTTTATTCTGTTTCCTCTTTATGTCGTGGTTAACTTTCTCTAGGAAACAATTATATATAATCGAATTAATTTTAAAATATCAAAATAAATCAAAAAGAATATTCAAAATAAAAAATTAATTATTTTTCCTAATATGTGTGCGATTGATAAAGTTTGACTTAGTTTAGGCAGTATAATTTGATATCTATCAAAAGAGTTCGTGAAATTTGATATCGATAAAGAGAATTTTGAGTTCCGATCCATGTAGGAAAAAGTCAAGGTCAAGTTGTTATTGTGGTAAATTCAGGTGATACGTGACAATAAAAGAGTAAATCAGTGATAAGAGGAAAATTCATTAACGAGGTCACCTGATCGGACGTTTTTATCTAACTTGGTGAGCCGTTTTGCTGGGCCGATTGAATTCAAGGGGTCATACTCATGACATATCACATGGATCATGTGGAAAAGATAAAATCGAGACAAATGACTAAATATATAACTGATCGGCCAGCCTGTTTAAAACATATAGCCGATTGATCATCGATAAAAGGATGGCTGATTGGCCGTCACAGTTTCAGCCGATCAGCCACATATCCACTCAAGATTGGATAAGTTTTGTAGTCCATTGCAGTAAGCCTTATTGCTTAACTAGGTTAGGTTCTTAGCACATATAGTTAGGCTAAACCTCCATGTTGTCAGTAGGTTGAACCTCATTTATCCATAATAAAATGGGCCTCCAATAGAAGCAGATAGATTGACCCATATATTGGTGTTATTTGTATTAATAATCAAACTTAGATAATCTGATACCAGACTGAAGTCTAGGTTGGTGAAGTTCTTGCAAGCAGTCCAAGGTGGTGGAGTCTTGGCAAAAGTCCAGTTGGGTTTGAGAAGCCAACTACTAGCCGAAGTCTATGGTGGTGGAGTCCTGACTAAAGTCCAAGTTGGTGAAGACTTAGCAAAAGTCCTGATGGGCTAAAAAGCTAATTAAATCTATACAAGGTAAGTGAGGTAAGTCACTGGAGGAGCGAATCCCGGTGAGGACGAGTCTCAGTTGAGACTTTAGGCGCAGTTCAACTTAGAATCATTTCGGATCTCTAAGTTGAGATCTCTGACTAGATCCTGGTCTTGGGAAGATATGGTCTATTTAATACTTATTAATTAATTAGTCCATGCGGTGTGTTTACTAACCTTATTTTACAGCGTATATTTGTTTTTGGACTAACTTGGATTTGCAGGGGTTTTCTTTAAAAGTTTTCTCGGATGAACAATACTTGAGGCGCCTCAGTTTGGACTGGAGATGCCTTAGGTGGACGAGAGCGCCTCCGTGAAGTCTACATTGAAGATGAAATTTCAACGAGCTGAGACACCTCAGTTGGGAACTTAGGCGTCTCAGAAGGGATCCAAGGTGCCTTCAAGTGGATAAGCGACGAGCGCGACGACTATGGATCGCGAATAAAAATTACATAGTTCGAGGTGCCTCAGTTAGGAATTGAGGTGCCTTAGACGCCTTATATAAGGGTATTATTGTCGTGCACTCAAGAACATACTTGCTTTTATAATCTTCAAGCTCACACGCTCATCCGGTTACTTCCTCGTCTTCTTGCTGAGGCTCCGCATTGACACGACCACGTCCAACCACTACTGGAAGATTAACGCCAACACATGAGCCAATCTAAAATTCTACACTTGTGTTTGGTAACGATTTATTTATTTATGCTTAATCAAGTAAGAAGAGTAGGGTTGTTACACTTCCTACCCATATCTTATACTCGATCACTCTGCCAAAAGTTTACCTGTAGAGAATACTAGTGGATTGCCCATCAAAAAGGTTCAAGGGAGCTGGGCATTGTAGTAGGAGTTATCGAAGGCTCTGAAGTAAGTAAAACCGAACTGTATTCGAATTTTGATCTTCTTTTCCGCTGCGCAGGTGCTCTATTTCTTTCGAAAAACGATTTACTTTTTAAAAGACACATGATTCACCCCTCCCCCCCTCACGTGCAATGGTCCGACACCATAATCCCAACAGCACACAAATCTAAAGCCCATCTCTGATAAGACAGAGATAATATAATATTATCCTTCTCTCTCATTAAAACTGACCTACTTAGTAGTCCATTGGCCTACTGTAATAGAATTCTTACATAAATTTGTTGATTTGACAACCATATTATGGTTGATGTGATACCCGACGGCGGAAGATTATCAAAGGGTGTTGCATATATAAAGGGAACCCTCCTCCATGGTGCAAGATACGAATTTTCATCTCTAGTGCTCAATTCCACTTCAAATTTCCACTACTTGCTATTGACTTGAGTGTCAAATTTTCCGCTTCTTTTGAGTGTTTTTTGTTCGTAGATATTGAAGGTGATGATCCTCCTTAAGTTAACATTTACACTATGTTTTGCTATTTTGTTCTTCACCGATGAGATATGAAATAACTTTTGGCCAAATAACACTTCATAAGCATTTGAATTTAGTTAAACAACTCAAAGGGGCTTAATTATCAACTAAGTAATTCAAATAGATGTTAGATGATCCAAGAGAATTCAATACAGAATTCAAACTTGCCTAATGAATAAATCCAAAACATTAATTACTTATGCACACTTAAAAATCAACCTCAAAATTCAAAGCAACCATTCATGTAAGCATTTATCATACATTTTCTCCAATGTTGTCAACTCAAAGCACACAATATGCTGACGGAAGAAATCGCCACAGGCTGTTGCGTGGTCGGGCCATCGGGTACCAATATCATCAGTGGTGAAGTCTTCACGAGTCTCCGTACCGCGATTTACCCTCGTTCACCGTGGGGACTCTCATTGAAGGCTGTGGGGCAAGGTCGGTCAGCCAAGCGAATTAGTCAGGCGCAAGCCTGGATACCCCTTGTAAATCAAAAAAAAAAATTATGATACATTTTCTCCATTGTGCCCGTCCTCCTCACATATTAGTCACAACATCCGGGTTAATAGTCTCCATGATTTATCTCCTCCGTGTTGGCCCTGAGACAAGTTGGCGGGGGTACTGGGGGCAAGCGAATTATCTTTTGCCACCATTTATTATACATTTTCTGAAAATACTCTCTCATATAGTAACTTATTCAATTTTCTGTTTTACCTTTTTACAAATAGCTGTGTGGAACACCTAAGATCAACATATGACCTTTGCTGAATTTATCATATATTTTCTGTTTTTCATTCAAAAAATTATCTATACACTATGAATGGTTTAAAATATCGATTGCATAGACTTTGAAAATCTTTTACTTTATTTCAGAACTAGTCTACAAAGGGTGAAGTCACTTTGTTAAAAAGGTTAATTAGTATCAAAGCTAGTCCGTTTAGCACAAACCGAGTCAGATTGATTTACGATCGTGAATCCAATAGTAATTATCTAATGCCCATCATTATGCATCAGAAGAAATCTTAAAACAATAATTGAACAGTATATGCTAAAAAATGTATATATATATATATTTTCTTTAAACCACCAGTAAACCTCTTTCCAACAGGCACATGATCTATGAAACATGAGTAATCGATCACAGAATCAGATATGCGTTTTTTTTCTTTACAATTGTCGCTCGACGTCAACAACAATAACAACAACGCCCGTGGATAATAACAACTCCCTTCCATCTTCATTATCAACAACCACGATCCAAATTGAATTTGTAATCAATTTTGTTTTAAAACATAATATTTGATAGGTCTTCATCAAAATGTATAGAGATATCTTCACAATCACAAAATACTTCTTTTCCTAATTGTATATAGAAACTTGTGCACCTTGCCATGGCGACGGTGAGCGACTACACAGTGCACATGTTTTTTCTTTTCTTTTCTTTTTTAGATTAATCCATTAGGATGGTAGCTTTAGAATTTATATATATAACGATTTGATATCATGATCATGCTTATTTGAGCGACGGTGGCTGACATCCGATATGACCAACTGATGCGGCTTTGACCAAATTTTTTAATTCATCTCATGTCTCATCTGCATGCAATCAATTCTCTCTCCTTTAATTGCTGGTAGCATGCACAACCACCGATGCACAACACCAAATTAATTAGTACTGATTTATACAAATCAACACCGACATGGTATTGATTTTACAAACTAAAAGGCTTTTGAAGCTGGTTTTTAAATATCAACTTCATCGACCAACTCTAAAGTGAAACTGATCTTTAAACACTAACTCCAATGTATTGGTGTTGGTCTAAAGATCAACTTTAGGTTGGAGTTGGTCAGATTTTGTCGGCGTCAGATGGTCATGCCAACCTCGGGAATAATGGATTCTTTTTCTGGATGGAGCAACGAGCGTCCCCGGTCGGGACAAGTCTTGTGATAGCAACTATGAAGATGTAATGCCCGCCTCTTGGGTTAAGGTCTGCTTTGAGCACATAAAACCGAAACCTGCCTCGGAGCTCAATCATCCTAGCTAGTACCTTATGAGTTGACCGGAAAACTGTTGTATACGATTTTGCAAAGCAAAATTTGATGCCATCAATCGTTGAAAGTAAAGTTTGACTTCTAAATCGAAATCTACGTTTCGCGTAGAAATATCTGGACTATTTATTTGCTCAAAACCAATTAAGGATAAATGAGAAATTAATTATTCAAAGATACGCTCAAATGAACATTAAGGAAAAAGATGGGGTTTTAGTCCCACATTGCTAACCGGCAAAAGCCAGTGTTTCCTTATATGTGTTCTTGTGCTAATGTTGTTAATACAAAAGCACAAGAGGTCTCTACCCTTGGGCGGTAGGTGCTCGCACCTGAGAGCCCGCCACGCGCGCAATGGGCGTTTTGTTGGCGCACTTTGCCTATGTGGCATGTGACTGTGTAGAGAACGATGACTGGATTGGGCGAACAGATGATGGCCATCGGATCAAAGATCTGGACAGATCGCAGGAAGATGCGATCTGGAGCGTCGGATCAAAGATCTGGACAGATCGCATGCAAATGCGATCTGGAGCATCGGATTCAGATCTGACTGTGAAGCGGGAGGATGGATCTGAGGCGTCGGATTAACTGTTCTAATCTGACGGCCGAGATCAAGATGGATCTGAAGAGTTATAACTCTTCAGATCAAGGGATGAGATTAAAAGACCTTTAAAGGGTTATACCCTTTCGTTATGAACGGTCCAGATCTGCCCGAACCAAAGGGTACTTACCTCTTCACTCAATATAAATAGATCCCTTCACTAGATCATTTCACTCATTCAAGCGCATTTGCACTCATCCATCTTCTGCATCGAGAGTCCAAAAAGCCTGCAAAAAGGTTCGTCGGTCTCGAAATTTGAAGTGCTACTATTCCGAGACGACGTTGTTGTATCTTGGAAACGAATTGTTGCTATCCGTGAGCACCAGTAGCGGAGCAATATCATTTTACGGAGATAGTGTCAAACACTAGCCTCGACGTAAACCAATCAGTTTGCTTCCTCCGAAAGCAACCTCCCGGAAGATCCGACGGTCGTAAATTGACTAAGTCAAATACCGAGGAGATACAAGTGGTTGTTAAAATTCCAACAAAAACTCTATATATGAGGGGACATGTCGTATTAATAACAGTAAGGTAAGTACATCCCCACCCTTTCCTATAGTCTGTACGCTTGCATAGTCTAGATATGATGGGGAGTAGTATAAAAGTAGCGAAGGACAGCTTGTAAGAGGTAAGTAATAGAACAATAAGTTTAACCTTCTTCCCCTTTTATAGTCTTTTCACCCCACTTGAACTAATACCCTATGCTATTCTAACACTCTTTTACTCTAATCACCGGAGTTGTCAATGCGGTAGCTAGCCCATTAGTATTGCTACTTTGAAAGTCTTGACACAACATCAATAATTCTTCAATATGTACTCTACATGGATATATCAAATTCACTATATTTGTGAAATTTATAAAATCACATAATGAGAAGTCACAAATATACTTATGGGCTTGAAAATAAAGAAATTGTGACATTAATGGGGGAAAAAGTATTTATGGAAAAGATTTTAAGAATAAAATTCCCATTTAAAATCCAAAGAAAATGTATATATGCATGCACGTTAATTAACCCTAACTGAAGTTCGCATGGATACCGATATCGTTGCCGTCGTCGATAGAGAGGAGGAAAATGAATGTGATTGGTTCCTTCCCTACGATCTCTTGCTCGAGATCTTCTCCTACCTTCCGGCCAAGAAGATCCTGCAACTCCAACTCCTCTCCAGGCGCTTCCGCCGCCTCGCCGCCGACCGCTACTTCCGCCTGCTGCAATCTCGACGCAACCGCGCCACCTCCGGCGTCTTCATCGTCCTCCCTTACACCGGGAATTGGACTTCTTCCCACTAGACCACGCAGCGGGCTTTCCACCGTCCATGGAGGCGTACCTCAAGGAAGTCTCCAAAGGCGCCTACCTCCTGGCTTCCTCTCGCGGCCTCCTCTTCTTCCTTGACAAGAGATGCGATAACTTATTGGTCGTGAACCCCGCCTGCAACGAAAGGAGGTTGCTCCCTGCCCCACCGAAAACATGCTTGTCGCTGTCGCTGTGCAATGGCATGGGCGTGAATTTCCTCGACGACGACGTTGATCACCTCAAGTGCAAATATCAACTTGCGTACCTACAGCCCACGATGCCGACTGATGGACCGTTATACCGGCTCCGCCTCTACGACTCGGCTGCCGGAGACTGGATCGTCGACGACCGGCAGGTCGACTTGGGAACGTGCTCCATAAATCTGAAAAATCTAGTGTTGTTTGAGGGCTCCGCCTTCGTCTGCTTCATATCTACAGATCGCGTCGTGGCCATCGACATCTCCACGAGGCTCGTCAACTTCTTGCCGCCGCCGCCGCCTGATTGCGCCGTCCAGTTTCGAGGCGAGATCAACTTGGCGGTTTGGGTGGAGGCCCCAAATAGATCATGGTTGTGCCTGGTGTATTACGATATTTTCTTCCGCAGATTTACATTGTGGAGGTGGTCGAAGGGATCGATATGGGTTAAGTTGTATGAGGTGGTAGTCGATCGCCGGCGACATGGAAAAATAATACACGCTTTCAGCCTTCATGACGGTGGAGCGATGAACGGAATGCTTCTATTTTTCGTCGCCGACGATAGTGCATATGCCTACTCCTTCAAGCGGCAGCAGTTTATCAAGTTGAGGACGGAGAAAATATATGAACCCTTACTCAGATTCATAACCTACACAAATTCTCTTCGGCCATGCTAATCCTAAATTGATTAGCTAGGATGCATGGGATTGGTAATCTAGGATGCATGGGATTGGTAATTATTGGATTGTATTAGGACGGAAGTATATAATTTATTGGGCATGCTTTGGGAAAGGGATAGCCACTTAATTTGGTGATGGGAATTGAGATGTTGATTGCTAACGTTTTTAATAAAATAAAATTGAATATTTTTTTTCTGTTTCCTCTTTATGTTGTGGTTAAGTTTCTCCAGTAAACAATTATATATAGAGTAATGATTATAGAGTAATGATTGATAGAGTGAATTTGGGAGAGTGAATGGGAGAGTGAATGACGACCAGTTATTGTATACACGTCCGATCGACGATCTGACACCACCGGCGGCCTCTGATTGTCGTCCCGAATCAAACTATACCTTGGGAGGATGGTGAACTCGTCAGGATGGCCGGCAACGGTGAACCCATCGAAATCGACGGTCAATGATGCGAGATCGCAATTGTGGCGATCCCCGACGGGTTCACCGTGCCCCCAGGGTATAGTTTGGTTCGGGGCGGCGGCCGAAGGCCGCCGGTGGTGTCCGATCGTCGATCGGACGTGTATACAATAACTGCTACGTCATTCACTCTCCCAAATTCACTCTCCCTATCATCACTCTTATATATAATCGAATTAATTTTAAAATATCATAAATAAATCAAAAATAATATTCAAAATAAAAAATTAATTATTTTGTCTAAAAATTAATTCACTCTCCCCTCCACTTCCCTCATTGCCACCTCCCTCCACCTCACTCATTGCCACCTCCCTCGTCCTCTCCTCTCCACGAAGATCTGGTGAACATACATCTTCTCCTAGCTCACCACCAAGAAGTATCCTCCACGAGCTCTTCGTTCGTCGAGTGGAAACTGAACCCCAGCGGCAGCATCACGACGCTCGCCACTACCCTCTCCATCTCTCTCTCGCAGTCGCCGACGTTCTGACTCTGTGGCGGTCAGATTTCAAGCTTCTGCTGGTGACGCTCGGGGAGAAAGGGGTTGCAAATTACTACACCAAGGTACATCCTCCTCGAATCACACTTCTCTCTTACCGCTTTGGGAGTAAGATCGATAGATTCTAAAACCCTAGGCATTTTCCAGTTTAGGGTTTCCGAAATCCTTAAGGGTTTCTGAAATCCTAGGAAGATATCTTTTATTGTTAGGGGTCTGTATTATGATGCCAAATCATGAATGTCAAAGCAAACTTGAAATTTCCTTTCTTGCTTCCAGCTTCTATCATCAGATTCTCCTTCTCCTTTAGATATTTGACTTGCTGGAATCCTCTTCTCCTGTGACTGCTATGCTTTTATCACTAGATTTCTGTGGCTTCTGTCTGCATCTTAATTACTGGATGCCATTTCCAAATGTAGTTTTTGACCTTGCTAACCTTCAAGTTCTTTCCTGCCTTCTCAGCAACAAAATTTTGGTATGGCCTTGTTGGCTAATCAATTGAGTCACACTAAGTTATGAGCCCCACCATACACTTCTGATTGTGATTATGTGGAGAAGACAGTACCCTCATTATCCTCATCCTCAATCACACACAATCTTAAGTCTCAAAATAGTTAGTAATTTTTACACTTCTTACACATGATGTCTCCCCTTGCAGAGGGACTAAGGTTGAAGGCGGCTCAAAAGAAAATGTGAACATGCAATATGATTCAGAAGGAAAATGAAAATGGAGTGTGGAATATGTTTCATGTGTCCTTAAGGCATACCAGGTGAATGGTTTTAACTGAGTGGCCTCATAGTCAATGCCTCATAAGAAGCATTACGAATGCGTATGTCACCTAGGCTCTTACCTTCTAATTAAAAATAATAATAATAAAGTAGATGCACAAGAAGTAGAGCTAATGTTAATAAGGTGATTAGTGAAACCTGAACAAGGTAAGTTTTTCTTATGCATTACATGTGCCAATTTAAAACATATGCTATTTATACATACTTCACACGACAAAGCATCAGCCAAGACATAGTCATGGGGCTTTTAGCATGAGCAATGAGCCTTTATATTGGAGCATCTATGTGACAGCTAGGCTATGACATCAACGATGATTACTTACAATAATCTTCTATTTCCTCCCTGTTCTGTTTCTCTTTCAGAATTCATCTTCTCTAACTCTCCCTCTCATGTATAGGTGAAGCCTATGCAGACTTAGCCTAATCTACATTATCTTGGTGAAATGTCTACTTACTAGGGTAATCGTAAGCCGGAGGAACTTGCTATATGAAGAAAGCATTTTTTAGGTAAATTTCTTATAAGGAGCTAGTTGCTAAAATAATATTCCAAGAGTTATTCGAGAATTTTTAGGTAAAATTCTTGTATGAGCCGTGAAAAAAAAATTATTCAAGGATATCCTTTTCTATGGTCCAAGACTCCAAGTGCTGAAATTATATTGGAAGCTAAATGGAGGTAGGCTGTTGTATTGGATCAGTTTATTAGGTAATTCCATTACGTTTCACTAGTTTTTACTATGCCAAGACTCAAAGATATACAAAGTGTATAGATAAAAGAATTGGAAACAAATGAAATAAGGGGTGTCAAGCCATAGCATGTCTTGATTTTAGTATCCCTATCTACAGGTGGTATGCTATTGCATACTTCACTTTTGATGAATATCTCAACAGTATGTATCTCTATAAAGCTGCACGACAAGATGGAAATTTGTAACATACTTAAAGATCTTGAATATTATCTAATGGCAGTCTATGCTAATTTTGCAAGTTAATTTAACTCCAGTAGGTTAAACTCCATAGGAGGCAGGCAATTAAGTAATTTTGGTGCTTAAATCTGCTTGGTGATATATTTTGTTGATCTCTAAACTAACTTATGCATTATATTGAATGTCTAGTTTATGATGGCTAATGGTACTTTGGTACGCACACTTATACATACTGATGTCACAAAATATTTATCATTCAAAGCAGTTGATGGGAGCTACGTCTTTAATAAAGGAAAGGTACTTTCATCTTCTTTGCTGTTTGCTTCCATTACTTGGTTGTATTTGTCACAATTATTAGCGTCTGGTAATGCTTTTATCCATTTTTCATCCTTTTTTCATTGGAATAGATTCACAAGGTTCCTGCCACTAATATGGAGGCAGTGAGATCGCCATTAATGGGATTGTTTGAGAAGCGTCGAGCTCGGAAGTTCTTTATATATGTCCAAGACTATGAGGAGAATAATCCAACAACTCATGAAGGATTAGACCTTACTAGAGTGACTACAAAGGAACTCATTTCGTGAGTGTCTTGTTATTGTTATTAATTAAGTTCCATCTTGGAAGTTGCTGTTTTTCATTAACAAATTTTTATCTCATGTGCATGTACAAAATTAAGGTAATTTTTTGGTATCATGCATTACTATGTTCAGTATCCTTCACATTTCTTCATACTTTTCTGGCCAAGAAAACTGTAATCAAGTAGGCACTTGCAAAAGTTACAATTATGTCTAAGACTCAGAATAATCCAATCAGCTGGATTTTACTTTTTTGTACATTATTGCTATTTATTTCTTTGTAACATAGATATATGATCTGATTGAAGATAAGTTGGAGTCTAAGCAAACACTAGATAGATATCTGTTCCTATCACTCGACCTGCTCTTATACTAGTAAATAGTCATTAATTCTGACTTTGTGTGTTGTTTAGAAAATATGGTTTGGATGACAACACAATTGACTTCATTGGCCATGCCTTGGCCCTTCATCGAGACGATCGGTATCTGTACGAACCTGCACTTGATACTGTGAAGAGGATGAAGGTACATGCTTTATGCAACAACCACTATATGGAGTTCCTTCAGATTTCAATTCTATTTTTAATTCTGTTAATATCCTGATAGTGGGTCCCTTACTATTTTTATCATTAAAAGGCTATTCTCTGAATTATTAAATGGAATGCAGCAAGATATCTGTCTTCTGTCAAACTTATTGTAACAAATTTATTTATCCATCCTTTAGCTGAGCAGTAACCAAAACACTTGGAGTTTCAAAGCAAATTCATTTGATTAACATATACTTGTTAGATGGTCAAAATAAAAACCCAACAATTTGAAAATGCTAATAATACCCTTTCTATGTCTATACAAATACACACTAATTGTCGCTCTTGTTTAAGTGGGAAATAGTGATTAACAATCAGACTGACTTGCTCTGTTTTTTTGGTTGTGTTGCTGGGATTGGTTTGTAGTTTTAATTTTGGCCTCTTTCTGTGATAGCTGTATGCAGAGTCTGTAGCACGGTTCCAAGGTGGTTCACCATATATCTATCCTTTATATGGACTAGGAGAGCTACCTCAGGTTGGTCACTTAATTCTCAGTTATGTTATAAGGAATATATTTCTGATCCAGTGAGTTTTTTCTTCTTCTGGAATTACAGGCTCTTGCACGCCTTAGTGCAATTTACGGTGGGACATACATGTTGAATAAACCAGAATGCAAGGTTTGTTGTCACTGCATATCTGTTACAGAATCAATTAACTAGAAGTCAGAGAAACAAAAATTTTGTTGCTTATCAATTCCATGCTGTTGCTTACTTTTTGTTGCATTATTCCTAATATCGCTCAACTTAATACAGGTTGAATTTGATCTTGAAGGAAAAGCTTGTGGTGTAACTTCTGAAGGGGAAACAGCTCAATTCCATGCTCTTGCTAACGATCTTTCAATTAATAGGTTAGGAAAGTGGGGAAGGTTGCAAGGGCAATTGCTATTATGAGCCATCCTATACCAAATACCGACGAGTCTCATTCATCACAAGTTATATTGCCACAGAAACAACTTGGACGCAAGTCTGACATGTGAGTCCTTAGATAGCATATCATTGTTAATACCATAGACATTGAATTATTTCCAAGCTAACTATCTTGAATATTTTATGATCTTCATTGTCTTGGTTTGGCAGGTATCTCTTTTGTTGTTCTTACTCTCACAACGTTGCCCCCAAAGGGAAGTTTATCGCATTTGTCTCGACAGAAGCTGAGACTGATCAGCTTGAGTTGGAACTAAAGCCTGGTATCGATCTTCTTGGACCAGTAGAAGAGTTGTTTTTTGAAACTTATGATAGATCTGAGCCTGTCAACGAACCGTCACTGGATAATTGCTTTATCTCAACTGTACGTGTCCATGATGTGTTTCTTAGTTTTTCGATTCCTTTATGTTTTTTTGGACGTTTTAACAACTTCAATCATTCTCAGAGTTACGATGCTTCAACCCATTTCGAGTCCACCGTCATGGATGTGCTTTCCATGTATAACATGATCACCGGAAAGGTAAATCTTTTGTCTGGTGTCCCAGTCTCATCAATCTAGTAGTATCAAATTTCTCGTCTATAAGAATTCAAACTATTTGCTAACAACTGATTATTTTATAATTGTTGCAGTCAAAGAAGCTCTTACCTGCAGTATTCTACATAGCATTAAGGTATATTCTTCTCCATTGATGAACAAAATTAGCCGCTCGCATCCTTATATATTACTCATCACTACTTCAATGTTTTGCAGCGCTGCAATGGTCGAGTTAACAAGCAGATCGAGTTAACAAGCAGCCCTAAAGAACAACTTGTGAATGATGAAGTTTTATAGAACTTGTGAATTGAGATATTTTTTGTATTTAATATGGAATACAAACACTTTTGTAAATAATGCACTGTATTATAAGTGAATTTTATAAACTATTATCAGTGTAAATTGTGAATATTATCAATTGTGAATAAAAATGCTTGTAAATTGTGAATATTGTAAATTGTGAATATTATCAATTGTGAATAAAAATATTTATAAATTGTGAATATTATAAATTGTGAAAAACATTGCCTATTAAAAAGACAACGCTTTTTAAAAACCAAAAGACAACGCGAAAAAAGCGTTATCTTTGCTCCAAACCACAACGCGGAAAAAGCGTTGTCGTAGATATACTTTCTACAACGGCTTCATCAACATCGCTTTTTAAGCATTAACGACAACGCGGAAAAAGCGTTGTTGATTGCAAAATTTCTTGTAGTGATAAGTTTTATAAGGGTGGTGGGGTGAATGTGGATGCGATCTAAAGTTTACTTTGCTTGGATAAGGGTGTGTCAGGCCTGTGCTATAGTGCAACACACAGGCGACACATGAAAACCCTAGTACTAAGCTACTGTGATGGGTCATTCCTCATATAAAAATTAATTTAATATCAAAGTAGACCAATGGCCCACATATTGGATATTAAACTGATAAGAACAGATACTACACTTGATCTTACCCAAAAGGTCAAGAAAGGTATGAGTTGCTTTACCGTTCTTTATCCATTTTTATAATTGCTCTGTGTGTAATTGGCTTTGGTAACTTCAGATGTGGGACTATTATTTTTCTTATATCAACTCAAGGGAAGCTAAAAGCCAGTATTTCATTAAAATTAAATTAAATTTATTTTTTTATGTACTTTGCTGTAATCATTATAACTTATTTAAAATTTTAATTTTGAAAATTTTAAAATACAATTTCAAATTAAAATTTGAAATTATTTTTTCTTAAAATTTTATTTAGAAAATTTATATTCGATTTAAAAAAAGAACAGGTATAAAATTTAAATTTATTAATTATTAATTAAAATTTTTTATTTAGAAAATTTATATTCGATTTAAAAAAAAGGGATAAGTCTAAAATTTATTAATTATTAATTAAAAAATTTATATTTAAAAAATTATATTCGGTTTAGGCGGGAATTCTAAGCTCTTTGATTTGATTCCAAATCCAAATAAAATTTTGATCTCATTTAATTTATTATTAATGGAATAAAAGTTTCATTCAACATCTTTAAAATTTATCTCTTTTATAAGATTTTAAAATGTTAAAAAATATTAATACACCTAAAATCATTAACATGTTAATTTGTCAAATAAAAATGTATATGTATCTCAAATAATAAAATGATAATTAAACATGAAAAATATATTTCCTTTTCCCTGTTATTATTGTTAGTAAAACAAAACCAACAAAATAAATTAAAAAAATTATCAAAATTTTTCGCTATTTAGTTCCAATTTGAACATATACAAATTGCTAAAATTCAAATTAAACCATTACATTTTTTAAATAAATATATAAACTAGTATGCCAATTACAATAATTGCTTCAAGCTTAAGTCATATTGAAGTCAAAAACAGTGATGAGAAAGAAAAGTTTCTATTTTATTTAAGTTAATTATAATTTATGTTTAATTATATTATTGAATTGCATTTACTAAATATCAATTTTAAATTTATATGTATTTTATTTATGTTAAAAAATTTCAATCTCTATTAATTTGTTATGTACTTTAACATTATTTCTATATAGAAATTATTTACTTTATAAGAAAATTATTTTTTTGGCTTCAATCCAAAATTATTTTTAAAAAATTAATTTAGAAAAGGAATATGAAAATAAAGAAATTGTGACATTAATGGGGAAAAAAGTATATATGAAAAAGATTTTAAGAATAAAATTTCGATTAAAAATCCAAAGAAAATGTATATATACATGCACGTTAATTAACCCTAACTGAAGTTCGCATGGATACCGATATCGTTGCCGTCGATAGAGAGGAGGAAAATGAATGTGATTGGTTCCTTCCCTACGATCTCTTGCTCGAGATCTTCTCCTACCTTCCGGCCAAGAAGATCCTGCAACTCCAACTCCTCTCCAGGCGCTTCCGCCGCCTCGCCGCCGACCGCTACTTCCGCCTGCTGCAATCTCGACGCAACCGCGCCGCCTCCGGCGTCTTCATCGTCGCTGCCTTATACCGGAAATTGGACTTCTTCCCACTAGACCACGCAGCGGGCTTTCCACCGTCCATGGAGGCGTACCTCAAGGAAGTCTGCAAAGCCGCCTTGCTCCTGGCTTCCTCTCGCGGCCTCCTCTTCTTCCGTTTCTACAGATGTGCTAACTTATTGGTCGTGAACCCCGCCAGCAACGAAAGCAGGTTGCTCCCTGCCCCACCGGAAGAATGCATCCCGCCGCTGTCGCTGTACAATGGCATGGCCGTGAAGTTCCCCGACGACGACGCTGACCACAAATATCAACTTGTGTACCTACGGCCCACGATATCGGATACTGGATCGTCCAGCCTGTTCCAGCTCTGCCTCTACGACTCGGCCGCCGGAGGCTGGATCGTCGACGACCGGCAGGTCGACTTGCGATCGTCCTTCCTAGATCTGAATAATCTAGTGCTGTTTGAGGGCTCCGTCTTCGCCTCCTTCGGCTCTTCACATCGCGTCGTGGCCATCGACATCTCCACGAGGCTCGTCAACTTCTTGCCGGCGCCTGATTCCGTCTCGCATGGAGGCGAGATCAACGTGGCGGTTTGGGAGGAGGCCCGAAATAGATGTCGATGCGAGACGGAATCAGGCGCCGGCAAGAAGTTGACGAGCCTCGTGGAGATGTCGATGGCCACGACGCGATGTGAAGAGCCGAAGGAGGCGAAGACGGAGCCCTCATACAGCACTAGATTATTCAGATCTAGGAAGGACGATCGCAAGTCGACCTGCCGGTCGTCGACGATCCAGCCTCCGGCGGCCGAGTCGTAGAGGCAGAGCTGGAACAGGCTGGACGATCCAGTATCCGATATCGTGGGCCGTAGGTACACAAGTTGATATTTGTGGTCAGCGTCGTCGTCGGGGAACTTCACGGCCATGCCATTGTACAGCGACCGCAAATTTACATTGTGGAGGTGGTCGAAGGGATCGATATGGGTTAAGTTGAATGAGGTGGTAGTCGATCGCCGGCGACATGGAAAAATAATAAACGCTTTCATCCTTCATGACAGTGGAGCGATGATCGGAATGCTTCTAATTTTCGACGCCGGCACTAGTGCATATGCCTACTCCTTCAAGAAGCAGCGGTTTATCAAGTTGAGGACGAAGGAAATATATCAATACCTCAGCAGATTCATAACCTACCCAAATTCTCCTCGGCCATGCTAATCCAAAATTGATTACCTAGGATGGAATTAGTAATTATTGGTTTGCATTTAATATTGTCAAATATATTTTTATATGTTTTTGGAACCTTGTATTAATAGAGTTTTATGCGTTGATGCTCATTATGAATCGTGCGACGATGAACTAATCTGTCGAATCTGCCTCTCTGTCGCTATTTTAGACATCCGCGATTCGATCCCCAGCTGCAGGGTATTTGCAGAAATTTTTTCTCCAAATAGGGCGCGAATCCTGGGACGCTGAGTTTCTAGACCGCCCACCGCGAGCGCTTCCCGATTTATGTATCCTGGCGATCGGTGAGAAATTATCGTGAGGCCAGGCCAGTCGCCCGAGGTTGAAAAAATCTCGTTAATCATTTTTTTACTAGTAGAATCTTTTTTCTTTGGTTTGGACAACAACTATTCACTTCCAATAGAAAGCATGTATCCAGGCTAGTAGTCCCCATGATTTATCTCCTCCGTGTTGGCCCTGAGACAAGTTGGCGGGGGCACTGGGGCGAACGAATTATCTTTTGCCACCATTTATCATGCCTTTTCTAAAAAATACTCTCTCGTATAGTAACCTATTCAATTTTCTGGTTTACCTTTCCACAAATAGATGTGTGGACCACCTAGGATCTGTTGGTGCAAGTTGAATCAGTGATGTCCTCCTCTAAGTGTTTTAATCTTTGACAATATACTTAAGTCAGTGATACATTGAACAAGGGAAGGGGAGTTAAGAGAGGAGTAACAAAATGAACCAAAGTCCTAGTAAACCTAGGCAATAAGTCATGGTTCGAAGAATTGGGCACTAAGTCCTTATCATGGATTGGGCAGTAAGTCCTGGCAAATGGCTGGGCACTGAAGACCTGACCAGAAGTTAGGCACGAAGTCCTGGTCGAGGACTGGGCAAGAAGTCCCAGCCGAGGGTTGGGCACCGAAGACCTGGTTCAAGGAATTGGGCAAGAAGACCTGGCCGAGGGTTGGGCACCGAAGTCCTGGACTTAGTGTTTGGGCACGAAGTCTTGGTCCAGGGACTAAGCAACTTAGCTGAGCGATGACTATGGACAGAAGTAGAGACGAGTCAGGATTCGGACGTCTCGAGATCCGAGAGTATCGGAGGCTAAGCAAAAGTCCACCCGAAGGACTGGGTGGCAACCGTCTCCTGAAAGGAGTAGGTGAAAGGCGCGTTCTCGAGGGTGGAAACTTACGTCGGTTCAACCTATGGTTTCGTAGAAATCCGAAGTCAGAACCGAGTCCTTAAGGTTAAGAATGTGTGTGTATTTGACTTGTATTTTTGTATCTTACAGGTATCTAGAATGAAAGACAAAGCAAGCAAAACAACACAATGGAGCTGAAATCTAGCTAGGCCAGGCGCCCCTATTGATAGGGGCGCCCAACAGGATCCAGGCGCCCCTATTGATGGGGGCGCCCAAGTCAAAGAAAAAAAAATAGCTCAGACGAAGAAGGCAGAACAGGCTTCCATTCAGGCGACCGGGATGATACAAGCGACCGGGTTCATGTAGGCGCCCAGGTCAAAGGTTTTATCAGTTGCGACGAGTTCGACACGGGGATAAAGTTGTTAGTAATATGAGAGAAGTGTCCTAAGGCAATCGCCTTATAATTGTAATCATTTACTTTAATAAATGAATATTCACTATTTGAGTATACATGTTTGTGTATTTGATTGAGATCTTAAACTCATTTACTGAATGTCCGCAATACAATCACAGCATGAGAGAATTTGTGATGAATTCACAACTAGTGATTATCTCTACATGTGCAATTGTGAAGTATTGAAATTGTCCCTAGTCGATGAATTGATAAATACGGACACTATCAATTCTGTTGAGACTAGCATGGGTTATTCTCTAATCAGCTGATTCTCACTGGCTGGTGACATTGGGATGTCCGGAGATAAACATGAATGTTAGTTAAGGGAACTAGTTCATTGGAGTAACTGGCTGTAAAACTTCATATGGTAGTCTACATATAGACATGTTAATGAAGTTCTTACTGCAGCTTAAGTGCAATGTTCCTTTGACTTGCGGTGTTCAAGTCATCTTGGTCATGAAGACTTATACTTTGACATCTTAAGCAAGCATCTCCAAGGAGGTGTGGACCCAGGATGATTGGTTATAAGCCGAAGTGCCCGAAGATGTTTGAACAGCCTACAAAGGATTCACCACTCCTTGCGAGAAGATGTATACCCAAAGCCTATCGTTGGATTGTTACTCAAAGCCTCTGGCCAGAGCATCACATGATCAGAGTATGAATATCTCAGATACATGAGAGTAATTAGAATCCGTTGGACGAGAAAGACATTACTTGGGCTAGGTGTGACGTAGTCAGCCTAGTGGGGACTGACACACATAGACCATGTCCTGAACCAAGTGGGTATAAGATGGTGAAGGGAATGAGGCACGATTCATTAAAGCTGCTGAAGGGTTTCAGAATTATTTCTGAGGTCAACCGTTGATCTTTCGATTAATTGGGGATCATGATGTACTACTAGGTGTCACTCATGATCGTTCTATAATTGGTAGATTATAGACGGCCAACATAAATCGAATGCCTATTTAGTCACACGCACTACGAGTGATACGAGGGATTTAAAACGAGTTGAAAATTGGATTTTCCGATCAAGAGAGATAAGTCGAATCTGAATGTTTCAGAGACGCATCGGAAGCATAAAATAGCTAAGTCTTTTGAAGACTTATTGGACGAATTAAATGAGTTTAATTCGTGAGGTCATGGCTTGGGTTTGGCCGGCCAAAGAGGGTCCCCACCCTCTTTGTTTGGCCGGCCACATTAAAAAGGGGAGAACCAAATTGTTTGGTTCAAATTATAAAATAAACCGCGCGTGGTTTGTTTTATAAAATTATGGATAAAGAAATTTATATAAAGAGATTTATTTTTCATGAAAATTAAAATGAACCTTGGATTGGTTTATTTTATTTTATAAAATCAATAATGGATTGATTTACCATGATAAAGAAATTTATATAAAGAAATTTACATAAAGAAATTTCTTTCCATAATAAAAGGGGAGACATGGTTGTTTTTATTATAAATTAAGTTATAATAAAAACTTGACATAATGAAATAATTCATAGAAAAATTTATAAGATAAATTTCTTATGAAAATTTATTCCGTTAAAAGGAGACTTGGCGATTGAGAGACTACTATATAAAGGAACCAAGCAAGGCTTGGAAATCAATCCAAGAGATTAAGGATTCTTGCCTAGCCTCTCTCCCTCTCCTTCTCTCCCTCTCCCTCCTCTAGTGGCGCCGGCCCTAGAGGCCCTCCTTTTGGTTGCCGTGAGCTTCCTCCACCAAGAAGCCGCCGAAGAAGAAGAAGAATCGGGCGCAACTCCTTCCTTCCTCCCGGAATCTTGATTCCGTTCTTCGTTTGGTGGTTAGTTTTCCATCTCTCTCTTGGTATTCTTGTCGTGCCTTTGGAGAATCTAGTAGTTCTTGTCGGCACGAAACTCGTGGCTTTGCGAAGTCATCCCGAAGAAAACTCGGCGTGGACGCAAATAGAGGCGGAGCTTCCAAGGGACGCGACGGTTGGATCTCGTCCCTTTCTTCGAGTTACGCGAGGTAACAAGTAAATTAGTTTACTTCTGCAAAATATTAAATATATGATCATGTCCACACAACATAAGGTTACATGCTAGATGTGTGGTTAAATAATTTGAGAAATTATTTATGTTAATTCTTCCGCTGCACGTAATTATTTTATAAAATTTCGAACCCGCATCCATGTCAACATGCACCCGGTCCCAACAAAAGTTTGACCAAGCCCTATAGGGTGCCCCCATCAACCCAGGCGGCCGAATGAAGCCGATATAAGGGGCTTCAACCCCTCAACTTGAGACACAACATCCAAACACAATTATAAGCTTTCCAAGTGATGACAACGCGCTAAAGACGAGACTCAACGACCGGGAGGCTCCAGGAGGAAGTGTGAGACACTTAGGAGGTCCAGATCGGCCGAGTTACAAATCTTATTTGTTCGGTTTGCTTTTATTATTCCGCACTCAATTTATTATCTTTTTGATTGTACTTCTGCACTGTAAGATGGGCTTCTCCGCCTCCGGAAAGTCTGGAAAGGAGACCAATAGTGGACGGGTGTTCCCGTGTCTAGGCCTTGGATGTACTGACCCTGGGGGGTTGGGAACCAAGTAAAAAATCCCGCGTGCGCTGTGTTGTGTTTTTTTCGTTCTGTTTATTTTCCGCCGCACTAACACTTTGAGTCTAGAACGAAGATTCGAAAAGTTTACGATTTCGCCGAGAAAGATTTACGGACGATTTCACACCCCCCCCTCTATCGACGACACCGATCCTACAAGATCAACATATGACCTTTGCCGAATTTATCATATATTTTCTGTTCTTCACTCAAAAAATTATCTATATACTATGCATGGTTTAAAATATTGATTGCATAAACTTTGAAAATCTTTTACTTTATTTCAGAACTAGTCTGTAAAGGATGAAGTCACTTTGTTATAAGAGTTAATTGGTATCAAAGCTAGTCCGCATAGCACAAACTGAGTCAGATTGATTTACGATCGCGAATCCAATAGTAATTATCTAATGTCCATCATTATGCATCCGAAGAAATCTTAAAACAATAATTGAACAGTATATGCTAAAAAATGTATATTGAACAGTATATGCTAAAAAATGTATATATATATATATATATATATTCTTTAAACCACCAGTAAACCTCTTTCCAACAGACACATGATCTATGAAACATGAGTTGTCGATCACAGAATTAGATATGTGTTTTATTTCTTTACAACTGTCGCTCGACATCAATAACAATAACAACAACGCTCGTAGATATGTGTTTTAATAAGAAGTTTTTTTCCTTAGTTATTTTCTTCTCGTCTTTCTTCCTTCTTTCGGTTTCTTCGTTTTTTTGTTCCTCTTGCATATTGGTGTGGTTCTTGGGTGCGCTATTCTTTGGGTCTAGGCCAACAATTGGTATCAGAGCTTTGGTAGTATAGAGCAACCAAGAATCTACGCTTCCACAAAAATGTCGAGCATCATAGCGAAAGAGAACGGCGGAGTGTCATTTCCCTATCCGATGCTAAACCCTCACAATTATACTGTGTGGGCAATAAAGACAGAGGCAATTCTCGATGCCCAGGGAGTCTGGGAGGTGGTGGAGCTAGAGAAAGAAACCCAGGTGGATGCAAAGAAGGACAAAAAGGCACGTGCATACATTTTACAGTGTGTCCCCGAAGGCATTCTTCTCCAAATCGCAACAAAGAAAACGGCGAAAGAAGTCTGGGACAGCCTCAAACTGAGGTACCTAGGCAGTGAACGAGTGAAGAAGGCACGCGTACAAACGTTGAAGAGCGAGTTTGACGCCCTCCGGATGAAGGAGACCGATACAATTGATGAGTTTGCTGGCAAACTCAGCGCTATCAGCAGCAAGTTCTCCACTCTTGGTGCCACGCTTGAAGATTCCTCGTTGGTAAAGAAGTTACTCGATTCTGTCCCTGATAAATTCTTCCCTATTGTTGCTGGTATTGAGCAGTTCCACGACCTTGAGACTATGCCGTTTGAGGAGACTATCAGGCGACTGAAGGCATACGAGGAACGAACACTGCGATTACGAGGCAATACCAACGACACTGAAGGTGAGCTCCTACTTACTCATGCCGAATGGCAAAAGCGACAAACAGGGAGCAGCGTGGACACTCCGTCAGGAGGCAAGGGGCGCGGGCCCAGCGACCCTAATCGTGGCAATTGGCGTGGGCGAGGGCGCAGTCGTGGTCATGGTACGCAACGCCAAGACAGTGCAGGAGGCACTAGCGGTAACAACAGTGGCACTCGTGACAAGAGACACATTAAGTGTTTCAATTGTGAGAAAATGGGACATTATGCGTCCGAATGTTACAGCAAGCGTCGAGATGATGAGGCTCACCTCACTTGCGACAACGATGAAGAGCCAGCACTGATGATGAGCGTGTCCCACGAGGAGTCCCACACTAGCCGAGAGCGGCAAGATATGATTATGCTCAGTGACGAAAAGTTTCTACCAGAGATGTATCGCAGCGTTAAGAAAGGGGAAGATAAAGACGTTTGGTACCTTGACAACGGTGCCAGCAACCACATGACGTGTCATCATGAGAAGTTTCAAGAACTAGATGAAACCATCACCGGGAGGGTGAGGTTTGGCGATGGATCAACCATAGAGATCATGGGCAAAGGGACGGTTGTGTTCGAATGCAAGAACGGCGATCAGAAGGCTCTCCATGAGGTATACTACATTCCAAAACTTTGTAGTAATATCATCAGTCTTGGTCAATTGACAGAAACTGGGAACGAGGTGCACATGGAAGGAGATGCCATGAAAGTGATTGATGGGAGCAGGAAGCTCTTGATGCTGGTAAAGCGAACACAAAATCGCTTGTACAAGATAACCTTGAAGACATTCAAGCAAGACTGTCTCCTAGCAAGCCTAGAAGACCCAACTTGGTTGTGGCATGCAAGGCTCGGGCATGTCAATTTCCATGACTTGAAGCTATTAGGGGAGAAGAAATTGGCGGTTGATATGCCACTACTGCCCCAGCCGAACAAGCTTTGCGAGGTGTGTGTGATCGCCAAGCATGCAAGATTGCCGTTCCCGTACCAAGCAAACTTTAGAGCAAAGAAGCCGTTAGAACTTCTTCATGCTGATATTTGCGGGTCAATCTCACCATGTACACTTGCCGGTAACAAGTATTTTCTTCTAATTGTGGATGATTTCACTAGGTGGATGTGGGTGTTTGCATTGGCAGCAAAGAGTGATGCATTCCAGGCATTCAAGAAGTTCGAATTCCTGACAGAGAACAAGACTGAGTACAAGATCAGAACACTCCGGACAGATCGAGGCGGCGAGTTTCTATCCACGGAGTTTACTCGATTCTGTGAAAATGAAGGAATCGAGCGACACCTCACGACCCCCTACACCCCTCAACAGAATGGTGTCGTGGAGCACCGCAACCGCATCGTGATGGCTATGGCAAGATCTCTCCTCAAGAGTACAAATATGCCCGCAAGGTTCTGGGGAGAAGCAGTTAGGCATGCTGTCTATCTGCTAAACCGTCTCCCAACTAAGGCGCTAGGAGAACGCACTCCATTTGAAACCTGGATGGGGAGAAAGCCACATCTTGCCCACTTGAGAGTGTTCGGTTGTGTTGCATATGTGAAAAACACAACCCCTCATCTGAAGAAACTTGATGACAGAAGCTCACCCATGGTATACTTGGGTGTCGAGGAACGCTGCAAATCTTATCGGTTGTTTGATCCAAGCCATGGCAAGCTACAAGTAAGTAGAGACGTCATATTTAAAGAAAATTCTGAATGGATATGGAGTGCAGGTGCTAAAAATGAAGAAAACTTGCCGAGTTTTATGACGTTGGATCCGCTTTACTCCGACGAGGCGATTGTTGCAGCAGACGGTGAGGCAGGGGCGGAAAATGTCATACCATCGGCAGCAGCTATGGTACCCATGACAAGAGCGTCAAGTCCATCTACACCATCATCGATCTCAAGTCCATCTACACCATCATCGAACTTGAGTCCGTCTACACCATCATTGAACGCCCATGCAACTACCTCGCCTCCGGTAACAAACACGCCCGATTCTTATCAAGGGCCAGTCCGCTATAGGTCCCTTGCCGATATCTACGCCAACACTGAGGAAGTGGTTGGTATTGATGAAGAAGAGGAAGAGCTGATGATGGTGGTGTCTGATGAGCCAACAAGTTATCAAGAAACTGCAACTGAGGCTTATTGGTACGAAGCAATGGAGGAAGAATTGAAATCTATTGAGATGCACAAGACCTGGACGCTAACTGAACTCCCATTAGGCCGCAAACCTATCGGTCTAAACTTGATGTTCACATTGAAGAAAGATTCAGATGGGAAAGTTGTTAAGCACAAAGTAAGATTAGTTGCTAAAGACTATGTACAACGACAAAGCATCGACTTTAAAGAGGTTATGCATTGTTGTCATCTTCACATGGTGCTGTGTTGTCTTATCTTCATACATGTCCCCAGCCAGGTTTGGGTCGTGTTGCTGGATTGGTTACATTGGAAGTGGAAGATGGCAACACTTCACATGATGCTCTTCAGCATCTCAAACTGTCTGGAGAAACTACAACACAAAATGCAGTTACAGAGGTTGCTGCCATGGTGGGGGAGAATGCTAGGAGTGAAGTTAGCTGCCATGCGACAACTACTCGGTGTCCGTGATTTACAGCCATGTCTAGATTAGGGGGAGTAATGTGAGAAAATAAATTAATCCAGACATTTTAATTTTAATTTTATTTTTTATTTTATTTTATGTTGATAATTTTTTATGGCTTAGAATTTGGTTTATGGCTTAGTTTTCCTATTTTTGTGGATCATCCCTATTTTTGTGGATCTTAGGCTAATCTCTTATCTCTTGGTGAGTATAAATAGAGCACAAGAGTGTGTAGAAAAACAATCAAGTTTTAATAAGAAGTTTTTTTCCTTAGTTATTTTCTTCTCGTCTTTGTTCCTTCTTTCGGTTTCTTCGGTTTTTTGTTCCTCTTGTATATTGGTGTGGTTCTTAGGTGCGCTATTCTTTGGGTCTAGGCCAACACTAATTACAATAATTGCTTCAAGCTTTAAGTAATATTGAAGTCAAAAACAGTGATGAGAAAGAAAATTTTCTATTTATTTAAGTTAATTATAATTTATGTCTAATTATATTATTGAATTGCATTTACTAAGTATCAATTTTAAATTTATATGAATTTTATTTATATTAAAAAATTTCAATCTGTATTAATTTGTTATGTACTTTAACATTATTTCTATATAGAAATTTTTACTTTATAAGAAAATTATTTTTTGACTTCAATCCAAAATTATTTTTAGAAAATTAATTTAGAAAGGGAAAATGAAAAAAAGAGGAAATTGTCACATTAATGGGGAAAAAGTATATACGGAAAAAACAGTCTATCAATGATTTTAAGAATAAAATTTCCATTTAAAATCCAAAGAAAATGTATATATACATGCACGTTAATTAACCCTAACTGAAATTCGCATGGATACCGATATCGTTGCCGTCGATAGAGAAGATGAAAATGAATGTGATTGGTTCCTTCCCTACGATCTCTTGTTCGAGATCTTCTCCTTCCTTCCGGCCAAGAAGATCCTGCAACTCCAACTCCTCTCCAGGCGTTTCCGCCGCCTCGCCGCTGACCGCTACTTCCGCCTGCTGCAATCTCGACGCAACCGCGCCGCCCCCGGCGTCATCATCGTCTCTCCCTTACACCGGAAATTTGACTTCTTCCCACTAGACCACGCAGCGGGCTTTCCACCGTCCATGGAGGCGTACCTCAAGGAAGTCTGCAAAGGCGCCGCCTTCCTCCTGGCTTCCTCTCGCGGCCTCCTCTTCTTCCGTTTCTACAGATGTGCTAAGTTATTGGTCGTGAACCCCGCCAGCAACGAAAGGAGGTTGCTCCCTGCCCCCCCACCGGAACAATGCCTCCCGCCGCCGTCGCTGTACAATGTCATGGCCGTGAAGTTCCTCGACGACGACGTTGATCACCTCAAGTGCAAATATCAACTTGCGTACCTACAGCCCACGATGCCGATTGATGGAGCGTTATACCGGCTCCGCCTCTACGACTCGGCCGCCGGAGACTGGATCGTCGACGACCGGCAGGTCGACTTGGGAACGTGCTCCATAAATCTGAAAAATCTAGTGTTGTTGGAGGGCTCCGCCTTCGTCTGCTTCATCTCTTCATGTCGCGTCGCGGCCATCGACATCTCCACGAGGCTCGTCAACTTCTTGCCGCCGCCGCCGCCTGATATCGCCGTCCAGTATAGAGGCGAGATCAACGTGGCGGTTTGGGAGGAGGCCCCAAATAGATCGTGGTTGTGCCTGGTGCATTACGATAGTTTCTTCCGCAGATTTACATTGTGGAGGTGGTCGAAGGGATCGATATGGGTTAAGTTGGGTGAGGTGGTGGTCGATCGCCGGCGACATGGAGAAATACTATACTCTTTCATGCTTCACGACGGTGGAGCGATGAACGGAATGCTTCTATTTTTCGTCGCCGACAATAGTGCATATGCCTACTCCTTCAAGAGGCAGCAGTTTATCAAGTTGAGGACGGAGAAAATATATGAACCCTTACTCAGATTCATAACCTACACAAATTCTCTTCGGCCATGCTAATCCTAAATTGATTAGCTAGGATGCATGGGATTGGTAATTATTGGATTGCATTAGGACGGAAGTATATAATTTATTGGGCATGCTTTGGGAAAGGGATAGCCACTTAATTTGGTGATCGGAATTGAGATGTTGATTGCTAACGTTTTTAATAAAATAAAATTCAATATTTTATTCTGTTTTCTCTTTATGTTGTGGTTAATTTTCTCTAGTAAACAATTATATATAATCGAATTAATTTTAAAATATCATAAATAAATCAAAAAGAATATTCAAAATAAAAAATTAATTATTTTGTCTAAAACGTGTGCAATTGATAAAGTTTGACATAGTTTAGGCAGTAGAATTTGAAATCTATAAAAAGAGTCCATGAAATTCGATAATGATAAAGAGAATTTTGAGTTCCGATCCATGTAAGAAAAAGTCAAGGTCAAGTTGTTATTATGGTAAATTCAGGTGATACATGATAATAAAAGAATAAATTAGAGATAAGAGGAAAATTCATTAACGGGGTCACTTGATCGGACGTTTTTATCTAACTTGGTGAGCCGATTTGCTTGGCCGAGTGGATGCAAGGGGTCGTACGTATGACATATAATATGGATCATGTGGGAAAGATAAAATCGGGACAACTGACTAAATATATAGTTGATCGGTCAACCTGTTTAAAACATACAGCCGATTGATCATTGATAAAAGAATGATTGATTGGTTGTCACAGTTTCAGCCGATCGGCCACATATCGAATCAAGATTGGATAAGTTTTGTAGTCCATAACAGTAAGCCTTATTGCTTAACTAGGTTAGGTTCTTAGCACCTATAGTTAGGCTAGACCTCCACGTTGTCAGTAGGTAGAACATCATTTATCCATAATAAAATGGGCCTCTAATAGAAGGAGATAGATTGACCCATATGTTGGTGTTATTTGTACTAATAATCAAACTCAAGTTTTGATAAATGACAAATAGATTAAAGTTAGGTTTACGATTATCTAACCTTATTATCAAGTGTGCAGGATTGAAAGGCTTTGAACTTGACACCAGACTGAAATCTAGGGTGGAGTCTTGGCAAAAGTCCAGTTGAGTCTAAGAGGTCAACTGCTGGCCGAGGTCTAGGGTGGTGGAGTCCTGGCTAAAGTCCAAGCTGGTGAAAACTTAGCAAAAGTCCTAGTGGGTTAAAAAGCTAATTAAATCTGCACAAAGTAAGTAAGGTAAGTCATTAGAGGAGCGAATTCCGGTGAGGACCAGTCTCAGTTGGGACTTCAGGCGCAGTTCAACTTAGAACCATTTCGGATCTCTAAGTTAAGGCTCTGACTAGATCCTGGTCTTGGAAAGATATAGTCTATTTAATACTCATTACATTTAGTCCATGCAGTGTGCTTACTAACCTTATTTTACTGGGTATATTTATTTTTGAACTAACATGGTTTTGAAAGGGTTTTTCTGTAAAAGTATCCTCGGATGAACAGTACTTGAGGCGCCTCAGTTTGGACTGGAGATGCCTCAACTGGATGATAGCGGCTCCGTGAAGTCTACGTTGAAAATGAAATGCCAGCGAGCTGAGGCACCTCAGTTGGGAACTGAGGCGTCTCAGAAGGATCCAAGGCTCCTTCGAGTGGATAAACGACGAGCGTGATGGCTGCGGATCGCGAATAAAAGTTACTTGGTTTGAGGCACCTCTGTTGGGAACTGGGGTGCCTTAGACGCCTTATATATGGGCATTGTTATCGTGCACCCAAGAACATACTTGCTTCTACAATCTTCAAGCTCACGCGCTCATCCGGTTACTTCTTCGTCTTCCTGCTGAGGCTCCGCTTTGACACGACCACGTCCAACCACTACTGGGATATTAACGCCAACACATGAGCCAATCGAAAATTCTACACTTGTGTTGGGTAACGAATTTATTTGTTTATGCTTAATCAAGTAGGAAGTGTGGGGTTGTTACACTTCCTACCCATATTTTATACTCGATCACTCTACCAAAAGTTTACCGGTAGAGAGTACTAGTGGATTGCCCATCGAAAAGGTCCAAGGGAGCTGGGCTTTGCGGTAGGAGTTGTCGAAGGCTCCAAAGTAAGTAAAACCGAACTGTATTCGAATTTTGAGCTTCTTTTCCGCTGCGCACGTACTCTATTTCTTTCGAAAAACGATTTACTTTTTAAGACACATGATTCACCCCATCTCACGTGCAACGGACCTGCACCATAAGCCCAACAACACACAAATCTAAAGTCCATCTCTGATAAGACAGAGATAATATAATATAATATAATATAATCCTTCTCTCTCATTAAAACTGACCTACTCAATAGTCCAATGGTCTACTGTAATAGAATTCTTACATAAATTTGTTGATTTGACAGATATTATGGTTGATGTGATATCCTGACGGTGGAAGATTATCAAAGGGTGTTGCATATATAAAGGGATCTCTCCTCCATGGTGCAAGATGCAAATTTTCATCTCTAGTGCTCAATTCCACTTCAAATTTCCACTCCTTGCTATTGACTTGAGTGTCAATTAGGTGCACATGCCAGGGGTCCGCTGGACTTGCTACTAATATTCTTCTTTTGAGTGTTTTTTGCTCTTAGATATTGAAGAGGATGATCCTCCTTAAGTTAACATTTATACTATGTTTTGATATTTTGTTCTTCACCGATCAGATATGAAATAACTTTTGGCCAAAGAACACTTCATAAGTATTTGATTTAGTTAAACAACTCAAAGGGGCTTAATTATCAACTAAGTAATTCAAATAGATGTTAGACGATCCAAGAGAATTCAATACAGAATTCAAATTTGACTAATGAATAAATCTAAAACACTTGTAAGAGGTAAACAATAGAACAGTAAGTTTAACCTTTTTCCCCTTTTATAGTCTTTACACCCCACTTAGACTGATACTCGATGCTACTCTAACGCTCTTTTATCACCGGAGTAGTCAATGCGGTAGCTAGCCTATTAGTATTACTCTCTTGAAAGTCTTGACACAACATCAATAATTCTTCAGTAAATTGTAGAAAACTCCCCAATAGCTCTTTGATCTTTGCATGCACTCCTCACACAAGTTTTTCTTTGTATTTACTCCCTGATGGATTGAGTATAAAAGAGTGAAAACTGAGTATACATCAGTGAAAACTGAGTATAAATGAGTGAAACTTGAGTATAGAAGAATGAAAATTGAGTACATGGGTTATTGATGTGGTGGATGCAACCTTACATACACAATTTTCTAACTTTTATACTCAACTTTCTTTAAATAATACTCACCAAACTGTTTTGTCAATCCCATCAGGGATTGCATGCAAAGAAAAGTTTGTGTGGGAAGTGCATGCAAAGTTGACTTAGTATGTGGAGAGTTTATGAAAATTTACCCATAATTCTTCAATATGTACTCTACATGGATAAATCAAATTCACTATATTTGTAAAATTTATAAAATCACATAATGAGAAATCACAATTATACTTAATATGATAAAATAGAATCTAAATAATAATAATAAATATTTTTAAGTGTTTTTTTTAAAATATGTATTCTTATAAAGAAAATTCCTCGTAATGAGTTAAGACCTTTTCTAATAAAGAAACAAACAATATTTTAGAAATATTATATTGTATTATATTCTTCTAAAAAAATCAAATCGCCGACGCATAAATAATCAAGTCGCCGATAACTCGATCCTCCGTCCACTTCTTCTTCTTCGCGGATCCTTCAGCAAAATCGGAGATGATTCCTGAGCTGGGACTTCTGATGAAGGAAATCTTGAATTTTTTTTATCAATTTTTTAAAAGTAATAAAATTTCCATTCAATTGATTTGATTCCAAATCCAAATAAAATTTTGATCTCAATTAATTTATTATTAATGGAATAAAAGTTCCATTCAACATCTTTAAAATTTATCTCTTTTATAAGATTTTAAAATGTTAAAAAATATTAATACACTTAGAATCATTAACATGTTAATTTGCCAAATAAAAATGTATATATCTCTAATAATAAATTGATAATTAAATATGAAAAACATATTTTCTTTTCCCTATTTTATTATTAGTAAAACAAAACCAACAAAATAAATTTAAAAAATTATCAAAATTTTTCGCTATTTAGTTCCAATTTGAACATATACAAATTGCTAAAATTCAAATTAAACCATTACATTTTTAAATAAATATATAAATTAGTATGCTAATTACAATAATTGCTTCAAGCTTAAGTCATATTGAAGTCAAAAACAGTGATGAGGAAGAAAAGTTTCTATTTTATTTAAGTTAATTATAATTTATGTCTAATTATATTATTGAATTGCATTTACTAAATATCAATTTTAAATTTATATGTATTTTATTTATGTTAAAAAATTTCAATCTGTATTAATTTGTTATGTACTTTAACATTATTTCTATATAGAAATTATTTACTTTATAAGAAAATTATTTTTTGACTTCAATCCAAAATTATTTTTAAAAAATTAATTTAGAAAGGGAATATGAAAAAAAAAAAGGAAATTGTGACATTAATGGGGAAAAAAGTATATATGAAAAAGATTTTAAGAATAAAATTTCGATTTAAAATCCAAAGAAAATGTATATATACATGCACGTTAATTAACCCTAACTGAAGTTCGCATGGATACCGATATCGTTGCCGTCGATAGACAGTCTGGATCCTCTGTACCGGACTGTCACATGTACCCGTATATTAACTCGCCGGCGATCGCCGGCGAGTCATCCGATCGACGATCGGATACCACCAATAATTTTCTATCATCGTTTCGAATAAAATGATATCTTCGGATCACGGTGAACCCGTCAAAATCGTCGCAATCAGATGTCTCGTCAGATTCGACGGTGAATACGGTACCATCACAATTGCGACGATTTTGACGGATTCACGGTGATCCGAGGATATCATCTTATTCGGAACGACGATCAAAAATTATTTGTGATGTCCGATCGTCGATCGGACGACTCACCGACGATCGCCGACGAATTTGTACACGGGTACATGGGGCAGTCCGGTACAGAGGATCCGGACTGTCAAATATATTTTTATATGTTTTTGGAACCTTATATTAATAGAGTTTTATGCATTGATGCTCATTGTGAATCGTGCGACGACGATCGATCTAATCTTCTTATGGGTAGAATCTCTTTTTCTTTGGTTTAATTTGGACAACAACTATTCACTTCCAATAGAAAGCATGTATTGTCGCAATCTAATTTGATTTTTGGAACGATTTTATGTTGTCTTAGAACTCATTAAAAGTAAAAAAATTAGAGGGAAACAAATAAAGAAAACAATTAAAAACCTATTCCTAGTAGATGGCGAGGGCAACTAATAAAGTCGATCAAGATTTTAAGACTATAATCAAATAGACAACTACCTTGATATGGTCATTCAAATCAAAACAAACGGACCTAATCAAGCTAATTTCGTATATTGATGCATGGCAGCTCTTATCTTTTGTAACATCCACCTTAAGAGCAATCAAAAGTCATAAAGATCATATCCACAGACTCTTTTAATAGGGGAAGTAGTTTTGTTGATGTCATGTCCCGAGGAGCCGTTCGTCTCATAAAAATCGGACAACACCTCCCCTGTAATATATATTGACTACATGGCTCACATACCTTAGCCAACATAGCGGGAATATATAAGGAATCGAAAGACACAATAAGAACTATATCAAATGCGTGCCGATCACACGACTGACCAGAAAAAAATATCGCAATAGTGCCCAGGGCACATCACAACAAATACATCGTACATAGCACTATCATCAACTCAAATAAGAAATACAAACTCTCGAACGGAAAACAAATCCAAGACATCGTCAAACATGAATACAGAGGGTCGTCGACTTGTCGTATCAGCACTAGCAGCAGATGCCCTCCAGGTGACATCAAGTCTAATACCCTACAAATGAAAATAAAAGCTATCGGGGGTGAGTCTAAGTGAACTCTGCAAGTAATAAACAGATATGCATGGTATCTAAAATATATACCAACAATAAAGAATCAACGGATACAGTCTTATAAAAAAATAACAGAAATACATAACTGATATACTCTAAAGTTGTACAAAGTTGTACCTATTTTATTATCATTATTTTGCTTGTACTTTAAACTGAAAGACAGGTTTCTCCGCCTCCGAAAATTCCGAAAAGGATATCACTAGTGGACGGGCGCTACCCGTAATTAGGCCTTGGACGTACTGACCCTGGGGTTGGGAACCAAGTAAATCCTAAGTGTTCTTGTTGTGTTTTCGTTTTATCTTTTATTATTCCGCTGCTACTAACAACTCTGATATTAAGCGAACGATCAACGAAGGTCCGACGAAAAGTTTTTGCGAAGCAATATTCATCCCCCCTCTATTACTCAATCTCGATCCTACAATTGGTATCAGAGCAGGTGGCTCTGATCGAATTGACCGTCGAAAGAGCAAGAAGGCCAGGAATTGAGATGGAGTCAAGGGTGAAAGAGGCGCATTTATTTTATAATGTCTAATTTTAAATTTCACATAATTTATTTCAAGTGTAGGGAGAGAGAACACTATAAAAACTAGTATCCTACTTGTAAGACTCGTACGTCACCACCGACGACAACGGAGGTACTGGCGCTAGGAGCACGGAGGGACAACAGTTACATCATATGCTTCAAGTGTCAAAAGCATGGACATTACTAGAACTGGTATCCAAACTGGAGAATAACCTAGTGTCTCGGGAGCTCGATTGTCGATCTGACTTCAGGACACTGATTCGATGGACCCTATCGTATAGCTTTCTCATGTTATGTGCCCATCTCGATATATTCATTCCTATCACTATTAATAGCACGTCATCACATAATTATGTGATATTAAATAAGTTGTAACATCAACTCAGTTTCATGATTAAAATAAGAAAATAATATCCTTCTAAACAATCATTTTACTCACTGTTCAATTTATGTGTCATTATCTTTTAGTTTTCTACCACGTGCACTTCTACTCAAGAATGAGCATGAGAACAGAAGTCTACCTGGGATGGATAAACGATTAATACGTATATATTATCATCTCATAATTTAATCAAAATTTAATAAAATTAATATATAAATCCTCCTTAACTATTATAGTATCGGGTTAATAATCTTTTTAATTTATTTTCATGTTAATCTTAAAATGAATTTACTAAGATACTAGGCAAGTGAATAGCCTTTGCGAGCATGAAAGCAGACCACCAATTAGTAAAAATAGGGGTGAACAAAAATTTAGAAAAATCGAATTAACTGAACTAAACCAACCGAATTTTGAAATTCGGTTCGGTTAATTTGATTTTCGGTTTTTTTTTCGAAATTCGATTCGGTTTTCGGTTAATTCGATTCGGTTTTCGGTTTTCACTTTTATAATTCGGTTAAACCGAATAAACAAATAAGAATATTAATTTAATTATTTTTATTTAAAAATATAATTAAATTAAATAAAATCTTTTTTTTAATTAAAATTGAATAACATTGTAAAAGTTCGGTTAATTCGGTTAAAAACTGAATTAACCGAGATTTTATCGGTTCAGTTTTCTCGATTTTTATCAACAAATTCGGTCGGTTCGATTTTTTTGAAAAAATTCAGTTTATTCGGTTTTCGGTCTATTTGTTTGTTCGGTTCGATTTTAACCGAATACTCACCCTAAGTAAAAGAAAATTCTTGATGATCAAAACGTCAACCCGTCTAGACCATTGGTGGTCGGTGCAAAAAAGTGAAATCACTATCTTAGCGGCCTCTGGTTCCCGCGCCTAGGACCGAGAGGATTTAAGCTAACAAACTATATTTTTATTCCATGTACGATTACGACTCTCGAATCTAATATCTTCGATATAAATAATCAGACGCTTTACCAACCGAGTCAATCGTAACAGCAATCACTGGCATGAAGTGGAGGTTACTGATACCCAGGCCCATATGTGCCTGGCCCATTATGCTAAAAAAATACGAATTTTACCTTTTATATACCCGTCTTTATTCCAAGAGAAAAACAGGCGGGTCCCGCCGCCACCTTCAATAACAGGTCGACTGGTTCTTCACGACAAAATGAGGCAGGACCGCTGAGCTTCGCGGAGTCGTTCTTTCTCCTCTACCTCCTCCGTCCATCTGTTTCTCTTCCCCTCGGTCTTGCTTTCGCCACCAGATCCGCGTGGTGATAGATTGTTGGGTTCCGACACTGGTTGCTTGAAGGTGTTCTGTACCGTCATCTCTGAAACCAGTAGTGCTCCTCCAGGGTTTCGGCGTGTTGGGTCGGCGAAATGGACGCGCTGAGGAGGCAGGCGAGCAAGCTGCGGGAGCAGGTCTCCAAGCAGCAACAGGTGGTGTTCTCTTCCCTCGCTTTGCTTTTTGTTCGCTTTTCCTTATTGAATTAGGGATCTTCCTCGGATCCGATCCACTTCTTTCAGAAACGCACGATTAATTAAGTGGCATTATGTTTATCAATGCATGTTGATGTTCCTTCAAATTGTACTGTCTGGTTGCGCTTTTGGTTAGCTGTTAACCTGTCCATTGAAGCGCTCCATAAGTGACACTAAGAAAATTTGCACTGAAGTTGTCATCCTGCAGAGAGATGATCCTTGACTGAACCAATATGTAGAATGAATCTAAATTGTACTATCTGGAACTAATTTTCCTATTCCGTTCAGTGACATGCTATTTTCAGTATTATGATTTTTAAACTGACTTGAAATAATTGATCAATTGAAATTTGACTTTTAGATCCAAAAGCTTCAATTGAACGTTGTAAAGAGCAACCCAATACTTAACTACTACTTGATACATATTATCAAAGTCAATTACCAACAGCACCGGTAAATTGTAAGTGGTGGAACTCAGTCAATGAATTTTTTGTCTAATTGCCCAATGCCTTTGGCAATCATGGTATATGCTGTTCACAAAAAAACATTGCACTGGTGTTGTCTTCAAAATAGATGGGTTATCATTACCATTTTCCCTATTTGTTTCTTTTTCTTTTTTCCTATTCTGTTGCTCTTATTCCGTTAACATTTGAGCTATGTTGAAGTTTCAACCTATGAGCTTGTGAAAAGAAAACCAACGGTTAGCCACCATCCTGTTCTGTCTTAGTATTAAAATCAATTACCAAATATTGGTAAGTTATACGTGGTGGGATTTGACTAGTGAACTCATATCTAATTGTCCAATGGCTTGACCAATTGTGCCATAGACCATTCCAAAAGCTGATATAGAGCTTTTAAAATAATTTCTTTTTTTTATTCATATTTCTGCCCCTATTCAAAGCCTAGTAACTTTATCATTTAAAGTTAGCACTCGTTGAAAATCTAGGGAATTTTCAATCATTTACCTATTTTTTGATTTAATGCTTTCCAGTTCTCCTGGTTTTGAGCAATTCTTTCTATTCTACAACTTTCATTCTTAGACTTAAAAGAGATGTAGCAAGTTGATCCCTGTGCTGTTTCAGATGTTTCTATTTAACTCATTTATCAACATTTGCTTGTTGTCTTTTACAATTTTCCCATTGTAATTAACTTAACATGGGACTTTTCTCAAGTTGTATAACATCCTACATTTGATATAAATATTAATCCTGGGGAATTTCAGGCAGTGATAAAACAGTTTAGTACAAGTGGTTATGGGAGCTCTGATGTGATGGTCATAGATGAAATTGAACTGCAGAGACATCAACAACTAGAAAAGTTATACAAGTCTACTCGTGAAACAAGGGTAAGAAGAAATGGGCTATAAAGTTTTCTGCATTCTTATTTTCTTCTTTTTGGGTGTTTAGTTGACATTAGTTGCTAAATATTGCTCATTTATCTGCAAGATAATAATATGCATTCATATTGCATCCTTCAGTATACATTTCTTACACGCAAATTAGCTATAGTATATGGATGCACAAGAGACGTATAATATTCATTATTTATTTGGACATCTGAGTGTATTTGTGCATTCATAGTTAGCTTATATTCTCATATTTAGATGGTTGTTAAAACCCATACACCTAAATTCCTAGTCATCCCATATTAGACTTCCTAACAGGATTTGTTTCACATCAATCTCTAGGTTTTCTATTCTTGAACTTCTCAGAAGAGGAAACTGAATATCCATAAAAGCAGTCATGTTAACCTTGATTTCTTTTCTTTTCTTTTCTTTTTGTTTGCTTTTCAGGATTTTCAGAAAGATACGGTCAAAGCAGCTGAAGCATATGCAACCATAGGTCATAGACACATTGAAATAGGTAAAATTGTATAGCTAAACTGTGTATCTTTATTGTTCATTTTTTATACCTTGGGCACCATATTCATTTTTTTTTGGCACACCTTTTTAGTTAAACGATTTGAGATATGCATGAACTTATGTAGAGATATATTTAGGTTTAAAGTTATCAGAAGATTGCTACAGATATGGAGGTGAGAATCATGCTACTGATGCAATTCTAGCCAAGGCAGCTGCTTTGTATGGCGGTGCGATAAGAAATATAGAGAAAGAGCATGAAGATTTCATTTCCTTTCTGACTTCACAGGTTAGCATCACCTTTTGTTTGGATCTTCTTCGCATGAATAGAGAATTGGTATGTTCCAATTATCTATCCATTAAGGGTTTTTTTTGTCTTCCACATATTTTGGCTATCAAGTCTTCCACATATTTTGGCTATCAAGTATACGACTTATTTTAATGCTGTGAGGCTGACTACCGAGAGATAGCCTTCTTAGAATTACTTAACCAATGTTGTTTAATTCACATATTATCTATCATTTTCACTCGAATCTCATGAGCTATATTTTTTATCTTTGCCTTGTAAATTAGCACTTTTTCCTTTAAATATGGCATGGAAAAAGTTATTCTGACAAATTAGTGAACTAAGGCTTAAGCATAAAGTCAGATTTTTGGCAAAACTTTGTGTACCGATAGAAAATTCAATTTGTTTTGCTTCTTTATCTCTCAATGTCCTTTATTCTTTATTTTCCATAGAATAAATCATTAATTTCATTCTGTAAAGGCTGACGTTATATGACACCACATAATGTTTTTGCTTTATTGATTTTGTGTGTGTGTGTGTGTGTGTGTGTTAAAAACCTTTGAGCCAATGACGAGGCTATGCATACTAGACATTAATGACTACCATTATGCATGAAACAGATTTTTCTCATCTTTGAGACTGTTTAACTATTAATACATATATCCCACATGATCCTAATCTAAAGGTTCCCATAGTTTACTGTATTTTTTAAGCTACAAATGCAAACCTTCCATACCTTAAATGTCATGCGAAAATCCAATTTTCTTATTTTTGTCAAACGGCTGTTTCAGGTAGTAGAACCATTAAGAGCAATGGCAACTGGTGTGCCACTCGAGGATGCACGTGGTCTTGCCCAACATTATAGTCGCATGAGACAAGAAGCTGAGAGCCTGGTAATTGATTCTACAAACAAGTAAAAAGGGTCTCGTTGGTATTGTTTGCGTATAACACATCTAAATAGGTGCATCAGGTTTTTCATGTTTTTGTAGTTTTTCTTTGATTACTCAAGTATAAACAGGCGGCAGAAATTTCAAAAAGGCAATTACGGGTGAGAGAATCTCCTAGTCTGGAAAACACCTCAAAGTTTCAAGCCTCTCAGGCCAAAATGCTTGAAATTAAAGCAAGTATGGCAGTGTTGGGAAAAGAAGCTGCTGCTGCATTAGCTGCTGTTGAGTCACAACAGCAAAGACAGACTTTTCAACGTATAGTTGGCATGGTATGTCTTGGTGTTCAGTGTTGACAAAACTATTACATAATGTTATCAGATTTCTGTATGCTTCACTTTGTTCTACTACTGAAGGTAGAGGCTGAAAAATCTTTTCATTTAAGAGTAGCTGCTATACTTGATGATCTTGAAGCAGAGGTATTTACTTAGCTGGTGTATTATGAATAATTCTTCATCATTTGGAAATCTGATTAGATTCGGTATTACTATTTCTACAGATTGTCACTGAAAAACAGCAAAAGGTGTCTGCACCTCCTCTTCCTTCTCACAATCGCTCTGAAAAAGCCATATACTTTCTTGCCGAGGTACCATAAATTTGTTTGAAACTTTTGCAACCTGAGTTTATGCTAATACATACTTGTATATATTTCCAGGCTATTCATCACTTCAATGCTGCTTCTGAGAAGGAATTAAGTTTGGTGGTCGGAGACTATGTTGTCGTACGAAAGGTTGGCTTTCTGGATCAATTTGTTTTTGTTCATTTAGTTTATTTTTTATTTGAAACTCAGGGTCATTTTCTTTGCTCCATATGGAAACTTTCTTTTCAGATGCTTAATCCATGACGATAACACTAGTAGAACAGAAAGTGTAGAGTACTTAAATCATAGAAATTGTCACATATATTGCAATCTGTACATGAACTTTTGTTGCTATTAAATACATCAATATTTGTCTCTTTTTGGACACAGTCAAATTAAATTGATGGCAGGCAGAAAGTACCGTTTTCCATCTCAAGCTGAGCTCCCAGCAAGGAAGATAAAGATTAGTTAGAGAGAGATTGGATTTAAAAAATAATAGTAATTAAAACATGATGTTTTAATGTCGATGGCTGATTGTATGTCCAGGCCCAACCTTAGATTCACCCCATCCTGTTGTTAATTTGATTTGGAGGATCCAAAATGAGAAACTTGTGAAGGGTGACGTATGTTACCTCAACCAAAAAATCTGCAGAACTGCAACGTAGGTGATAATTTTTGTATGATTTATATAATTAGCTTATAAAGAAATTAAAGGCTTAGAATGAGAGGTCAATTGTTGGACCTAGAAGTGGAAAATTCACAATCCTCAATTTCATCACCAGAATTTTCTAAGGTGTGGAATCAGATATGAGGAAAATATTGTTGACTGGCTCCAAGGGAAACAAAGACAATAGCTCTGTAACCATCAGAAGATGTTCATGAGTTCTAAAACAAGGAATGCAAATAAGTTATGGTGTTCATACAAATCCATAAGGTAACCTTGACAAAGCATTTTAAATTCTTCGCCTTACGTGAATATTAGTGTTTGCAGCCCAAACAACATTTATTAAGAATAATATGGGATAGTATTCATTATCTTTTATCTGTAGAACAAAGACACACTTATTACCTATTAGTTGTAAAGCCTTTGCCACTCTCAGTTTGATCTATGACGACTTAGTAAAGCTATACTTATTTCTTAAACAACCTCAAACAAATGAGTTACAAATTCTTGCCTATTGAAATTGTTTGATTTAAGGCTTTAAATTTAACATATCAGTATTCTCTCCATGCAATCTTTGCACCTTCAGGAGTCTCCATCTGGATGGTCTGAAGGAGAATGCAGAGGCAAGGCAGGTTGGTTCCCGTCAGCATATGTGGAGAGACGCGAACATATTCCTCCTAACAAAGTCTTTTCCCAAGCCTTCTAACTGCCATCGTTGTATCAATTTGTTGGTTGCTGTTAGCAAGTTAAGTGATAACTTTGAGAATCAATCTATGATCATGTTGGCCAGAGCCTTCTTAAATTTATGCTAAGCATTGAACATTGTACGATAACTGAATCAAATTTTCCCTTTTCTTTGGTTGATTTTTGAACACGAGCTATTTGGGATTATAGGTGCTGTAAAATGAAGAATTTTGAGCATTTGTGTTTATTGAACTTAATAATGTATCCACATTTGATAGCTTCCATCTTTGCTATCTTCATTACTGTGTTTCTATTGGACAAGAGTCTGAAGAGATTTTGGTCATGGTTTGAAATTGAAATTTTCAGTCGTAACTTGGTCAGACACATGGAGTCACTGGAGTGTTATAAAACTACTTTCAACAAATTGGATGCGCACAAACATAACAAGCGCAACACTAACAGATGCAGAAAACTAAGTACTGAGGCATCTACTACTCTTCTTAATCTACCAAGTTGTCCAGGTACAGTTGGAGAGATTTAAAGAGACATGCTTCGTAAACATGTGAAAGTTACGTGAGGGGAGGGAAGGATGTATCACGTTTTAAAAACTTTTTCGAGAAGTCAAGTATGAAGTGGAAGAAAACTAATTAATCGAAAATAGTAGAAAAAAGTATTTATTTATTTTTTAGTTGGTTCATAAATCATAATCCAACAATTACTATTCTAAGACTCACGACTCTTTGGATTGTTTCCGACGAGCAATTCATCAAAATTCTCTCTCGAAAACCTTTGGACAGAGAGATTGGATACAGGAATGAAGAAAGTATAACATATTACACTTTCCAGATGCCTTTAGTACCCCGGGCACCTTCAATGCACTGATGTTTATCCTTGCAACTTATCTAGCATGGAGCGCCTTTGTTCACCCAAGGCACCTTCAATGCTTCTTCTTCAATGCACTTCTAGTCACTCAAGGCACCTTTTGTCACGTCCCTGGAGGAGTCATTGGTCTGATATAAATCGAGCAACATCTCTCCTATACGATGAACAATATGAAATCAATATACAACGCCAACTTGGCTCTCATAAATATCACAGCCAACACGGCTGGAATCAAACAACATAAAAGACATCTATAAGCATAACATATACTAAAATATACCTGACTCCGAATGATGTGCATTAACATGAGTTAGTTAGGGTTAAAATAACCTCTAAATTGACATAAATAAAATTTTGACAATGTGCTTCAAAAAATTTAGAAATTTAGACCTCCCCTTAACTTTATCATATCTTCTCTCCCTTTAATCACATCAAAAAAATATATTAAGGATAATATCAACTTTAAAAAATATTTAAACTAGATTCATATAAAAAGTTGTGTAAAGAGACTAAGTTCGAAGGAAAATTTAATGTAAATTTTGATAAGGAAGAAAAAAAACATGAGTAATTTTAAAGATAAATATATTTTAAGAAAAAATTCATAGAAAATTATTTAGACACTCAAAATTTTTAAAAATATTTGATAACATGTCACATGTAATAGTTAGCCTCCAAAAAAAAATCCACTTTTTCAAAAATAGGTCAGAAATTATTTTTTAAAATTAAAAATCTGATTATCGATAAAAAATTTATAAAAATTTTATTCATAAGTTGAAAATTACTCAAATTTTTATCTAAGTTAGAAATTTAACAGACACTATAAAAATTGCCAAGGTAAAATAAATTATCTAACCATAAGAAAATAATTTTGAAATCATAATTGATAATTTTTGAAAATAAATTTAAAAATTTTTCTCGACATTCAACAGATAGTTTATAGATCCTGAAAAATCAGATTTGAGAAAATTAATTTTTAAGTATTTTTAAAATTAAAAATGAATGAAAAATTAAAAAATATTTAACAGTCAAAATTTTTGAAAAAAAAAGTTTTTATGTGTAACTGACGATCAACTCTATCATAAAAAATATAAAACTAAATTTTCTACACTAATTATATATTCGACCAAAAATTTTCAAAAGGATGACAAATAAAGCATTAATTAACACACAAAAAAATATTAATTATTGACAAAAAAATATTAAATAAAATTTAACAATTAAATACAGATTTTGGAACCCAAAATAGATTCTTACTAACAAGGTTAATCAAAAATTTAGATGGAATATAACTTCTAAGAATTCTTATAATTTGGCCCTTTTGATATCGTAAATATTAATTTAGTTCTCCGTAATATCTAACTTTTGATTTTTGAAAATATTTTGATCATGCATAGTTATTTTTCAATTTTTCTACTTGAGCCTTCAAATTCTCATTTTCTAATTTCAGTTTATCAAATATTTCTAATAGACATGCTCTTCCTAGTTTCTTTTTCAAATCTAGATTTTTGAATTTTAATTTATAAAGTGATTTAATCATTCTCTTAATGCTGAAATAACACTGGCCGAGTAAAAGCAAACATACTTCACTTACCAGGTCGTTTTTGAATTCGGAAGCTCCTCCTTTATCGTTGCTCTCTTCTAACGTGGATCCCCCTTCATCGATGTCTTCTTGTTGGTGGCATGGGTGGCCATCAACGTCAGCCCGGCATGTTCCTCGAGTTCTGATTCTTCTGATGAAGACTCATCTTACCTTGCCTTTAGGTTGTGGATCTTTAACTTTGTTGCCCCTTCTCCCTTATTTTTTTAACTTGGGGCAGTTTTCTTTGACGTGTCCCTTTTCGTCGTAGTGATAGCAGTTTATTCTTCTTTTGCTCTGAGGGTGTCTTTTGGCCTGCATCTTATTGAATTTATTATATTTAAAAAACTTTTTGAACTTTCTTACTATGTAAGTTGCTTCCTCTTCATCGGCTGAAGGTACTTCTTCAGGTTGGGTCATCCTCGAGTGTAGGGAAATATTGTCCAACTTTGTATTCTTACCTGCACACCAAGACTTGTGAAGTTCTAAAGTCGAAAATAAATGTTCTAAGGTACTTACCTCAAAATCCTTAGAAATGTAATACATGTCGACTATGGATATCCAGTCCGTGGTTCTCGGGAAAGCGTTGAGAGCATACCTTTGTGTGTCTCGATTACTTACCGACTCTCTGAGGTTGTTGAGTCCAATGATTAGTTCTTGGAGTTTTGCGTGTGTAGTTAGGCTTCTGACTCTCGTTCTTCCATTCGGAGATTACTGAGTTGATTTCGAAGCAAGTCTTTTTTTACTAGTTTGGCTTTAGAGGTACCTTCATGAAGCTCCAGGAACATTTTTCAAAGTTTCTTTGCTAATTTGCAGGTTCCGATGCGGTTGACTTCTTACGCAAGTGGAATGGTTAGCAGATGAAACTCTGCTTTCCCCTTTTGCCACAAACTCAGCTTGCTCCTTCTTTGTCCACAGGCTTTCTTCTTTGTCTTTACCGTCAGCGTCTTTGGAAACTTCAAAACTATTTTTCATGATTAGTAATAAATCAAAATCAGTTTTAAAGAATACCTACATTCACTTTTTCCATATAGTAAACTCCCCCTCGAATTTTGGCAGGTAAATGACTAGTCCAACTATTTTCGTTGCTTCAGATGACAGCTAGTCCTTTTAGAGCATCCTTGCTTTGATACCACTTGTCGGAGATCATGCGGTCGGCAAGAGGGGTGAATTGCCCCTGAAAATATAAAATTATTTTTTGTCTTGCTTAAACAAAGATGGAGGTTAATTCAAAAGCAAAAACAATAACATTAGAAATAATAAGCAAAAGAAACAGAGACACAGACAATTTACTTGGTTTGCAGTCAGGAAGGTTGCTAATCCAAGCCAAAGTGAAACCTGATCTCCTGATTAACTCTTTGAGGCGGAGATGCCTCTTTACATATTAAGAACTCAGAAAACAGAAGCAAAAATAATAGTCGAAATTCGTTTACAATTCGAATGGATGTAAAGAACAGAGTTCAAGTGTCTATTTATAGCCCCTGTAAAGAACAGAGTTCCTGACATAGCACTTCTCAGGATCCCGAGTGCATACGGGCCCCTGACATGTGGCAAATCCTTATCCACATTGTACTAGCCGCGAACAACTACTTTTGGATGAACTATGGTCACACAAGCGCCCGAATCGATTTCGGGCACCCGAAACCACTAGCGCCCAAGTCAATGAGGGCGCCCCCACTCACGTGCGCCCGAGTTTGAGTTGGGCGCCCGAGTTGACTTTGGTAAACACCTCGTTGACCAGTCTTCTGGCGTTGGGCTTCTGAGTGATCTCGGACCTTCAAGAGTTGGGCTCACTCGAACCCTTCTCTGGTCTTCTCCTTAGGCGTACTTCCTCCCGACTTCTCGTCTCTCAAACGTCGCGCGTGTCCTTCTCGCTCCACTGGCGTACTCTTCCTCAGACCTCCGCATCCCTCGGATGCACCGAGCCCGTTAGCTCCCTTCTTGTATCATCTTTCTCATCCGCTGCATCTTCCGCTTAATTGACTTCCTGCGCTCCTACGTTCCTGCATACTTAGACACAGGGATCATATATCAACAAGACCTAACTTGACTCAGTTGACAATATCAAAACTCATCCAGAGTACTTACGACACTGTTTCGCCAATATATGCCGATGGAACGTTGTTTCCGTCATCAAATTTCCCTCCAATGGTTTATTTACTGATAAATTTTTCTCCATCATATATAGTTCCGTCTGGAACGCTATTTGTCGATGAATTTCGTTGATAAATTTCATCGGAAAATTATTGTTTTTATTGTAAGCCTTTATATTTTTAAATAAATAAATAAATAAATATATAAATTAGTATGTTAATTATTATATATATTTGCTTCCGGCTTAAGCCATATTGAATTAAAGACCGTGATGACGTACGAAGGAGGATTTCTATTTACTTTTATTTAATTAAAATTCAGGTCTAATTATATTACTGAATTGCATATTATATATCAATTTTAAATTTACATGTATTTTATTTATATTAAAAAAATTCAATCTGTATTAATTTTTTTTTTACTTCAATTAATCCATTTTTTTTTACAAAAAAAAATTTAGAAACGGAATATGATAAAAAAGGAAATTTTGACATTTATGGAAAACAAATTTATATATGGAAAAGACAGATTCTATCAATTTTTTTAAGAATAAAATTTCCATTTAAAATCCAAAGAAAATGTATATATATATATATATATAGATGTTATATTGATCTTAATTCGCATGGATACCGATCGATATCATCATGCCGTCGAGAGAGAGAAAGAAGAGGAGGACAATTGAATGTGATTGGTTCCTTCCCTACGATCTCTTGCTCGAGATCTTCTCCTACCTTCCGGCCAAGATGATCATCCTGCTAACTCCAACTCCTCTCCAGGCCTTTCCCGCCGCCGACCGCTACTTCCGCCTGCTTCAATCTCAACGCAACCGCGCCGCCTCCGGCGTCTTCATCGACTACATCTTCGCTCCCTTCTACCGGGAATTGGTCTTCTTCCCACTAGACCACGCAGCGGGCTTTCCACGGTGGTGTGGCGCGCACCTCAAGGAGGTCAACAATGTTGCCTTCCTCCTTGCTTCCTCTCGCGGCCTCCTCTTCTACCATTACTACAGCTACGCTCACGTCTTGGTCGTGAACCCCGCCTGCCAAGAAAGGAGGATGCTCCCTGCCCCACCGGGAAAAGGCTGCCCGCTGTTGCAGTACAATGGCTTGGCCGTGAAGTTCATCGACGACGATGACCACCTCAAGTGCAAATATCAACTTGTGTACCTACGGCCCACGATATGGCGGGTTCCTGGATCGTCCAGCGTATACCAGCTCTGCCTCTACGACTCGGCCGCCGGCGACTGGATCGTGGGCGACTGGCAGGTTGACTTGGGATCGTCCTCCCTAGATCTGAAAAATGTAGTGATGTTTGAGGGCTCCGTCTTCGTCTCCTTCAGCTCTTCATCTCGCGTCGTGGCCATCGACATCTCCACGAGGCTTGTCAACTTCTTGCCGGCGCCTGATTCCTCCGTCTCGCATGGAGGTGACATCAACGTGCAGGTGGTTTGGGAGGAGGCCCGAAATAGATCATGGTTGTGCCTGGTGCATTACGATAAACTCTCCCGCAAATTTACATTGTGGAGGTGGTCGAAGGGATGGATATGTGGGTGGGTTAAGTTGAATGAGGTGGTAATCGATCGCCGGCGACATGGAAAAATAATAAACTCTTTCATCTGTCACGACGGTGGAGCGATGAACGGAATGCTTCTATTTTTCGTCGCCCGCAATACTGCATATGTTTACTCCTTCAAGTGGCAGCAATACATCAAGTTGACGACGGAGAAAATAGAAAACTTCAGCAGATTCTTAAGCTACACAAATTCTCTTCGGCCATGCTAGTCTAGTCCTAAATAATTATTAATGGATTAATTGCATTTAATATTGTAAATTTTTTTAATTTTATAAGTTTAATATTTTGAACCTTATATTAATAGGAGTTTTGTGCATTAATTAACGATCATTCAAATTTAATATTCTAGATATATAATTACATGAATCAAATTTTTAATTAAGTCAATTAATACTAATTTGATTAATTAATCAAAAATTTAAATAATCAAGATATTTTAAACATACATAATAAATTAATTAATCAAGACAAAAATTAATAAAATTATATCCAATAATAATAATAATAATATACCTAATAAAATTCAAAATATGTAACGTGGTGGATTGACCATTCCTAGATTAACAAATTAGATTGTATTAAATTAACATGTACAGAATGCATTAATTAAATTGAGATTCTGGGGCTGAAATAAATAATTATTAATTACTTGATTGATTTTTTTTAGTTGTTCAAGTAAGTAGATCTGATTAATCTTGAATATGATTAGATATTGGCCATCGAAATAAATCAAAAAGTAAGTACTCATAGAGCTAGGCCTATTTAAATTGTCAATATTCTTAAGTTTGCTACCGATTAATCTTGAATATGATTAGATATTGGCCATCAAGATAAATCGAAAAGTATTTACAGAGGCCTATTTAAATTGCTAATATTCTTAAGTTTGCTTTTCACTAAAGGAAAAATCTACTAGAATGTCCCACAACTAAGATTCAAATCTTAAATCCTACTTGATTTATTTTTAATGTATATTTATGTGATGCCATGACTTACATACTAGCCTTAAATTAATTACTTATCTTAGAATGGTGGTTCGATAGGAAAAAGAGGTTGATTGATACTTGACAATATAGTATCAATATGCGGTAAAATAATTGTTAATTAAATTTGGTTAAACAAAACCAGATTAATTAAGAGAGTTCGAAAATTTGATCTGTGCATGATTTGATTTATGTTTTTGATCTGTGCATGCCATATCATTATACGATGGATGATCTAGTGGGTGTTATGTGTTTTTGTATCATGCACCATCTTTGCATTATTGTATGTTGTCGAACTTTGACTCCCTAATGATTGAGACGGATCGTCAGCCATATCTTTGATATTATTGCATGCTGTCGACCCTTGCCTTATTGGTAGTTGAGACAGATTGTCAGTCATATTTCTGGTGTTGTTGTTGCATGTTATCGACTCTTGGCTCCGTGGTAGTTGAGACGGATTGTCAGTTGTATCTCTGTTGTTGTTGCATGTTGTCGACCCTTAGCTCTCTGATGGTTGAGACGGATTGTCAGTCATATTTCTGGTGTTGTTCTATCACTTTCGACCCTTGGCTCCCTGGTGGTCGAGACGGATTGACAATCGTATCCCTGGTGTTTCTGCATAGCCACGAGTGCTTGACTCATTTCTGCATAGCCATGAGTGTTTGGCACATTTCTGTATAGCCACAAATGTTTGGCTCATTTCCACATACTGTGAGTGTTTGGCTTTTCATTGCATAGCCGTGAGTACTTGGCTTTTTCATGCATAGCCGCAAGTGTTTAGCTCTCATGCATCCTGTCCACCCGGCTATCCAATGTAGCGGTAGCAGGAGTGCGTACAGATCAGGTAATTGCATCATGTGCATATGATGCATCATTGCAGTTGCTTGTGATTGTTACATTTGTATTGAGTTGTGGTTGCTACATATGTTAGACACGCACATATAGATTGTGTATTGCACTTGATTTGTTGACCTTGTATTGCTTGTGTGTACGAGCGTACTCGTGGAGAGTTTTTCGGAGTTTCTGATCTTACTACTCCGCATCATAGACTGATTCTGGTGTGTTCATTCATTCAGTCATTTTAGTTATATTCTCAAATGCTCCTATGAGATTGTATCTTGTTGATGATGTACTACTTTCTTTAGCTTATCTTTGTCATGCATATCTGTATCTCTAAACCCGCAGAGTCTACCTGGACTTACCACCGTTACTTATGTTTTTATTTTCAGGTTGATATAGATATACTTTGAGTTATTGTTTTAGTGTTATGTCTTGTTGTTACTATTGTATTTCTTTCAGTATTGTGGACTTGTATTGTGGTATGCTTGCTGGTGTAGATGGTATGTTTGTGTGCCCCGGATAGGCTTGTGGTGTTGTTTTGTTATCGTAAGTCATATCGGTACGCTTCTTCAATTCTTTGGTAAGTTTGGTTATGTTTGTGTTGTTTATCCTTCTTATTTGTTGTTGTTGCCAGCCGTGTAGGCTGAGGTATATTATTGTGGTCGTGTTGACCTTGTACACAGGTTTCAGATGTCCATCATATTGTTGAGATATATTGTTGTTTATCCTTCTTATTTGTCAGACATGCGGCTCTATGAAGCATGACAATAATAGTGAGTTAGGGAGACTTAATCTAACTATCTGGTTGGATAAGGCATATATCCATCCCGGTCCACTTGGCTAAAAGGAACCGCATTCTAAATTAGTTAAACTAAGATTTGGCAAGAAATTTCTTATGTGTATAACTTCTTAAAAAAATTTATCTAAAATAAGTATTCGTTTATTCAACAAGAAATCAAACTGCCCGAAGATGCAAATATAAGAATTTCGTAGCAAATTAGTGATTTCTTTGAGAAAGAATTAATTCGTGTTATGATCACAGGAGTAAGCATATTTGATGTGCGCCACCTTGGTGAAGGGAGTTGAGTTTTAATAATAAAATAAAATAAAATAAAATATTTGTTTTTTTTTTATTCTTTTTTCTCTTTAATTAATCATGTTGTGGTTAACTTTCCCTGGTATACAATCATATATAATTGAATTAATATAACAATATCATAAATAAATAAATAAAAAAGAACATTCAAAATATAAAATTAATCAATTAATTATTTTCTAAAATATGTGCAATCGATAAAGTTTGATGGTCCTTTGTAAATCCAAAAATAAAATAAAATAAAGTTTGATGGAAATCTATCAAAAGGGTCAACGGAATTCCATGCATATGAAATAACTTTTGGCCAAATAACACTCCATGAGTATTTGAATTTAGTTTAACAACTCAAAGGGGCTTAATTATCAACTAAGCAATTCAAATAGACGTTAGACAACCTAAGAGAATTCGATACAATGTACTTTTTTATCGAGCAATTTAAAGAGAATTCAAATTTACATTCAACAACTCAAGAATTCAATATGATGTGGTTTCTTGCCAAATAGCTCAAACAGATTTAGTAGAGTTCAAAGCTAGTTTGCTAACAGGAAGGGCAATGTCATATAGTTGCGACCAAGAAACTCAAATAATTGACAGCGAATATCATGTATTATGATTTTTTTAAAAAATTTAAATGATCGCTATAAAAGTTAAATTTAGTAAGGCGACTCAAAGAGATTCGATTTTCAATTAATGAAATGGGTAAAAATTAAAAGGGGAAACGAAAATCCTTTCATTGAAGCATCACTTATATGAGCTGTTCTTTCTCTAACTTGATTGTGCAATGATGAATGATACATAATAGATCTTACATAAATTACCGGTGAAAACTACTGGCAGCAATGGGGACATGGACAGAATCTGAAGTCAGTTGACATATTAGTTCCCAGATTTTATAATGTTGCAAGCCCCGCCAATATATGGAATTGTTGTCTTCCGTATGCACCAGAGATCAAAAAACCTGAAACTGGAAAAGGCAACAAAGAAACACGAGTTAGCAAGACCTGTCGCTGGAAGTAACCAAGTGTTCCCAAATGACTAGAGACTTTGATCAGAGCATGCAGATATGTTCAGCTCTATATCGGAGACAAGCCACTGTTTCAGGGGAAAAAACAGGAATATCTAAGCATAGGATTACGAATAGTTATAGTCAACAGCTAATGGAACAGCATACCAACACACCATGGAGATTTTATAGCACAACCCATTAGTCTTTCTAAATCCTGAGTTCACAATCAGGTTTAATATAAGAGCATCTCGGTCTCTGTTTGGATAACTGTTCATTTTTGAAGCATCACGGACCATTGTTTGATATAAAGCATTAAAGACCTCTACTTGTTACAGTGCATTGTCGACAATTAATTGCATCCAAAAATTGCAAATTTTTCTATTAAATGTTGATGCGCTGAGAAACAAAGAGATACATGTTAAAATGAGTCTGATCCTTGCAGCTCCAGTGAGTTTTTAAGTACTCACAGGAAAAACTATAACATTATAGTGTGAGCATTATAAGACAAATGTTAAAGTGCAACAAAAAGTTAATACGGTAAGTCACTAGAAAGGATAAAATATATATATATATTTATATTTAAGAACACTTAGATATAATCTCGATACATGATATAATTTTGTATAGTTCCAATATATATATAGTTAACAGAGTTGGAATCTATTAGAGTGAAGATGTAATAGGAAGAGAGATTCAAAAACAAAAGTTAACATGCAGAAGTTGTGCGTTGATCTTGCTCCCACCGCCACTTAAAGGCTGCCATACTTGATCTTAACATGAAGACTAATCTCTTTTCTGGTTCTCTACCTTTTGTGAATCTCATGCAGACGAAATGTTTTTCTTGACCACACTTTCTATGGATCTCATGTTGAATAGTTGGAGCATACATAGATAGATAAATCGCTCTTTTGGGTGTTCAAGTAAATTTAAACAAACTTCTACAGAAACCCTAATTGCATCAACCATTTTACCTTATCTCTCAACCTCCATTAATGTACTATGGTCTTGCCACGAAAATCTTATAGATCAAGCATCTTTAAATCTTTGCTTGTACAAGGTCACCCATAAGGTTCACCTATATGAGATTGCCCTACCTTCCGTAGAAAAGCAAGACAACCTCTTTCGACTCTGCAAGGTCATTATAGTGGCCTTTGTAATGCTCCACCTTTACAAACATCATTTCAACTTCAAACAAGATCTCAAATACCTCGATATGGAGAGAAAGATCACTAAAACCAATGGACCAAAAGGAGCATGACTTTCTCTTGATATGGCAAGTGTTGAAGTTAGTTCTGTTAAACAAGTATGTTAGCTATTATGCCTATATATTAGGACTTTCTATCTCAAATAATTAGTCATTTTGGGATGAATAAGATCCCCTATAGAAAAATGGTGCTAGGGCTACACTTGTACCACTATGTAATTATAGGCATGAAAAGGCACATTAAAGCTAGAATGCTCAATGCCCGTAAATCCAACACGGACAAGTATAGTCCACAAAAAACCTATATATGTGAAGAGTGGCTTGCTCTCAAATAACTAATCATTTCAGCATAAAATAGGCTCTATCCTGATTCAACAACAAATGTAAAACATAATTGAAATTAAGAAAAAGATAATGAAGGAAGAAGATTGAGGGATGGAAAGCATAAGAGGCATGTCCTCTATATTGATCCCATTCAAGAGTATTAAAGAAAAACACCAAGAGGGGAAAAATATAGGTTCCTTTCCTCTCATTTATTACAAATTAGGCTCAACATATTTTACATAACGCCAAAAAAAAGGAAAAAGGGAAAAAAGCTTCCACAAGAATAATTCCAAGACTTACCCTATTACAAACTATATGTGAAATGTGAAATTATGAGAAGTGAGAGGTTAACAAACTTTCTAATAATAAGCTGTCAAGTACTTTAAATGGCTGCCATGATTAATACAAGAATAACTTACGGCAAGTTGTACCTAGAACAAATAGATCTGAATATATGATATTGCCTTAAATGTGCACCTAACCCTTCTGGCATGAGCCTCTTAAGCCAAAGTCCTGATTTAAATTTAGCAATGTCCTTCTAATCCAGTAATCATCATGGCTTGAAATACAACGTTGAGAAACTTAAACAGTTTGTTATTAGCATATCAACATTTACGTCTTCTATACCAATCCAACAAGTATATATAACATTCTAAAATTGTCATCCATCAATGGATAAACTGGTCAAAAGGAAGATGTGATAATGAAATGCTATTTTAATCTTAAGAAACTGATGTGTAAGTTAACACCTAAATGTTGCTTTATGTTTTCATCAACTTGCACTATAAATAAAACATATAATAGATATAAAGGATACAGAGTATATGACATAATGATGGAAACACTAATTGTTAGATGAGTAAGTAAGTCAGCTTCCAAATATGAATAAAGATATCCACAGGAATAGGTCATAAAAGGTCAGAATAAACCCTTACCTTGAGTGACAAAGGATTGCTTATGCTACTTGAATATACTATTGATGAAGTTTTATCCAAAATAGCCTCCGCAATTTGGAGCTGCACACAAGCACTTCTTTTTACAAATTCCAGGACCATAATCAAATGTCAGTTCAGTCATAGGAGGAATGTGCTTCATTGCAAAGAACATTATATGTGGATACTCTTCATCGCCATGATCATATAAAACTGGTTGCCAGAAGACATTTGGCGAGCAGCTATGATTTATAAAACGTGCAATGTTGCCTGAGTTCTTTGCACTTAATGTAATGGGAAATGACCTAAACACCTCAGTTTCAGTACTTAATTTTGCCTCTTCCAATAATTCAGGCCTACCATTGAATCTCTTTACTTCTTCACTGAGATAAGTAGCTTGAAAGATATACTCATCCTCTTCAATTTCATCTTCAATTCTACTCCTATCAATAACCTCGCCTGTATATTCACAGATGAACATACCTGCTCTAATAGGGTCCCATGAACGAAGACCCCAACCGCGATCATTTGTCCTGAAAACTTCAAAGTGAAGCTTGATACCCTTCTGAGTCACCCTATTTCAGCAATTGAGTGTGCATTGGCAAGCTGAGAAACACTCATAAATCAATGGCTTACGACATACAAGAAGACCCTTCGAAATGTATGGTAAATCACCCCCACTCTGGTTGGTACAAGAGCAGTTCTTATCACCATGAAGACAACCAGAGAAACATGTGCAACCCTGTAGAGGCTTCATCATGTCAATAGGTTGGGGATACTTGACACTTGTTATGTATACAAAATGGTTTGGCTCTCTCTCATCAACATCATTGACAAGGCAAACAGGAATGTCTTCTGCACCTGATGATATGTCAAGTGATATCACTTTACCTCTACTCGATGGATTTTTTTTCCACCTTTGGGTCATTTTCCATATCGCAATTCCATCAGGCTGTCCTGGTTCTCTTACCAACTTGTACTTAAACATGTCGAACCCTGCTTTATTTTTCTCTGTCCATGAGCTTTCAATCTTATAAAGCCCATCGTAGATGTATATTTTACCAGTTGGACAGCTACTATCTTTAACACTACGTACCGCCCGAATCTGATTCTTCCTTTGAATACTTTTATCAAGAGCAAGATTACCTCTTTCCAGTTTCTGGTTGTCTGGATTTCTTTTATCATGCTTGCCGCTACCTCCATGGCCACAATAAACCAAGATATCAATGTCATCCTCTTAGTTCTCATAGCCACCAGATGACCCAACACAAATGGCAATAGACTCATCTTGGTCACTGAAACTAGTTGTTAGGTAATCAATTCCAGCAATATGATGAGCATGCAAACTGATCCCGTCGACAAGCGAAGACCGGTTCTCACTCGGATGACTCGGTCTGACCAAGATGACCAGGTCTGCTGGAGCTCGGGAATTAGGGGTCGGGCTCAAGTGGGGAGAAGATTCAAGTCACTCGGCTCGGACTAAAATGGAGCTCACAAAGTGGTGGTGTGGTTGCAAAATAGCAGTCATCCTTTCTGCGGAGCCCTATGGGGGTTTATATAGGGGAGAGGAAACTCTTTCCTGTGTCAGAGCTGTCCTATCTCATTAAGGCATGATCAGCTAATAAATCACGATAGTGACAGCCGTATTAATGTTGTGAGACTGCCGCAGCCGCCTGACACCCTGCATAAACTGTCTCTTCCGTTCCTCATTAACTCTTAGCGACTCTGTCAGGTGATGATTATGTCGGGGGGCTACCCTCTGACTACTGACAGGAATGAACTATAATTGTTCAGCCGACTCCGAGTGCCTGACTTCGGGTGACCGACCCCGAGTGCCCGACCTCGGGGACCGATCCCGAGTGCCCGACCTCGGGTGACCGACCCCGAGTGCCCGACCTCAGGGACCGACCCCGAGTGCCCGACTTCGGGTCAACCTTGGCACGGCTTAACCACTCCTGGTTCGGAGCGGAAATCGAACCCGACCGAGCCCCTAATCCCAACCTCGGGTGACCGACCCCGAATGCCCGACTTCGGGTCAACTTTGGCCCGGCTTAACCACTCCTGGTTCGGAGCGGAAATCGAACCCGACCGAGCCCCTGATCCTTCTGAACTAATGTGGGAAGAAGGGTAGGATCTATTCCAGGGGTTGAAGTCGGAGATATTTTTTATTTCAGGTATGAGATAAATTTGATTGGTTTGCATGCTCATCATATTGCTGGAATTGATTACCTAACAACTAGTTTCAGTGACCAAGATGAGTCTATTACCATTTGTGTTGTGTCATCTGGTGGCTATGAGAACGAAGAGGATGACATTGATATCTTGGTTTATTGTGGCCATGGAGGTAGCGGCAAGCATGATAAAAGAAATCCAGACAACCAGAAACTGGAAAGAGGTAATCTTGCTCTTGATAAAAGTATTCAAAGGAAGAATCAGATTCGGGTGGTACGTAGTGTACAGCTACTATCTTTAACACTACGTATCACCCGAATCTGATTCTTCCTTTGAATACTTTTATCAAGAGCAAGATTACCTCTTTCCAGTTTCTGGTTGTCTGGATTTCTTTTATCATGCTTGCCGCTACCTCCATGGCCACAATAAACCAAGATATCAATGTCATCCTCTTCATTCTCATAGCCACCAGATGACACAACACAAATGGCAATAGACTTATCTTGGTCACTGAAACTAGTTGTTAGGTAATCAATTCCAGCAATATGATGAGCATGCAAACCAATCAAATTTATCTCATACCTGAAATAAAAAATATCTCCGACTTCAACCCCTGGAATAGATCCTACCCTTCTTCCCACATTAGTCTTCATATTCTTAGAAGACATCATTGACCATACATTGGTATGTTGATGACGGGTCTCGCCCTTTGCCATACCCACCTGAATCAGTCTCCTTCTAAGAGAATCAAAACTCATAAGACATAGATTCACTGCCTCTCTTGCTCTTGGATCATCGGGCATTGATAGTAACAGAGGTACTGACTTGGTTGACCGTTTGCGCTTTGCGCCTGAACCTGAGCTTCCAATGTTTACCGCTTTGATTCTCCTCCTTCGCATCATCCGCCGGGAAAATTGGAGCCGAACCCTCCGATCTTTCCCTACTAAGAAAAATAACTTCTATCAATATCATTGAAGCCCAAAAAAAAAACAGAGTTAGAAAGAAAAGTTTGACGAACCTTTGGAGGGCGTCGATCGAGGTAGCGTCGATCGAGGTAGGCAGGAGGGCGTCGATCGCGTCGATCTTGGCGAGGGATTAGGAAGGCGTCGATCTTGGCGAGGGCTTAGGTGGGTTTAAGCGAGGGCTTAAGAGGGTTTAAGAGGGCGTCGATCTTGGAAGAGGGTTTAAGAGTGAGTCCGACCAATAGAGTTTGCCAGTTGAGGTGGGCTGTATAATACTAATGTCCATATGGGCCTGGCCCATTATGCAAAGACAATACGAAGTTTGGAATTTGATACCCGTCTTCATCCCAAGAGAAACACAGGTGGGTCCCACTGTCGCCTCCAATGACAAGGCGACTGGTGCCTGGCGAAGAAATGAGGTAGGAACGCTGAGCATCGCCAGGCTCAGATCGGATCCTCTGTATCGAGATCTTCCCTGTACCCGTGTACCAACTCGCCGGCGAGTCGTCCGATCAACGATCGGACACCATCAATAATTTTTGATCGTCGTTCCGAATAAGATGATATCCTCGGAGAACGGTGAACCCGTCGGATATCGCCGCAATTGTGATGTTACCGTATTCACCGTCGAATCCGACGAGACGTCTGATGCGACGATTTCGACGGGTTCACAAATCTCCGAGGATATCATCTTATTCGGAACGACGATCAAAAATTATTGGTGGTGTCCGATCGTCGATCGGATGACTCGCCGGCGATCGCCGACGAATTGATACACGGGTACATGGGAGATCACGGTACAGAGGATCCGATCTGCGCAGGCTGGAGTCGTTCTTTCGCAGTTCGGATCTTCTGTCCGGAGCCTCCTTCTGTCCCTCTGTCCCAAACACAAAACGACAAAAAAACCGTGCCATCCGCATGACTTCGCCGAGTCATCCTTCTCGCCGAACCGCCCCAAATCAGAATAGGGCCTCTTCCTGGCCGACCTTGGTGAAGTTAAACTTGGCAGGATCAAATGGCTGGAGGACACAGTCGATCCGGAACTCAGTTGCCTTCGTCTCGCATGCCGTCGCGTCGTATCGGAACAGGCCACGGCTCATCCGATCCTCCCACTACGAAATCCTCAATATTGCATTAAGAAACTGAAAGACTGCCATGGAAACCAAAAATTGGAAGGATATCTTGTTGAAGAGCAGTACCTGTCCCAGCAAAAGGCTATTGAGGAAGAAATCAGGCGGTCGTTCGTCCGTGCCGGTGGAAGAATTCCTGGGATTCGCATCACCCTTGAAAGAGTATAGTGGAAGTTTGGAGACTGCAAATAGAATCAAACCGACGAGAAAACATTAATTTAAAAAAAAAAGAAAGATATTTTTCAGCAATCAGGATGGGATTTTGGGATTACCAGGCAAGCAGCACTTGCCGAGGCAATTCCGGATGCAACCGCGGGGCTCGGCCGAGTCGTCCTCCTGGTAATTGGAGAGGACAGTAGGGATTCTTTTAATGGTCATCATCCTTTCCTTCTCCTATACTGCGTGTGGATATAACAAAGAAACTAAATAACAAAACTAGGGCAGCCAGGCGAACGGCCACCACCAGCGAGGAAGAGGAGGTCAGAGGGGCTTCCGCCGGGGGATGGTAGGGCGCCGCGACCACCGTTCGGGGAGGAGCTGCGCTCTCGGGGCAGAGGATCCGAACTGGTTCTTTCGTCCTCCTCCGTCCATCTGTTTCTGTTCCCCTCGATCTCGCTTTCGCCACCAGATCCGCGCGAGACTGGTTGCCAGAAGGTGTTGTGTTCCGCAATCTCTGAAGCCAGTAATGCTTCTCCAGGGTTTCGGCTTGCTCGGTCGGCGAAATTGATGCGCTGAGGTGGCAGGCGAGCAAGCTTCGGGAGCTGGTCTCCAAGCAACAACAGGTGATGTCCTCTTCCCTCGCTTTGTTGTGCTCGCTTTTTGTTCTCTTCTCCTTATTGAACTAGGGATCTTCCTCGCGTCCGATCCACTTCTTTCTGAAACGCGCGATTAATTTAGTGGCATTGTGTTTACCAATGCATGTTGATGTTACTTCTAATTGTACTGTAGGGTTGCTCGCTTTTGGTTGCTGTTAACTTGTCCATTGAAGCGCTCCATAAGTGAAACTAAGAAAATGTGCACTGAAGTTGTCATCCTGCAGAGAGATGATCCTTGACTGAACCAATATGTAGAGTGAATCTAAATGGTACTATCTGGAATTAATTTTCCTATTCGGTTCAGCTACGTGCTATTTTCTGTATTAGGATTTTTAAACTAACTTGAAATCATCGATCAATTGAAATTTGACTTTTAGATGCAAAATCTTCAATTGAACGTTTTAAAAAGCACCCCCATACTTAGCTACTACTTGATGCATATTATCAAAGTCAATTACCAACAACGGCGGTAAATTGTAAGTGGTGGAACTCAGTCAATCAATTGCTTGCCTAATTGCCCAATGCCTTTAGCAATCATGGTACATGCTGTTCACACACACACTCCAAAAAAAAAAGCACAGGTGTTGTCTTCAAAATAGATGGGTTCATAACCATTTTCCCTATTTGTTTCTTTTTCTTTTTTCCTATTCTGTTGCTCTTATTCGGTTAACATTTGAGCTATGTTTTGAAGTTTCAACCTTTGAGCTTGTGAAAAGAAAACCAACTGTTAGCCACCATCCTGTTCTGTCTTATTATTAAAATCAATTACCAAATATTGGTAAGTTATACGTGGTGAGATTTGACTAGTGAACTCATATCTAATTGTCCAATGGCTTGACCAATTGTGCTATAGACCATTCACCAAAAGCTGATATAGAGCTTTTAAAATAAATTCTTTTTTCATTATTGGATTCTTGTTTATGGCCATATTGCTGCCCCTATTCAAAGCCTAGTAATTTCATGGTTTAGAGTCAGCACTCGTTGAAAATCAGGGAATTTTCAATCATTTACCTATGTTTTGATGTAATGCTTTCCATTTCTCCTTGTTTTGAGCAATTCTTTCTATTATACAACTTCCTTCTTAGACTTAAAAGAGATGTAGCAAGTTGATCCCCGTGCTGTTTCAGATGTTTCTATTTGACTTATTTATCAAATTTACTTCTTGTCTTTTACAATTTTCCCATTGTAATTTAACTTGACATGGGAGTTTTCTCAGTTGTATAATCATCCTACATTTGATATAAATATTAATCCTGGGGAAATTCAGGCAGTGATAAAACAGTTTAGTACAAGTGGTTATGGTCGCTCTGATGTGATGGTCATTGATGAAATTGAACTGCAGAGACATCAACAACTAGAAAAGTTATACAAGTCTACTCGTGAAACAAGGGTAAGAAGAAATGGGCTATACAGTTATCTGCTTTCTTATTTTCTTCTTTTTGGGTGTTTAGTTGGCATTAGTTGCTAAATATTGCTCATTTATCTGGAAGATAATAATATGCATTCATATCGGCATCCTTCAGTATACATTTACTTCTTCAGAAAGTTTCATTCATATGGTGCTCCGGTTTGATAAAGAACTGCTACCTGTTGGGGCTATTGACCAGCCGAGACTCACAACCTACTGTTGCCTGAGAAAGCTCAATGAAAGATTAAGTTGAAGGTATACAAACCAGCAAGCTGCTCACCCTTGCAAGGTAATATTGACTCTTTTGCAATGATCAGATATAATAAGTCTCTTTTACAAGACAAAATGTTTCTGGGAAATAAAAAAGGTTGGCATACACTATCACAAGATCAGCAAGCAAGATATTTGGACATCCATGCAAAAATAGAATGAAGTTGAGGCCGGCAAACCTTCGTCACATTTCTAAGTACAGTTCTGACATCAAACCAACCACAATATGGTCATCAGGCTTGATATTCAGATTATGCATCTCAAGGAATATCTTCAGAGCATCACCTGACCGGCCATTCTGAGCAAACCCTGAGATCATGGATGACCATGAAAACAAATCCTTATCTGGCGATTGCTCAAACAAGAACTTAGCTGATGCCAAGTCCCCTGTTTTAGCATACCCATCTATCAGTGAAGTGAAAGAGACAGCATCCTTCTTGGGCATTTCATCGAAAAGTTCCCGAGCACGTACCAAATCGCCAGACTTGACAATCCATCGATCATGGAGCTCCAAGTTACCACATTTCTCTTCGGCATTTCATCAAAAAGAGATCTCGTGGATGTTTGACCGCCATAACTCAAGCAGCTGCCAGCAACCATTACTGTCCAAGATACCTCATTCCGGTGTAGTAGCGAATCGAACAGCTTCCTCGCTGCACCAACCTCGCGGCACTTGCCGTAGAAATCAACGATGGCCGTTCCGACGGAGACGGCGACATCCGTCTCCGAGCCACAGCGGAGTATGGCGGCGTGGACAGAGGAACGTACGTTGATTTCCTCCGAACGAGAGCAGGATGAGAGGAGGGAGGGGAAGGTGAATTCGTCGGGAAGAGAGGGGGAGCGTTGGCGGAGGAGGTTGAATAGGGAGACGATAGTGGGGAGAGGGGAGCGGCGCGCGTGGGCGCCGAGGAGGGCGTTCCAGGTGATGAGGCTGGGGGAAGCGATGCGATCCAAGGCGGAGGAAGCGGGGGACGAGAACAGGGTGCTGCTCGAGGCCCTTGCGGACAATGTGAGCGTGGATCTGCTGTAAACCGAGAAGCGAGCGGCAGGAACTGAGGAGGCTAGCGACAGAGAGGGCGGAGGGCGACGAGTAGGAGGAGGGATTTCGATACGGCGGTGGCGGAGGAAGAGGCGGAGCGGAACGCGGTCACAGGTCGAAAGGATGGTGGGACCGGACTCGATTCATTTTGGACTTTCGGCGGCTTATGATTTTCTAAATTGGGCTTTGGACGCCAAACGGCCCAATGGAGTTGACTCTGTTAAATTACAATGATTCGAAAGCTTCTACCACATAGTCAAACACGTTATTACTTTATTACGTCTTGTACAAAATGGACTAATAATTAATACGTTGATATTATTATCATAAAATATAAGAATTAAAATTGAACAAAATTTGTATGTTCATTTTTTCTACGTATTAATCACAACATCTGGACTAGTAATATTCGTGATTTACTTCCTCTATATTGACGCTGAAATGGATTGGCGAAAGTGTTAAAACTAACGAATCGCTTTTTGCTACCACATTATTATTTTACGATAATTCTAGATGTTATAATCTAGTCGGTTAGAATGAATTTTTATAAATAAAAAATATTAATTTAATATGAAAAATAAATTAAAAAATATATAATTTAATATGAAAATAAAAATGAAAGAATATAATTAGATTTAAACCTTTTAATATTTTTAAAAATTATTAAAAAATCATAATAGATTTTTATAAGTTAAAAAATTAATTTAATATGAAAATAAATAGAAAAAGATATAATTTAATATGAAATAAATAGAAAAATATAATTTAATATGAAATAAATAGAAAAAATATAATTTAATATAAAAATAAATAGGAAAGTATATAATTTGATTTAAATATTTTTAATAATAATTTAAAATTTTAAAAAAAATTAAGAAGAAAAAAATTTGACCGATTAAATTTTAACTATTTAGGATTGTCCAGTGTCCATAAACAATGATATTAAAAGTTTAATCTCGATATGTTAGATTAGGATGGGTAAGTTAATTTATTCTCGTGATATTTAAAATATGTTGAACCTAATTCGTTTAATTTAATTTAATTCATTTGAAGCGTACAACAATTAACTTCCTCAATAAAGTAAATTTATGAAAGAAGAATCCAAATCCAATCTCGGAATATGTACAGTCGCAATCTTATCTATATATCAATTCGTCATCATCATCACATTTTCCATGTTCCTACAATTAAATGCCAAGATTGACAGCTCACGAAGTGATTGGCTTTTGTGCAGAAAACCAGAGGTTCATAAATGCTCGTTACTTCACTGTCGAATAGAGCCCAAAATACCCTGTCGACTTCTTCCAAATTAAATTACATTTTCTTTTTCTTTTTCTGTTCTTCCACTGGACTGGATCATCTCAGATTGCAAAGATTTACAGTCGATGATCAATCACTTTTCAAAGCATTTTAGCTGTCATATGGCTTCTTCTGACGTCTCTCAAAGAAACTTAGCAAGGACGCCACAAGGCGACGTGCTCGCACCCAGGCCCCGTCGTAGCTAAGCGCATGAATCACCACGGTGAGCTGCACCTCTGCGTGCTCCGGCCTGCCGGCCACAACCTCCTTGCCTGCTACGTCCAGATAATGGCAGTGAGCAGTTGCCATCAGCGAATCGAAGGCATGCAGCATCCAGTCCAGTGATATGATATGAATCCCACCAGCTAAAGTGACGATCTACGGAACTCTGATCACATGCCTTGCTAATCTGTCTACTACTCGCAGCACATACCCCACTCACCCATGCATTAGGTACAGCCCAATCATTGGTCTCTGTCACTCGTGAGAAGAAAAAAAAAACTGATGCATGCAAGATTCACCCTCTATCGTCTTCTTCACTTTCATCCTCAACCATTGTTTGATAATGACAACATCATCTTCATTAATGGTGAATTAATACAAAATCTAGCTACCATGTGTGATCTTATCAGATTTGTACAAGATAGCCCTACAAAACAAGCAGGGAACTTGCAAACCAGTACGGTGCTTTCCCTGAACTTCCAAATGTCCACTCAGTTATCTGCACTTGGATTTTTATATTTATTTTAAAAAAAAGGGTTTGGGACCTGAGAATTTAGGTGGGAATACCCTTAAATACAGGTGTAGTATGGGTGTTCTGAGGACAGCCTTTGTACACGCTTACTGTGAAGGTATCGGATTAGAAATCCTGTCTTCTTCTTCTCCAGCTTATTGGAAAATGAAAGTCTATGTGCAGATATGATAAGATGTATACATACTGATAAGACGAAGACGACCACCAATTCTGATTAATCGTGGTCTTGAAAATGGAGTTGACTTAGAAAACACTAATTGCAACTACACTGTTGGATCCTTCTGGGGGTCCGAACTGTAGCTGCATTACATTTTCCAACAGTTCGAATACAAAGGCTACAGCTAGCTTTTGAATAATTCTTGCATCAGATGTGTGGAAGGAAGACAGAGCCTCAGAATAGTAAAATTCTTGCATCAGAATGGAGAAGCACCTGCACATTAGTAAAGTTGGCAGGAGTTATCAAGTGACAACAACCCACATGCAATATAATTGCAGGGGGCTCACACTGGATGGCTGTGAAGAGGCCACAAGTGTCACACTTACTTCTAAATATCATTCATTCCTCACGACTTCACTAAAAAAATAGAAACCTTAGGATCTCTAAACTCTTGACTGTTCTCTGTTCCACTAAGTTAATAAAACTACACTTGAAATGTTCAGATCTTCCTCTCACTTCTATAACTAATGTACGTATCTGTCCCAGTACTTGTCACTTTGTCCCCCCCAGATCCTTTGAAATCTTTTGCTTCATAGGCTATAAATTCAAAGTAACACAAGCTTGTCGACACCAACACCATCTTCAAGCTTGGTCTTGCGAGTCCAGTCCACCATGAATTCCCACCATTATCATCATCTCTACCAAGGTGAGGATGGAGAAGAAAGGGAGCACATGTTTGAAAAGCCTCTGACTCCGAGTGACGTGGGGAAGCTCAACAGGCTCGTCATACCGAAACAGCACGCAGAGAAGTACTTCCCCTTGAATGGCGACTCTGGCGAGAAAGGCTATCTGCTGAGCTTCGACGATGAGTCAGGCAAGACCTGGCAGTTTCGGTATTCGTACTGGACCAGTAGCCAGAGCTACGTGCTCACCAAAGGATGGAGCCGCTTCGTTAAGGAGAAGAAATTGGACGCAGGAGATGTCGTCCTGTTTGAGCGTCCGAGGTATGGGGGAGAGCGCCTCTACATTGGGTGCAGGCATCGAGGTGAAAATGAGAGCTCTTCGCTGTCGCCGGTGGCAACATCCGTGACCGTGCCCGCTGTCGCACGGCCATGGACCGCACCTTATTGTTCTGTTGCCTCCTCAAGCGGCTCCTGTTTCACAACAGTGCCGCAACACTCTTCTCTTCATGCAGGTTCAAATTTCTAATTTTGATTATAAATTCATAATCAATGCATAAATTGAAAGGACCCCAAGAAATGTTAAGCTGTATGCATTCGCAGGCGATCAAGGTGATGAAGTGATTGTACAGAGTGAGGCTGTGGCGCCAACTAACTCCAAGAGATTGAGACTCTTCGGTGTAAATTTGGACTTCTGACCAGAACCTGAGCCACAGCCAGTGGCCTCGACTTCTTGGTTCTTAAGCTAATTAATCTTCATACTGAATGCCGACACCAGCTCTGGGAAATAGGTGGGTCGTGGGGTTTCTGAAGCCAACTTCGTATATGTTTAAACAATTGGTGACGATGAAAGATTAACGTTATCGCATGTGCTTTTGACAGTAGTAACCGGAGCTGACTAGATTATAATGATCGCGGAAGAGAGGGAGTAAACTGAAGGAAGTTGGAAGTGGGGGAAGAGGGACGAAATCCGAGGTCGTGTTCACAAATCCAGCCAACCAATCCACTCCCTCTTCAAGAATGACAACTTGATTGACAGAATTGTGGAGGACCCGGCAAGCACTGCACAAGGACAGAAGCAGAGAGCATCCAGAGTAGGAAAAAGGAAGATGGGATGAGATCCCTGGTTTTCTGGGCACTCTCCACTTCCATTTCTCTTTAATTTTCTGTGCAAGTGTTTTTTTTAAAATCAGATTGAAAACTGGCAGAAGAAATGGGGGTGGGTCCTCGTAGACCTGTGGCACTGATTCGTTAGATTTGTATTTTCTGAGGAAAGATCTATAGAATCTGTTGGCTCTTTCAATGTTGCCCTTCAGTCACACCTTCTCTTCTCTTTAACTTTCTTGTTTCTTTATTCTCGTTCGGCCCTCCATGTTTAATGGTCATGAGATAAGACTGAGAGAGGAAGCATGATATGAAATATCCACAAGAAGATCTAGTATGGTATGAAACGAAGGTGGTATAGAGATCGTGTACAATGCATAAACAAGTAAACCTCAATATATAAGACATCATGGATCTTAAGTGGGCTACTAATTAATAATAAAGCAGCATTAGGAAAGTCGGCATACAAGTTGAGAAAGGTGAGATTCTAGACAGACAAACCTAGATTCTCAACAGTATGACGTTGGTCTAAGTTACCTTGTCTCCCACTTTAATTTTTTTTTTATTAAGTTGCATCATACTCCTCGCCAACCAATAGTGCAGATGAATACGTTTATTTAATTTGACAAGACTGATTAAAAACTGAATGATGCAGCAATTGTAGAGCAAAAAGTGCAGAGTAAAGCCAAAGCAGACCAAGCTCACAACTTAAGAATCTCTCAAGTTGGTTCCTCCATCTGCATGAATTATAGAATAGGATTCTGAAGTTCAAGGATCATACAGGGAGATTTCCTCATACTGATTTTTGCCAAACCACTTCCCTCTCTGCTTCTCTTCTTATAATTTAAATAATTTATCTAACAAAATTATTGGGGTAAGGATTGGTAAATACCCAATACAAGAGGAGTGTTCTGGCGAGTTGCCCTTCTTAATGCCCTTTAAAAATTAAGAATGGGCATCACCAAGAAGGCGCCAAGATTCATCTGAACGAATTAAACCATTGAAGTATCATATATATATATATATATATATATATATATATATATATATATATATATAAATTGTCTCAGCCATATCTACTGAAAGATTTCTTGTCTGCCCTTACACAAAGGAGCCATGTGAAGTGAAGGGGGAGTTTCTCCTTCTCGTGGACACAAAGCATAATTGACAGAGAAGCTGAGCTCATACTATTTCTTCCCGGCCTGCTTCGTTTTAATTCTGTAAACTTGCAACAGTTTCCTTGTTAATTGTAGCTTGGACGAGACAGTAATAGGAGTTCCTCCTCAGGAGGCCGTCGGAGGACAATGCCAACTGTTGCTAACATGCGAGAGCTAGCATTGCGGCGGCATCATGGTTGGAGCGTGATGGCTCTGTGTTCGACATTCAAACAGTGACACAGTGCCCTACAAAACATTGATAGAAGCTCAAATGAGTTGAGAACTATTGAATAATATTTAGTAAAAGAAGTCTCACATGTGCTGAAACATATGGAAAGTGTAACAGACGTCAGTCAAAGTTCGAATGGTTCGACTGGACATTAGATCATGAAAGTCTTAATAAGTCAAATATGAGCATGCAGGTTGACTTTCCTACTTAGAGCCGCTCTGTGTCGTATCCATAATCCAACAAATCTTAATGATAAATTCAGTTTGTATAGTAGCTTGCTAACGAGTTATGAATGATTGTCACTTGGCATCTACTTTAGTGATTGCTCTAAAAGATCTTGGTCAGAATGTTTCGTTGGGCTCTGTTTAGTATTTCACCTCTGGGCATTTCAGTCCAGCTGCTTCATCTGAGGCTGTTGATTTATGAACATCAATCTGATTGGAATTTACATTTAGTTGGAGTCTAAGCTAAATTTTTTTTAGGTAGTGATCGAGAAAAAAGTTTAATTTATTATTAGATTTAAGGAAAATTTTTCCTAGGTAAGTTGTGACGTTTGGTCATTTATTTATTTATTATTATAAATGGCTGACGTTTGGGCATCCGTGGGGGCTGCTACCAGGAATCAAGGTTCGTCCGGTGGTAACAGAGCCGTGTTCAACTTTCTTGAACCCAACAGTCAAGGTAGTGACGCTTGAGCATACGAATTCATATGCACAGATGACCATTCCCAACCAGCTGCACTGCCTTTATATATATCACTCGCATCACCGAAACTTATATCATGCACTTGCAGCAGTGAATTCAGCGAGAACATACAGCTCGGGAGAGAAGTAAGTGCAATGGCAGTGGAGGTGGTGAACAAAAAGGTGTTGTTGAGGCGATACATAGAGCCAGGGGAGGTGCCGACAGAAGGCCACATGGAGCTTGTGACGACGGAAACTATCATTCTCAAGGTCCCTGATGCATCGCCCCCGACGGTGCTCGTCAAGAACCTCTACCTCTCCTGCGACCCATACGGCCGCTTGATCATGTCCAGGCCCCATAGGGGCAGCAATCACCTTAGCACTTCTCCTGGCTCTGTATGCCATTATCGACTAGTTCCAATTCTCTCAATTTGCTTTAGACAGCTTCAACTCTAATTAATCAGCATGGCTGTTTTAGAATTTCATTGACAATTATCCCTGGTGTTTCTTGCAGCCTGTGCTTGGTTATGGAGTGGCCAAAGTTGTCGATTCTACACATCCGGATTTTAAAGCAGGAGACTACGTGTGGGGGATAACCGGTTGGGAAGAGTACAGTACTGTCATTACACCAAAAGAGTCCCTTTTCAAGATCAACTACATGGATGTTCCTCTCTCTTATTACGCTGGGCTTCTTGGTGAGTTGCTAAGTCCATATGGCCTGACTAATCGATATACTGAATAATTTGGTTTCAGCCAACTCCTAGTTGGAGCTTTATGATCTAATCAAAACGTATGTACGTCAGTCATTATATATAAATAAAGGACGATCAGTATGACTATTGTGGTGTGCAGGTTAATCTCGATCGCACATATATATATATGCTGAATTTATCAACTCTCTGAATTTATATTTTGTTGTCAGATACTTTCCGGAGGGCATCGATGTATACTTCGACAATGTAGGGGGAGCCATGCTCGACGCTGCTCTTAGCAACATGAAACTTCGAGGCCGAGTGACCGTGTGCGGAATGATTTCGCAATACAACCTCGAAACGGTACGAGGCATGCGCAACTTCCCCTTGGTCATCCCCAAGTGTATTCGCTTGCAGGGTTTCACTGTGCTTCAATACGAACACCTGTACCGGGAGTTTGAGGAGAAGGTCGTGAAGTACGTGAGAGAGGGAAGCATCGAGTACTTGGAAGACGTAGCGGAGGGTCTGGAAGCAGCGCCTGCATCGTTCGTGGGCCTTTTCGAGGGTCAGAACATTGGCAAAAAGCTGGTGGTTGTTGCAGTGACAGTGATGATCTTCCTGTATGAGTAAATTCTTCCCTGCATGCTTTTGTTATACGAGTGATGTTCGATCGGAACATTCGCTGATAAGATGGTTACTTGAGTACTATAGCTCTATGGCAGCTTGTTCAGTATATCTTTAGGTATGGACATGACCTTGTGGTAGGCCGTGTTAGCTCAACAAATCTCACCCAGGCGTCAATGAACATGGTAATCCAGTTTTGTTAAATGGACAAAAATTCTAGAAATCGAAAAATGGAATAATATTTATAAAGGAAGAGGGTCTGAAATAAAAAATTTTAGATCCTTTTTAATCTGAAATAAATTTATTTCAGATTTTTTTTGGACTTGAAATGAGATATCTAATCTATCTTAATTTACGTATATAAATTTTATTTTAATTGTTTTTTTATATATTTATAATATATACAATTTTACGAACTATATTTTTTATATTTTTTATTTTATTTTGTTGATATTTTTTGACATTTGATATTTTTTATTTATATCCTTATTTAAGATAAAAAATTCTTGAAATAAATTTATTTATAAGATAATCTTTTAAATATTTCTTAATCTTTTCACAATCATAGTAAAATATAGTAAAAATTTCGGGGCTTAGTCGAGTGATAAGGCAGGAAGAGATATATAGGATAAGAGAAGATGCGAATATCTGCATCCGAACCGTAATTTATTATTTTAAATTAAATTATGAAAAGTTAGTTCGGATATCTCAAAAATGAATTATGAAAAGGAGTTATTGGTGGAATGGGTATAAGAGGAATAAGCTAATTTTATATGCATATTTTGATAAAGAATAAATCATAAGATACTTTTTAATAAATATAAATTTCCACATATCTCTTTTCATAAAAATGTAGAGTAACAAATGCTCAATACAACATCAGGTAGAAATTCTTTAAACCTATATTTTTTAAAACAATTTTTTAATAAATAAATAAATAAATTCTTAGATTTTAAATTTTAATGGAATTTAGTCCGGCCTTTGGGTGCTGCTGTGGCTCAAGCTGTGCCCCGTTTAAATGAATCAAACAGTGCCGGATGCGATGACCTGCCGGCAGCCGCAGCCGCAGCCGCAGCCGCGGCGGTTTATAGCTCGTCTTGATATTTATGGCGGTGACTGTGGCAAGTCGAAACGCTTAAATGGCTAAATCTAATACGATGCCGAAGAGGCAGGAATATCCCGACAAACACAGCCATCTTCCATCAACACGTCAGCAACTTCTTCTCACTCCAGTTCTTAAACGTCGAGTTGCCGCCCTGCCGCCTGCCATTCCCAGCCGTCCGATCCGAGAAGAGAAGCTCCGATCCACGGCGCCTGCATCCGCATCCAGCGGAAGCACCGAGCCCCCGGATCCGGCGACTGCTACGCTAGCTAACACGCGGCGACCTGAAACTGACCCACGGCGCACCCCTGGAAGGGGCGACCCTCTTCCCGATTCGCCGCCACGTGGCCGCCATCGCCTGGCGCCGCGACTCAGTCGGTGCTCATTTTGCGGCCCTCCTCGAGTTCTCTTCTCCTCACTTCGGATCCCTTTTTAAGCCAAAAGTGAAACAGGGTGCACGCGCGCGACGTACGATCTTCCATGGCCTCGCCGCCTCCGCCATCGCCTCCGCCGCCGCCATGCGAGATGGTGGAGTTGGAGCTCGCCGCCGCACAAGCCCTCGCTCACCTCGCTGATGCAGCAGCGACAGAGAGCGGCGGCGAAGGCAGTAGCTCAAGGAAGCGAATCAAGAGCGAGTCGCCTCCCCCTATGGCTCAACCACGCAGCCTCCACTTCCGGGACCAGGAGGTGAGATCCCTGCGAGGCAACAGTAGTTGATGCAATCTATTGCGCCACTGATTTGTTTTATCAAAACAAATTTTAATTTATTATTACAGTGAGCATGGATACCTTTGCTATAGGTTACGAGTTCAGCTCCTGGCTGTAGCAGAGATTACATTGCTGATAGGGTAGAAGAACTGATAGACATCAATAGAAATTTTGAAATGACCAAATCGAGTTCTTCACGCAGTACCAGAGTGAAACAAAATTTGACAGAGGTTTGTAAATTTATTCACACTAATGTTTGTGATTCTTTAGTGAGTTCTAAAATGTCAGTACCTACAGGCTGAAAAGGAAGAAAGGAGATTGCGTAGAATCTTAGCTAATAGAGAGTCGGCCAGGCAGACCATTCGTCGGCGTCAGGTGAAAATCTATGTTTTTTCTTTATATTCGTCGCAGTAGATTCTTGTTCGCCAGCCTTTTCCAAATGTGTTTTCTTGCTTTTGCTTGATAAATATTATTTTAGGCTCTTCGAGAAGAATTAACGAAAAAAGTGGTTGATTTGTCAATGGAAAATGAGAATATGAAATTGGTAAGCAACGCCTCATAATTCTTACTCATTGACATGTGATATTTGACATGTTTATAAACTTCCTTCTAAATTTTTGAATTATCATTGATCGTAGGAAAAAGATTTGGCTATGAAAGAGTACCTTTCACTTAAAGATGCAAACGAAAAATTAAAAGAACAGGTTGGGCTTGTCTTCTTTAGAGTTGATAATTTACTTTAGGCTAATGAATTTGTATTTGAGATGAAACATCTTTTTTCTTCTTCCGTAGATTGCCAAAGCTATGGGGTTTGAGGATGAGAAAAATCCTGATGTGACAACATCAAAGTCAGAATCTTCGACGCCATTGATGACCAAGCCTCAGCTTATCACCTATGAGAAAACACCAGCCTTATCGGTTATGTATCCTCCTCGGCCTTTCATCCCTCAAGACACAACTGTTTTTGAGCAAGGTGGTTCTAGCTACATAAGTGGATCGATGACAACCCATTTCATGCCTTGTTCTTGGTATTACCCTCTTCCTCATGAAGTTTCTGGATCAACAATGTATTCTGAATCAATCCAAAACAAAGATGTGGAACAAATTGGCAGCGAGCTTGAATTAAAGCAACCTAGCAACGAACTGGATGTGATGGAAAGGCTCTCTTTCCGAGGAGATCACCGGAAGGAACATCCCTTTCTTGCAACTGTCGGAGCTCAAAAGGATCCTGCAACTATTGTAGCTGCTAAGGACGTATCAGAAGGCACACAGGATCCTGAAACACCGACTTCATGCCACGATAAAGATAAAGATATAGCAGAAGAATTGCAGGGTTATTGTACATGGCCTCCTGATCATAAATTATCAAGTTCGACGATGGCAACAACCAGAATTGCAGCGGAGGCGAGAAAGAGAAGGAAAGAAATAACCAAGTTAAAACAATTACATGGAAGGCACACAGGATGAACAGCTAAAACCCCAAATTAGTATTCATGTATCTGTATTTATCTTCCCACTTAGTTAGGTTTACCAGTAGTGATATCATTATGATATTGGTTCTTGTTTTCCACTCTTGATACATGGAATTATGCTTTCCAAAACACAAACAATTGGCTAGATATGATTGGTAGAAGTCTGTTTCTTACACACAACCCTTGTAATACATCAAATTATAGCATGTATCAGTCAGATCAATACAGGCAACAACTGAAGATATTGACTATATGTATTCACTTAAAAGAATTTAAATTTTTATAGGAAATTTGATTGTTTTTAGTCTCCTTTACATTCACTCTTGGTAAACATCGTGTGTAAGAGTCATTTTTTTCATTTTGGGTTTTTACTAAATGAATTGATGGTTAGTACGTGGATATTGTTGGATATCATGTGAATGAAAAGAGAGGTGTAGAGGAAAGAAGTTTTTTGGTGAGTGAGATTTTAGTCCCACATTGGGAGTTTTTAGTGAAGGGAAAGAGAGGTGGAGAATAAAGAGAATCCATTGTGAGTGAGACTTTAGTCTCACATTAAAAGTTTTAAGACATAATTATTGGTTTATATTGTTTCACAAACATGTTAGTTGTCAACAAATGCAATTGGTGAGGATCTCTTTCACGTGTGAGTGCGCAAGGGGTGCAAATCCAGGGTTCGGATTTATACTGAACCAAGTGGTACTTGTGTGCGTGCACGACCTGCGCGCGTCGAATATCCGATCGGTCAGGATAAAATTTCTCCGAGCAGATGAACCAATATTTTTTGCTTTTTGCTCAAATATAACTGAAGCCATTAACTATTGTTTAATGTGAAATGTGGTCGGTTACTATAAAGAGATTCTGATCGAGAGAAAAAAAAATACAGAGAAGAAATTATCTTCCACCTCCTTCCCGACCTCCATTGATAGCAATCTACGTGCTAGCTATAATATCCTGGTTAGTAATTCTCATAATTTATCTCGTTTGTATTGGTCCTACAATGGATTGATAGGGATATTGAGGATGAACGAAATTTACCATATTTTTTCATTTTGTTATAGTTTCAGCATATAGTATTTTTAAATTTTATATCGTCCACATACCTATGTGCCAATCCTCTTTAAAATATAATATCTTTTTTTTTGATTATTATTTAATCTTAAAGTTATAATGACTTTGTAAATTTTAAATTATATAAGGTTATGTGACAAATTCTTAAGTTAACCCAAAATTAATAATATTAATATAAGGGCGTTTCATTGGAGCCCAACTAACGCAGGCCTAGTCAGCCCACAACGAAGCCCGCCATAGAGTTTTACCTGTAATTGAGAGCACTATAAATTTGCGGGGCTGCTAGGGTTGGGGTCTTCTTGCTCAATTGAGGGGTAGTGCCGCCGTCTTGTTGCTCTTTAGGTCTCGCTTCAACCATGGTACAGAATGCGAATTATCTCCCCATCAATCCTTCTTTTCTCCGAATAACGCAGCTTGTATTTGTTGCAAGTTTTTTTTTTCCAAAAAAAAAAAATCTCTGTAGAAATCGTGATTGTGCTATTATAGTGCCTTTCGTTGTTTGTATTTATGATTCTTATCTTAGGGATTGAGTCTGTTTTGTGAATCCGCAGTCTGGAAGAAAGAAGACCAGGGAGCCCAAAGAGGAAAATGTGACGCTTGGTCCGACTGTACGAGAAGGCGAGCAAGTTTTTGGCGTCGCCCATATTTTTGCGTCATTTAATGACACTTTCATCGTGAGTCTCCATCACTTGTTTCTGAAAAATCAGCTTTGAAGCCCTCATTATTTCTTATTTATCACTGATAAAGCATCCTTTTTGATTCCGCAGCATGTGACCGATTTGTCTGGAAGGGAAACACTTGTCAGGATTACAGGTTTTCTTTACCTCACTACCATTATCTTTCTATTGTGAGCAGGCGGGGTGGTGTTTTATTGCACTCTAGAGTTTGTTTACGAGCATAACTATTCCATGATTTGAGATATTAGTGAATTACTTTTCTATTTCATGTACAATCATGCACATGCAATCTCACTTTATTTACAGTTAAAAATATTAGTGTTACTCAATATCATTCTAAAGTATACTTGATAAGAAGCTGATTTTCTGTTTATTTTAGTTTTATCCTCTAATTTATGAAGGTGATAATGTAAGGATATGCTGTATAACCTAGTTGTACAATGGTTAATGTTAGAACCTGAATGTTATTTGTATTTTTTTAATATTTTCTGTTTGTAAGTGTAAACTAATATTTAGATTCTTTGTTGTAGATAGTCCTTAACAATTGTCTCGAGTTATGGTTTTGTTAGTAGTATTATATGCTAAATAATTTTCTGAAGAATTACTCCATCTGCACACACAATTGATATGCTATACTTTTTGATACCATGTGCACTGTTTGGGATTGATAAAGATAATAATAGGTTTCGAATTAGTATGATATGTACTTGATGTGTAGATGCAATGGAATGTATGATAGAAAATGATGGTGTTGATTGTAATACTAGGCATTATCATGGATTTAAGTGTTGATAATGATAGCATTTTTCATTTTGTCTAATATATTAACTGGGCTTCGTCCTTTCTCTCTACATATTCTCTTATAAGATGGGGAAGTTTGTCTTTATATGAGATCTTAAATTGACTCTTATGTGCGCATATCCTTTCAATGTTACATTATCAAAGCCATTTTTTTTTGTAACTCTTGGTTCAATAGTGGGTGATTTTGTTACAGTGATATATGATGACCATAGCAGATGCGTATGCATCTATGTGGATTTTCAGTTTGCAAAAAGCAAACAAATTATTTTCTTTATTTGACCATTTAATTTTATTATCATCTCTCATCTTTATGTTTATATAGTTATTTTTTTTATGGATCAGGGTTGTGTGATATTGACATTTCCTTTATGCAGGTGGTATGAAGGTTAAGGCTGACCGGGATGAGTCATCTCCATATGCTGCCATGCTTGCAGCCCAGGATGTTGCACAGAGATGCAAGGTCTTCCATTCAACACTTTTATATATCAATGGTCATGTTTTACTTCACTTTTTCCTTGATTTATTTTGGTTCATCTCTTGTTTCTGTAGGAACTTGGGATTACTGCTTTGCATATTAAATTGCGTGCTACTGGTGGTAATAAGACCAAAACACCTGGTCCTGGTGCTCAGTCTGCTCTTAGAGCTCTTGCTCGAGCTGGGATGAAAATTGGTCGGATTGGTAAGTTGATTATTTGTTTTGTAGTCTTTATGCGATTGAAGTAAGTAGGTGGAGAACACAAAATTTCAACCTCTTTTGTCATTTTGATGATACATTGTCTGTTGTTAGACTTATCTGCATAACTCTTAGCTACAAGTTTCCAACTTAGGTAAAAGTTTAAGTGAGACGTGGTTTTTTGAATGTTTCATAAAGGGCTCGTTGAGTTTAATATATTTATATGCAAGTTGAGAAATTCAAGAAGTTTATTACTATAATTTAGTAGCATTTGGGAATGATACAGTTAGATCGGTTCTTTAGGTGCTGATTTTGAGGATTCAGACTTATGTCCATTTTGTGATTTTTTTTTATGCTCTCTCCTTCCTGCCCTTCATTTTGTGTGATATGTGTTGCAATCTTCACGTGCCTCTTCTCCTCACTTTCCTTTTCATCATGACCAGTCTCCTTCAGTTACCTTATTGTTATAGAAGAATGATGAGTCTCGAGTACCAGAGGTTCTTAACATGTCTTATTGTCAGACATTGATCGATGATGCTTGAATTGAAAATTTTCTAACTGCTTCCTGTTTCTTTTTTCTCTTTGCTATATTTCTATGGTTTCTTCCCATGTGTGTATGGAACATGATGCCCTCTGGCTTCATATCTAATTGTCACAAGAAGTTATTCTGTTATTGAGGCCTTGTGCACACTTTTTTCTTAGGCAAGCTATTGTGGTTTTAGCAATTATTTTCTTCATCTATCAAAGATGCCTGCTAAACCTAATTTTAAGGGAGATGACATTATTGGTTTCTCATTGCAGAGGATGTAACTCCAATTCCTACTGATAGCACGCGCAGAAAGGGAGGTAGAAGGGGGAGGAGGCTGTAGTTTATCACCTCATCTGCATCAAACGTTTTCATTAGCATTTTGGATATCAAGGTCTTTTGTTAACATTTTGGAGATTGATTTCGGATGTCCTACGATAGTTTTGTAGTTTCATATTGATAAGATGTGGAGCCTTCACTACTGACTTAATGCTCGTGCTTGGACATCTGTGTTACTATTTAATGAGCATCTCATCTATGTTTCTATCCTCTTCAATAATTGCTATCATCAAACTTCTCTATCAATAACTCCTTTGATTTGAAAATTTCCAACATTGATGTGGCTTTTTCGTCCTTTTCCCCCTAAAGAACTAGATGCCTGTGTGATTTGAATCCATAGACTGTTATAGTGAAAACAGCGATCTCGAAGCGGTTGTCGGTATAAAGTCGCTGGTAAATTTCAAATTGCCTGGCGGGTAGACTGTCGGAACCAGATCGTTACGGCGCGTAACAATCCTGCGACTCATTACGCCCACTCTCCTACTCACCGCATTGTCTCACCTATCAGCGGGTCCCAGAACATCATCGTATGGTTATGGCAATGGGTACGTGATTGAGCGTTTGTTTCGATGAATGTGAGGGCACCATTCCCAACCGGTTTCATTTCAAACGCATGATTTTTAATTCATTTATTTTTGTAGTTTTGAGGAAGGAGGAAGGAGGAAGAATCGGAGCAAGTGGCGGAATCTGATGGGTTGCATCTCCTCCAAATTGTTTGCCGCCGTCGACCTTGGCGAGGATCTCTTGTTCGATGACGTCGATAATCCTGACGCCGGAGGCGTCTGCCCTAACCATTTTGTCTCACTCACCTCTACCACCTACGGCGCCCTCAAACTTGACTATGCCGATGAGAAACCTACCGTCGAATCCGAATCTCTTCCAAAACGGAGCGTCAGCGAAGAGGAGGCCAGGACGCCAGATTTCTGTCCGCAACCTGACGAGAAGGAGGAGGATCGTCCTTCGGAGGTCATCGACGCACAGGAACTCATGGGGGACCTCGCCTCCGAAACCCCCAGCAGGTCCCCGGCGCAGAGGAAGAAACCTCCGAAACCCTCACCGCCGATGCAACGTTCTTCGGAAGTTAGGACTTCGAGGAAGTGGTCGATCGGAAAGGAGAACACCCCATTGCGGTCGGAGCCCAAGAGGTCGCATTTCGAAGCGCACCGCATCGCCGATCCGTTCCGTTCCCTGGACAACACGCCGTGGATCAGCTTTGTTTCGGCGATGTCGAGGAAACGTACCCCCAATAGCGAAAAGTGCAAAAGATCCGACAGGGGTTCCGAAAACTCGCGGTCGAGGAGGAGCTTGAGCCCCCTGTTCGATCCCGAACTCGTGGCTTTGTTCGAGCTGGAGCACTGCGAGGAGGGGAAGAAGATTACTACGAGGGCAGTGCACGGTAAGGCCTTCGAAGCCGCAACTTTGCTTCAGTCCTACGAGCGCAAGTGCCCCGGGGGAGGTGAGGACGCAGTGGTCCTCTACACCACCACGCTCAGGGGCATCAGGAAGACCTTCGAGGATTGCAACGCGGTCAGATCGCTGGTCGAGTCATACGGCGTCCGCGTCGTGGAGAGGGACATCTCCATGGACTCCGGGTACAGGGAGGAGCTGCGGCTGCTGATGGGGAAGAAGGACGTCAAGGTCCCGTTGGTCTTCGTAAAGGGCCGGTGCATCGGTGGCTTCGAAGAGATTGCCAGATTGGAGGACGAAGCAAAATTGGAGCTTTTGCTGGAGGGCTTGCCGAGCGCGGTCAAGTGGTGCGACGGCTGCGGCGGGCTGCGCTTTGTCATGTGCATGGACTGCAATGGCAGCTGCAAGGTGTTGGATTCGAAGAAGAACAAGGTCAAGTGTGGAGAATGCAACGAGAATGGCTTGATCCACTGCCCCATATGCTCTTGAGAACGGATGTTTCTTTCGATTTAGTTGTTTATCTCGATGCAATTCCAAGGAAGGTAATGACATGATTTTTAAATTTCAACAAGACATTCTTCTCAGATTCAATTTTTAAACCCCAAAGTCCAGGCCACAAAGTGCAACTTGCTCTTCGTTGCGCGCATATGCTACGCCAAAGTCAACAGATCACTTTCCTGAAAGTTCCCATTAGGCATATAAATAAAAGTCAAAACAATGAAAGAGATCATATTCTCTATCGCCACATCCTTCAAGATCAGAATGCATAATCTTGATATTCTCTGTCTGTTTCCCACCACTTTTCCTACCATTTTTACATCGTTGTTGAAGCAGCATCTTCAATGCCTAAGTCAAATCAAGAGCAATTGGACTAATTGCTTTTGGATATGGCGTTCTCTCCTTGATAATATCCGAGACCTAGAGTAATTTGTAAAGTTTTTACCTTGGATCATAATTTTTATTCACAATATAAAAAAAAATCATTATGGCAAAACACTCATTCCAGATGAGAAGTTGCAGGTAGCAGCTTGTGGACACAGAGGAGAGGAAGAAAGAAAACTCTAAGCTTGAGATGACTTGGAATTAGCTCTAAGCTTGAGAGCCTCCTCCAGTCCTCCTTCTTCATCGAACTCCACCCACACCATGCTTATCGTCGTCTCCAACTTCTTCCAAAATGGGGCGCAGGAGTCCTCCTTGTCTCCTCTGCTTCCTCTGTTCCATCCTCCTCTCGACAACGTTGGAGCTCGACTCCTCTGCTCCAACGAGGCCACCTCCGCCACCGTGATGATCCGAACGTACGGGTAGTCCAAGTTGCTCTTCCCAATCACGTCGACGGCTCTCCTCTTGCAGCTCTCGTAGAAATCATGGAGGCTCAGCGTTTGCGCGCACGCCTTGCGCATGATCGCCACCGTCGAGCTCCTCGATGGCTCGTCGAGCTCGGGGTAGGCGGCGATCACCGCTTCCACATCGTCGCAGAAGCTCTCGTACACCCTGATGCTCTCCCTCACCACAATGTTGAACGCCGACTGCATGGCTGGGTTCGCCACCGACGTGTTCTCCGGCAGGCAATCCATCGCCCGGTCGAGAAAAGTTTGACACTTGCGCAGGCTGTATAAGGCCCACTCCGACGACGACGACGCCGCCGCCGAAGGTATCTTCGCGGGTCGCAACCCGCCTGCTTGATTTATCGCCCACCCGAGCCTCTCCTCGAGGAACGCCGCGTAGCCGAGGAGGAATCCATTTCTCTCCGCCGCGCACCGCGCGGCGGCGAGGTCTACCCTGAGCTCGCCGCAAGCCCACATCCCGCGCAGGTCCTGCTCGAAGTGCCGGTCGCCGCCGCGGAGCAGGCGGTGGAGCAGCAGCAGCGCCTTGAGCGCCGCTGCATCATCGTTCCCCCAGCCGGCAGCCTCTAGACGCGCCGAGAGCCTCCGGGAGAGGAAATTGATGGACCCAGGCGCGTTTGAGACGAGGAAGAGGATCTCGTGCACCCGCTCCTCGCCGGCGTCGTCGTGCTTGCTGCCTTTGGTGCACCTGGCCACGGCGGCCTCGATCTCGGCGAGCACGCTTCGGTCGCCGGCCATGGCGCGAGGCCCGATAGCTTGATCGACGAACGAGCTCAACGCGGCCAAAAGCTTGCGCTTCACCTTCATATCAAGAAGATTAACCTGAGATGCTGCTCATGAGGATAAACCTGGATGAAGAAACAACTCTGGGCCAAGATATGAGACTTTTGTAAATTATATTCCCAAGTCAACTCTTGGTGGGGAGAATCAAGTTCTTGGGGAATTGGATTCTCATATGCATCAAAATCTTCCTCCATTGGCATGCACAATTGAGTTTTACTCAGGGACGGACCTACTCTTTTAATTTCTGAAATGATGCCCACAAACATATATATCTAAATCTAAGAAAGAGAATTTTTGGGGAGGAATGAAGGAGAAATTAAACAACAAAAAAACAAATCTTTGGGTTTGGTTGTTTACTCTCCCACTTGGTTCAGTAATATTCCCCTATATAATTATCCTCGTATCTGTTGACTCTGCACTATTTAGCAGATATGGAGAATTGCAATTGAGAACGCAACTTGGAAATTTTCATATCAACATGTGCAGATCAAATCCCTTAGAATTTGTTTGATAAGTGGGTGTTTATGTTAGACGAAATTGGGAGCTTCTTCTGTGGAAAGAGAATATGGATGTTCAGAGCTTATCAATAGCAAAATAGTGGAAAGAGATAATAAATGGAAAAAGAAAGCAACTGAAGCATATCAATACTCACTGTTGAAGAGCACTCTCAGAGTCTAACATGTCTGTGCATCAAGATAGGAATTTTTTTTTAACCTTTGTTTACCAGTATTTTCTTTTCCATTTTTTTTTCTTGGAGAAAATAATTTAGTACTGGGTCTCTATCCCAAACCTACCGGAGGGACTTTGTTCTGCACGAAGAAGAGCTTCACTTTTGCTTTTTCTTTTTTTTTTTGTGTCAGAATTTTCGACAGAATTCTTTTCTATCTTGCTCACTTGCTTCTCAAATTTAAGCTTTCCTTCTGCTGAAGACGCTGGTGAGTTCAGGTGGTCCTGTGCATGCAAGGCATGTGACAAGCGAACATGCACATAAGCATGTGACATGCTAACGTTGGACCAGATAGCAAATGAATTTGGAATGATCGATTCGACTTTATAGAAATTTTCTTCGATCGTCAGGATAAATGGCATGAAGCAAATTAAATAGTTGAACATGCATATGTCATGTGGCAAGATCGTTCAGTACACAAAAAAGGCCCATGATAAATTTTGACTGGTTTAGTAAGAAACATTAAGAATTATATCTTAAATTTTCTTTCAAACGTTTCCATTTCTTTCTCGTATAAATAATTTTTCGATAGTAGTATTTTTTATTATTTCATTGTAATCATTAAAAGTTAAAAAATACATACTTTCATATGATCACTGATTCATCTAGTCGTTTTCCACTATGATTGTTAGTTAGTGCAATTAGGTTATCCAAACTTAGTTTTAGGGATTTTCAATCAGAATAGGTTAGATTTTCTTTTCACCTACGGTCAGCATTGACACTAACATCAATCTCATCCTCGCAATGAGATAACAATTAACACTCTATTTAACCCTTTGATTAGCAAATCCGTTAAAAAATCTTTTAATTGCATATAGACAATATATAGTGATAACTCATGTTTAAAGTAGTTATCTAAGGATTTTATGTTTACAAGGTATAGGTTAAAACTTTGTAACTTAGTATATAGATAACTCTGTGTCCGAACAATTATATATTGACTATTGCAATGTATGCAAATTGTCGGTCTATTTAGGAACATCTTCTAAGAATTGTTGTAACTATTCAACCTCTTCACCACATTTATCAAGAGCTACAAACTCAGATTCCACTATGAATCAAGTTATTGTGGTTTGCTTAGAAGATTTTCATGAAATCTTTTGCACTTTCCAAAATGAATACATATTCACTTGTGAACTTAGAGTTATTCATGTTAAATATCCAATTCGCATCATTGTATCTTTCCATCATAGCAAAATATCTCATGTAGTGCAGTCTATAACCACGAATATGCCACAAGTAGCTCAGTGCTCTTAATATCTCTTTCTAATGCTCAACACTTGGATTACTCATGTATCTATTCAACTTGCTTACTGCATATTCTAAGTCTGGTCATGTATAACTCATTAAATACATAAGATATCTAATTACCCTTGCATCACGCCCCCAGATGCCCATGTTTAGTCGATCTGTACCTTTTGTTTTTTTTTGATATAATTAAAAAAATAAATTCCTAGGAAGGTTAGCGCCTTACAGATAGTAGACCCTGGATGGAAGAACTGGAAAATGATGCCAACTAAAAAAAAAAGCTTACACACCACATAATAAGCACACATAAAAAAAGGCAAGAATAATGGTATAATATCATTAACCTAATCATTTACTAAAAATAATCCAAATTTATCTTATTGACAATGAAATTTTGAATGATGGACAAAGTCCATTGCTTTTGAACGACGACAAATTTAGGGATTGGGTCTCAAGGATGGTCTTTTTGCTGTTTTGATATGGTTATGGTGGGCCGGTGTGGAAAGGAACAGGGGATGGAGGATGAAATGGCAGATAGCTAGGGGAGAAGAACCTCCACCATCCCAATTTGCATGGGAGCTCCACGTTCAAAATGCGTCTCCAACCCCAATGAGACCATCCCAATGCGGCCTCATGTTCGATTTCCACAATGAGCGGGTTGTTTTCCGGATTTATTCCGGTCAATATCGTAGTTTCTGTGTATTCTTTGCTCGGGTTAAGCATGTCTCAGGTTCTCTCACTCAAGTCTTCCTCCACGTCTCCAACAAGTGCAGTGTACCTGCTGCACCCACAGATCAATTATTGTGAGAGAGCAAATTAAATCCCAGGTCCCCTCTGAATACAGCAATGGAAGGCAGCCCCACTTGGTCATCCACCCCATGGCCATGAGCTCTCAGCTCAGAGTAACGTTGCTGTTGCTACTGCTTCTGATCGATCATGAAATACCTGTTGTTGCTGTTCTTGTTCGCTGCGTCCTTGTTGGTGCTCCCACTTGTTCTGCCGCCATTGCCGCCCCCTCCCTCTATGCTGCTGCTCCTTCCCGTCGGGCTTCTGGTTTTGCTCTTGCTCTTGGCTTTTGAGCCTTCACATGTTCCACCTCCTTTCCCTCCTTGTAAATAAGTTTCAATGGAAAAAATTGCATGCTTTCATAATTACATATCATGTCAGTTGCAGGAGGAACAATTTGGGGGAGTGCTAAATCCAAAAACAAATTAAGGAAGGTTTCGATCATCATGTATTTTTTTATTTTTTTGAAAAGATCATCATGTATTTTTAATTTTATGATAATTGAAATTGCTTCGAGCCCTTTGGATTTGGACCGTGTCAATAGCTATTAGAACAACATCCACAATATTTGATTGCCTATTTTGTCTTACCTTATACCATATGCTTAATTACTTTGTTTCTGATTCATAAGACAAATGAATCCATCTAAACTCTCGAATTCCTTTATTTTACTTTTTAAACTTTGTTTTTAGTCAACACAGGTGTTCAAAAACTACAAATATGTAATAACATTTTCATAGTTAATGGAGTATTTGGTAGAGTTTCTAATAAACGCTTCTTATATTCTAATTATATAAAAAAACTTTTGAGCGAAGGAGGAGGAGTTAGGGCAGGCGAGGGAGAAGAGAGCATGCGAGGGAAGTAGAGGCAAGCGAGGAGAGGGGGGAAGAAGAAGAAGGATGTGTGGCTGAGTTTGGGCGAAGGAGGAGGACTGGAGGAGTTAGGGCACAACAAAAACGTGAAGGTTAGGCGAGGAAGATGATATTAGGGTTTGGATTCAGAATAGGGCAAGCAAGGGAAGAAGAAACGAGGGAGGAGAGGGGGGGGGGCACAATGGAGGTTGTGGTTGTCTGTGTTTGGGCGAAAAATGAGGAGTTAGGGCAGAGGGAGAAGAAAAATGGGAGGGGCGAAGAAGCTACGACCGAAGACAGAATGCGAGGGGAGGGAGTTAGGGCGTGGTTGCTCGCGTTCGGCGCTGGGTTATTTTCGCTGAAGTGGACTTGGCCACGCAGGACGCCAAATTAGTTACTGTTGATTTTCGCTGTGGGTTTTCGTTGTCTATATCATTTCTCTTATCTTATATTAACTTTTAGCTTCTATTTCTAAATACTTCATACTTTAGCTTCTCACTAACTTTAAAATAAACTCTATAAGAATTATTTTTTAAAAGTAAAAGATCTCCTAAATATTCTCTAAATTTATTTTATAAACGCTTCTAACTCTTTGATGTCACTAATCATGTCGTAGTTGAATATTTTTTAATATAATTTAGGTATTTACTTTTTTGAATCGATTAATTCTAAAAGTACTGACTGATTCAACCTTTTAGAAGTTTTTCATCGTCCATCAAGATAAATTGGAAAACACACACAGAGGCCCATCTTGACAACCAACGTTCTCGGGTCCGCTATCCATTAAAGAAAAAAACCCTAATAATACACTATAGTTGAGTTTCGAATTTCAAATATTTGATCTGTAGAACCGATGTACTTGAGAAGAAGGGGTAGATGAATCACGTGTATTTAGAAAACATTCTTTTTCGTCTTTTTATAATCAAGTGCGCAACAGAAAAATAAACTAAATAAGAGAACTTGAAAAAAAAATAAAACACAAAGAATTTTACATAGTTCGGAGCTTTCAATGACTTCTACAATAAGACCTAGGCCTCTTGGACATTTCCGACAAGTAATCTACTAAAATCCTCTATTAGTAAACTCCTGGTAGAGTAATCGATTACAAGAACAAAAAGGAAGTGTAACAACCTACACTTTCTTTATGCAGTAATGTAAATAACTTTTATAAAAACGTTACCAAACACAAGGATGTCGAAATGGATGAACTTGGGTGTTGGAGTCGATCTGCCAGCAGCGGTCGGACGTAGTAAAGTAGTAGAATGACAGCAGCGTGAGAACGAACTAGCAAAATGATCATAGGAGATGGTGTAAAAGTTATGACTTTGCTACTGGTCAAGCCCTTCTTTTATAAGTTGATCCAGACATCTCGATCTACTTTGAGGCGCCTCTATTTGAATAGATCTGATTCAGATCCGACTTCATCACAGTTTATCTGTACCTAGGTGTCTCTATTCTTCCAGGCATCTCAATCGCAGGTGCTTTTATTCCATTGAGGAGCCTCAAACGCCTAACGGATGAAACTTTACTTGTCAAAGCATTATCCTGTCTCAGGCGCCTTGGTCCCAGGCCTTAACCGCCCTAGTCCAGAACTCTAAAATCTACATAAATGAGTTAGTATAACATATATAATATTATGAATTAATTAAATCTTGTCTTCCTAATAACAGATCTAATCTTGGTCTCAATTAGACTTTCAAAATGTATTTAAGTTGGATCATTGCCTACAGGCCTATCGGGACTCGTTCTCACTAGAACTCTCTCCTCTAGTGACTTACATCCATTTACTATTTGCAGACTTTACTCGACTCTTGACCCACCAAGTCTTCCTGCCAGATGCCATTTGGACTTAAACCAGTTGTCAGGTCCTGTAAATCCAACTGAACTTTCTATCAGATATCAACCTATCTGATCTTCCGACTAATTATCGGGTCATCCAGACTGAACTATAGCCTAGATCCTATCAGGTCTTTCAATCTTACATACTTATTAAATAGATTAAAAAAAGTATAATATCTAACTTTAATAAATTTTTTCATATAATAAAATTTGAGTTTGACTATTAATTTTAAATGTACATCTATACTTGGGAGGGTCCTAATTGAACATTTGAAAATAGATGAAAAATACTTTATTAGCAATTACTATACAAGTCCAAAATTACCTGGTCAATCGATTCACCTCTGATTAGAGCCGAGAACATTTTCTGTTCCCAGTTCGCATTCGATTCGGATGCAATAGAAAACTGCCACGTGGGGCGTATTTTTTTTTACACGGACGGAGGTCGTATGACATGCAGACAATCCAAAGGGTAAGCCTTAACGAAGACGGGTGTCAGTCTCTGAGACGGTTCAAAGCAGCGGTATAAATAATGGACTCATGGGAGCCCAAGTTGACTGGGAAAGTTGTCCAGATCGATGGCCGAAGAAATCCTGGAGCAAACCCTAGGAACCCCCGAGGCCGTCGCCATCTCCTCTGTCCCCGGCGGCGGCGACGATCGATCTCCGACGGAGTCCGGAGATTCGTCCCTCTCGCGGTCCCTCTCATCCAGCCGCCTCAACGCACAGGCAGCAGAGTTCGTCCCCCGCTCCACGCAGCTCCCCGCTCCTTCCTCAGTGCCGATTCGCCATGGGCTTGCTCCTGCCGCGCACCCTGTGATGCACGTATTCCACCAGGCGCCTCCAAGCCCGACTTATTTTACTCCCAGCTCGAGTTCGTTAGAGTACTACGGGGCTGCGCAGCCAGGCGGATTTAAGGATCATGAGGGTGGACATACCAGCGCCGATCCTGAACGAACCCCTCAGGAGAGGGACGAAATTCCGGAGGACGTTATCCAAAAGATCACGAAGCAGGTCCGGTTGACTCTGCCTCGAGTATTCATGAGTTCCTATGTTTGATTTCCTTATCGGCATTGGGTTCATGTATGATATACTAGAATTGATATTCCTCGAAACATACACGGTGTTTCATTGGTTTTGTCAGTAAATTTAGGAGACAAACCTTTTGAACTGCTTGAGTGTTACTGATACTACGACACGTGTTGTTTGATAACACATCTAGTAAAATTATCAAATATTACTGGCTTGATAACACCACTGTACTAGACATATTCCAATTATTTAGCTCTCATATGAAGTTTAGTCATTTACATAGGACTGGTTTACTTGGAGAAAATGGAGTAGAGAAACTATAGACGATAGAAATATAATTTATTTTTTTAGCAGTAAATAACTAAGTTTTTGATCATCCGTATTTTCTTTCCTCACCAGTTCTCCTAGGAAATAGACCCTTGGGGTCATTTACTTGGATGAAACAATTGTGTTTGTTGGAGGGTGTTAGAACATCATTTATGTACATTTTTTTTGTCCTCCCCTTCATCTTCCACCAAAGTGGACCATAATGTATGATGATTAGAAACAAGCAAGGGCGGAAGAGGTGAGAAAAATAGGAAAGGAAGGAAACCAATGCAGAGGAAACAGAAGTAAGAAATATTAATAGAACAATTGAATCCTTTATTTCTTATTTCTATCAAATACAAGTGGAGCAAAGAGATAGGATCTAGAAATATGTACCTTGCATTGCCATTATATCCACTATTGGCAGAATGAAGGAGAAAAGGTTGTTTGTTCATTACAGCCACTTCTCCAATTTTGGATGAAATGGAAGAAACTATGCCCTTCGTATATCATGAGTGATGAGTTTGATCAAACAATAGAAAACAAACTTACTCTGATCTTCTTACTCAGTTGTTACAGTCTAACCTACCAGGTTATCACAGTCTCAATTTCAGTGTTTTCATCTCCTTTGTTTTAGAATCTTAAGAATCTTAATATAAACGAATATTTCTAACTTTTTAATATAAATTTCAGTGTCTCTACCTCCTGGGGTTTGTAATACCACAAAATATTTTCTTTGTTATTCATTTATTTGATTTCAGGTCTTTATCATCTTATTTGCCTCAATCCTTCTTCAGACTGGCAACATTTTTCTTTTCTGTCTGTGTTTGTCTTATTTGCTCTCCTTTGTACTCAGCTCTTTATAAAGCAGAATGCTAAAACTGGAAAGAAGACATATGTTGCTACGTAGTTTTCTTTGTTCAGCAATTTTTCTCCAATTTTAGATCAAATGGGTGAAAATATACCTTCTTTTAATCATTTGGGTGAAGGAGATAAGATTAGTTCTCTCCATTCTAGCAACTTTTCTACAGTTTTGCATGGAATGGTAGACACTATACACATATCCTTCTATGTCATGATTCTAAGCCAAACAATGGAAAACAAACTTTCTTGTCTGCTTGCTCAACTCTAACCACCAGGTTGTGACAGTTACAATTTCAATGTTTTTTTGTCCTTTGATTTGCAATCTTAATATGGACATGTATTTCCAACTTTTGAACTGTAAACTTATTCCTCCTAGTGTTCCTATTATCATGCACAGAGCATTCTATTTTTTATCTAGTTATTTGATTTCAGATCACTACTGTGTTATTTTCTTCTTTTCCTTTTCAAACTAGCTACTATTTCTTTTCTTTCTGTGTTTGTGTCTTATTTTGCTCTCCTTAGTACGACAGTTTTTTTTAAATAAGAATGGGATTTGGGAAAAGTCGCTTTCAGTAGGGTTTAATAAATGCTCAAAATGGTTAATTGTAGAACATATAAATATACAATATTATGTTTCTTTACATGTTAGTACCTTGTCGTTACCATTTAATATGAAGTTCATTTTAGCTAAGATGGCCATCGTTTTTGTAAGTTTCCAATTTGGAGCTAAAATTCTACTGTTTGTAAATCTCTTTATGATGGAAGAAGTTGAAGTTCCCTTGCCGATGTATTGTGGTCGTCATCTTTTTTGTTCATTCTGCACCATAATCCATCCTTTTTCATCCTTCCAAATTACTAATCTGTTCAGCTTCCACTAAGTTTGTCATCATTTATGTCCTAAATCGTTGTTGAACTAAGAATATCCATGTACTCTACATCAAGTTTTTTGAACCTCCATTTTATTGTGTCAAAATGCTTACTTTTTATTAGTTGTATGCATTTCATCATATAATTATTTGTGATGTAATCTGTCTCTTCTTGAAACAAATATTTTTGTCTTGGACAGGTTGAATATTATTTCAGTGATGCAAACCTTGCTACAACTGAACATTTGATGAGGTTTATCAGTAAAGATCCTGATGGATTTGGTAAAAAAATCTTTTAACATTTATTTTGTTCTTTTTCATTTAACTGTCTGATCAAGATGGTATGATATTGGTATCAAATTTTCAATATGTATGCCACACAATAAAAGTCTAGGTTAGATGCCTCAATCTAGTTTGTTCCAACTTCATCTCTCTAATCTCATTATACTTAACCAATTTATCTTCAAAAATAGAAAATATATTAATTTCATAGTCAATTGAGTTAATATTGGTAAAACTTGTAAAGTTTTATTATTTCCCTATGCTGTTCTTATTTAGATTATTAGATACATACAGTTTATAATCATTGGTATGTTTAAAGTCTTGAATCAAGCCAAAATATCTTTAGTTGAGTATTTTTTTTTTAAAGGATCTAAATTAGATTAATGACTTGAATTCAGTTCTTCAGGGTTTAAGATGAGCTCCATGAGTTAATTTCTTTGCAAGGAACACATCCTTTAGATAAGAGAAATAATGACGATTTCTCAGTAGAGATCAGTAATGCTGCCAGATATTTTATGTTTTTTTTATTTATAAAATGAGTGAAATATTTTGATAGTATAGTGTAGATGATGGTATGAAGTGTCGAACCATGCCGATCAAGATGGGCGGAATATGCCACTTTGCCTGCCAATTGGCACAACATCAAATTCAACATAGGAGTGGGCTGAGATAGAGAGGGAGAGGAGAGACCGAGGGAGAGAAGGGAGGAGAGGGGAGAAGGAGAGGAGTACTATCAAAGGGAGGGACTGCGGCTGGTACTCGGCCAACGTTGTGGCTTGTGGGAGAGGTTTTAAGGAAAAATCCATGGAGAGAGAAAGGTGATTGGATTTTAATAATTTTAACCTTTTAAAAATACCAGTAAACTAATTGAATACCATTAATCACACTATCTTATGTATAAACTTGGTTCAATTTTACCCATACAATCTATATATCAACATGACATTGACGCATTTAAATCTGCTGAGCTATTTAGCTGAAAAAATAAAACTTGTGTTCTTATCCACTAGACTGGTTATGCAAACAACATGGATATTCTGAATAGTATAGTTTTCAAACATCTATGTTTGAGGAATTAAGAAGTTCTGAATAGAGATTACTTAATCATGTGATTGTTTACGCTCTGCAGTGCCAATATCAGTTGTAGCAGCATTTAAGAAGATCAAATCCTTGGTTCACAACAACTCACAGCTTGCTATGGCACTCCGAACATCATCAAAACTGGTAAGTTTATCTAATAAGCTACTTAATGCTCCCTGATTTTATTGAAAACATATCAAGTCTTTCTTTATTGGCTTTAGTCATTATATTTGAGTCAAATTACAGGTTGTAAGTGATGATGGGAAGAGAGTTAGGCGTCAACAGATGCTTACAGAGTCAGACTTGGAAATGTTGCAGGTGAGAATTTAATCTGGTTTCTATGGGCATTTTTCTGCTTGATTCTTGGTCTTATTCTTTTCTCTTTTATCGTTTTTATTCCCCTAGTCTCGCATTGTTGTGGCTGAAAACTTGCCTGAGGACCATTGTTACCAGAATCTTATGAAGATATTCTCATCTGTTGGCTGGTAAATCATCTTGTTATTTTTTAATACTGTATGAATTTGCTATTTAAATAACTTGATATATGTTATATAGTGTGAAGACAATACGTACATGTTATCCACCATCTGCCAATGGAACAGCTCCTGCAAATAATAAACCAACACGACTGGAAATGCTCTTTGGCAACAGAGTATGCATTTTCATCTTCTTGTCGTACAATTGCTAGGTTGCATTGTTAAATAAACATGAACATTTATGTTATAGATGCCCTCCCTGAAAAGTCTTTTCATTTTATCTGCCAACTACTAATACCATTGATTTTTAGCGGGTTGAAGATATGATAGTTTACAACTCCATCGAAATGGATCACATATTTGCCTGGATTATTTTGACTATGGTGAGCATTTTGACTATGAGGCCCGCAAGGAATGATGATACGATAGGATTGTTAATGGCTTAGGAGCAAAAAAATTTGAGTTTTGAAACTATGGGGAGCATTTTGACTATCTTAAAACTCTGGGGACGTGTTACAGCAAACCTATTCAAGGAAACTTCATTATGTTTGTCATGAAGTATACTGTTCTTGACTTGTAGTCTCCCATGCAAAATTCTCTCATTCAGCTCATGTATGCTGTCTGTAATCTTCTGATGACATTCTCATATCTTTTTTTGACAGTTGCACGCATTTGTCGAGTACGAGTCTATTGAAGATGCTGAAAAAGCAGTATGCTCGATAATCCAACTGCCTTTTAAACATTTTGCATTTTTTAAGACTTAACCAGGTTGCCATTATTTTTTGTCATGCAGGTTGCTGAACTCAATGATGAGAAGAATTGGAGAAATGGACTGAGAGTTAAATTGTTTCATAAATTCTTGGTAATCATTGCTATTGATCATGTTGCTTTCACTTTCACCACAAATTTCCTTGCACTCTCCCTTTTATTTATTCATTTTATTTTATTTCACCTTTTATTGTAATTCAAAATGTTCTCTTGATCTACAATCTTCATTCTCCACTTCCATATCAAGGGCTAGCTTTAGGTGACATGGAGATTCCAAGCTGTCTTGCAAATTGTTATTGCACTGTTATGATAATTTAGGTTATCTATGAAAATATAGTGATGACTTGTTATGATCATTTAGGCTTATCTTGCACTACTATCCTGCACTCTTCTGCTCAAAACTGTCTCAGCATTTCTTTTCCTGAGCTGTATTGCATCCATGCACACGATCCAAACTCATGGCCACAACAGGTCCTCTACTAGGTTGCAAAAAAAAAAAAAGAAGTTATTTTTCTGATAAATTTTCTTATTTATTGACTCAGGAAGTCTCGGTAGTTTAGTATTTCTTTGTTATTTGCTGTTTGCTTATTTTACCAAGCTGTTTATTATCAACCTGGATGAGTTTTTCTTTTCTTTTGTTTTACTGGAGTTTATGCTTAGTCAATGCATGGATTTATTTTCTTGAACAAATGTTCCTAACTGTTATTGATTCCAACTAGATGAAACATGGGCCAGCTCGAGGAAGAAAAGGACAGGAAGGTGATTTTAACGGAGAGGAGGATGTCTCAACAACAAACCAATCAAATGAAAGGCTGGTTGGTGATGCCTATCACTCAACTGAAGTGTCACATGATCATGAGGTAAGCATGCTCGATTCATTTGCACAATCAACTTCTTCGTTCCTATGAATTTTGTGAGCTTTCTTTTGGTTTTGGTCAATATTGTTTGCAAATTTCAGTTGACCTTTGAATATATCTTCTCTAATAAACGTGAAGCAATTTTACTAGATAACAGTCATTTTGTAGCTGTTCAAATATGATATTCTAGGGTCTATTTTCCTAACTCTGTTTAAATGTGTTGGACAGAATGATGAGAATTTCAATGAAAAAGATGGAGCACTAAGACGAGGGAGGGGCCGCGGCCGTGGAGGGAGACGAGGGCGCAGCCAACACCACAACAATAGTCGTGGGGGAGGCCATCTGGTTGTCACCCCGCCGTCTAGTCATTCTATCCATTCTGATCGCGAACAACTTGCTTCTAACAAGCAACCTCCTGTTCCTCGGATGCCAGATGGTACCAGGGGATTCACACTGGGCCGAGGGAAACCAGTAACCTCGACTAGTACAGTCTAGAGGCATTTTCACGAGTGTTCCTGTTTTTTTTTATCTGTGCATGGTAAAAGATTCGTATCAGCCAATCCACTACTCACTGTGCCACTGTTGGATTTGGTGCCAATATATCCACCAGTGCGTGTTGAACTTTATTTTTTAGGGTTGAGCTTGAGTTGCTGGAGTATCTGTCCTTGCTTTTGATGGTCGTATCGCCAAAGGTAAAAAAAAAAAAAAGAAGTAAATAGTATGTTGGTCCTGTACTCGAAACAAATCACTATATCCGAACTGCTGTTGAACATAATAGATGGTAAATAAGGCAAAAATATTGTCTGATTATTTTAGAGTTCAAGTTTATATATATATTCTTTACTCCGCAACTTGTGGAATAGGCGCAGCCTATTTGGAAACTGACCTTGATAATAACTTGTATGTAATTTTAGGGTATATCTAGAATTCACAGTTTCACCGATTTGGTGTTTCTCTGTAGCTCACACCAGCATATTGCTTTACCTTCAAAATATCCAGTCAACTGTGCTTCAGAGCCTTTAAAGATGGGTTTGACTAGCATTTCACCTCTGACAACAATTTATTAATTAGTCTATGATGTAGTTGGAATCTCTGATTAGTATTTCATCTATGGCGCATTATTTATCATTTATCAACATCAATTTGATTGGAATTTACATTTAGTTTGAGTCTAAGCTACATCTGGTCACCAACGTCAATCGATTTGGATTTGCATTTAATTTCACCGAGCTTCATGATTTGGATTTATATTTAATTTCACTCAAACTCCATCTTATTATTATTATTATTATTATTATTATTATTATTATTATTTAATGAAAAATTTGACCCTTAACCATTAATTCTCAATTCATTTGATGAAGTCCTAAATTAAATTATGTTTATGTTCTTTTTTTCTTTTCTATCGAAAACAATTTAAAGGCTTATGTATATTTCAAATTTCAAAAATTTTAAAAATAAAACCATAAATCTTAAAAACATAAATTCAAAAGATAAACCTATAATTACTAATTTAAAAAAAAATTCAAATCTTAATTAAGATTAACATTTTAAAAAATAATTTATCAAATTTTAATTTGAAATTTTAAAAATTTTAAAATTAAAATTTAAATTTTAATTAAATAAATTTTCATCTTAAAATTCAAATCCTAAAAATTCTAAAAAATTATTATTCAAAAAAAAATTAAATTTTAAAAAGTCAAAATTAAAATTTAAAAATCAGAAAGATAAATTTTCAAATTAAAAAATACTAATTCAAATGTAAATGAGGTAATGTTGATGAAATCCAATTTCTGGGAAAATTATATCAAAATTTTTATAGAATAAATCATACTATTATTGAATAATGTTGGTTAATTAATTGATAGTAAATATTCATTTTATAAAATTTCTTACTAAATAATTAAGAATTCAGACTCTTAATAACCAACTCTCAATTGATTTGGAAAGATAAAAATTAAGTTATGTTAATGTCATTTTTTTCTTTTCACACGAAATAATTTTAAGACTTATTAGTAATTTCAACTATTATCCTTTAATTCTAAAAATTTTAAAAATAAAATTATAAATCTCAAAAACATAAATTCAAAAGATAAATCTATAATTACAAATCTTAAAAAAAAAATTTTTAATTTTAATCCAAAATTAAAATTTTAGAAAATAATTTATCAAATACAAAAAAAGAAATTTTAAATTTTAATTTGAAATTATATTTTTAAAATTCCTAAATCAAAATTTTAAATTTTAATTAAATAAATTCTCATCTTAAAAATTCAAATCCTAAAAATTCAAAATAATTATTAAAAACAAATTTAAATTTTAAAAAGTCAAAATTAAACTTTAAAATCAGATAGATAAATTTTCAAATCTAAAAAATACTAATTCAAATTTAAATGAAAAAAAATTCAAAATTTAAATGAGGTAACGAGGTAACGTTGAGGAAATTTAATTTCCTGAAAAATATGTCAAAATTTTTATAGAATAATTCATAAGATTATTGAATAATGTTGATATTCATTTTATAAAATTTATGCGTATTCATTTATTATATTATATACATATTGCTAGTAATCATGAATGAACAATTCCAAATGTGTCCTCAGATATCGACAATTGCCATGAGATTCCATTTTGCTATGTCTCGGTGGATTACGCCCTGCTTTTTGTTTTTGATGCTTCAAACGCTAACACAGAGTTTAGGAACAGGGACACTTGGTCATTTATTTATTTATTAAAAATGGCTGAGATTTAGGCAAATTGCGACGCTTGGTCATTTATTTATTTGTTTATTAAAAATGGCTGAGGTTGGGGCATACGTATGGGTCTGCTAATTTCAAGCAAGAAAAGTTCACCATCCAGAAGAAACAGAGCCGTGTTCAACTTGATTGAAACCCAGCAGTCAAGGTAGTGACGCTTGAGCATACGAATTCATATGCTTCAGAGGACCATTCCCCACCAACTGCGCTTCCTATATCACTCGCATCACCGAAACTTATCATTTGCAGCAGTGAATTCAGCGAGAACATACAGCTCGGGAGAGAAGTAATTAAGTGCCATGGCAGCGGAGGTGGTGAACAAAAAGGTGCTGTTGAGGCGATACATAGAGCCAGGGGAGGTGCCGACAGAAGGCCACATGGAGCTTGTGACGACGGAAACTATCATTCTCAAGGTCCCTGATGCATCGCCCCCCGCGGTGCTCGTCAAGAACCTCTACCTCTCCTGCGACCCATACGGCCGCTTTCTCATGTCCAGGCCCCAAAGGGGTTACCTTAGCACTTCTCCTGGCTCGGTACGAGATTATCAACTAGTTTCATCCGGGCGGTTTTAGAATTTTATTAACAATTAATCATATATCTATGCTATGTTTATCCCTGGTGTTAATTTCTTCATCCTCTGTAGCCTGTGATTGGTTATGGAGTGGCTAAAGTTATCGATTCTACACATCCGGATTTTAAAGCAGGAGACTACGTGTGGGGGATAACCGGTTGGGAAGAGTACAGTCTCATTACACCAAAAGAGTCCCATTTCAAGATCAACTACCCTGATGTTCCTCTCTCTTACTACGCTGGCCTTCTTGGTGAGTTTCTAACTCCAATGGCCTGAACTTAATTGTGTGTATGACCAGGCTATTGTTGGTGAGTTTCTAACTCCAATGGCCTGAACTTTACTGACTAATCAAAACGTCAGTAATTTTAAATAAAGGATATGGGCATGATGGCTATTGTGGTGTGCAGGCATGCCAGGTCTCACAGCCTATGTAGGTTTCCATGAGATAAGCTCTCCCAAGGAAGGGGAGAATGTGTTTGTTTCAGCTGCATCAGGTGCTGTTGGGCAGCTCGTGGGGCAATTTGCCAAGTTTATGGGCTGCTATGTGGTTGGAAGTGCTGGCTCCGATGAAAAGGTTTCTTTTTTTTTAATTTTTTTGTTTGACAGCACTAATATTGATCCGGGCAAGCGATTTTCAAGGAGGGTTAATGGCCTGATCGGGACCGGCCTGAGTCAAAGGAGGTCAGGCCGGGTTGATATCGATTCACGGGCAGGATACGCATTTGGGCGGAGAAAATAGAAGGCAAGACAGGTAGAGCCCTGGTCCGGCCTCGACCACTCGGTGTCGATCACCCGAGGTCGACCACTCGGTATAGGTCACCCGAGGTCGGCCACTCGGGGTCGGTCACCCGAGCTCGGCCACTTGGGGTCGGTCACCCGAGGTGGGCCTTCCGGGGGTCGGACACCCGGGATGACTAAGAAATCGAGCCTGCCTGATCGACCCGCGCTGCAAGTCTGCATGATCTGACCGGGTGAGCCAAAACAATTAAGAATCCATCCTGACAGCAAATATCTGTCAAATCTCTGACATAATCATTACCTGACAGAGCCGTCCAATATTAATTAAGGAGGATCAGAGGAAACAATGTAGACAGGCGGTCAGGTGGTTGTGGCAGTCTCACAGGGCAGCTAAAGCTGCCATTGACCTAGTCTGCCAACTGACTTATCCTTAATGAGATATGACAGCTCTGTCAAGGCAGAGAGCTTCCTCTCCCCCTATATAAACCCCCTTTGAGTTCCAAAGAGGGATTGTTGTCATTTTGCAACTCAACTCCACTTTATGTTTCCCAATTCGGCCGACCCGAGTGAGTGGTATCTGACCCGTGGTTAAGCCCGAGCCCGACCCCCGTGCTATAGCAGACCGAGTCATTTTGATTAGACGAGTCAGCCGAGTGAGAACGATCTTCACTTGTCGACATAATCATTTGACATCACTTGCACTTCAGGTCAATTTACTAAAGGACAAGTTTGGTTTGACGAGGCATTCAACTATAAGAAAGAATCGGATCTGGATGCTGCATTGAAAAGGTTAATCTCGATCGCACATATATATATGCTGAATTTATCAACTCTCTGAATATTTTGTTGTCAGATACTTTCCTGAGGGCATCGACATCTACTTCGACAATGTAGGCGGAGCCATGCTCGACGCTGCTCTCGGCAACATGAAGCTTCGAGGCCGAGTGACCGTGTGCGGAAGGATTTCGCAACACAAACTGGAAACGGTACAAGGCATGCGCAACTTCTTCTTGGTCATTCCCAAGTGCATTCGCTTGCAGGGTTTCACCGTACTTCAATACGAACACCTGTACCGGGAGTTTGAGGAGAAGGTGGTGAAGTACGTGAGAGAGGGAAGCATCGAGTACTTGGAAGACGTAGCGGAGGGTCTCGAAGCAGCACCTGCATCACTTGTGGGGCTTTTCGAGGGTCAAAACATTGGCAAAAAGCTGGTGGTTGTTGCACGCGAGTGACGTCATGATCTTCCTGTATGAGTAATCTTCCTGCGTGTTTTTGTTATGAAAAATATATTAAAATGTCTTTATTATTTTAATTTTTTCTATTTATGTCCCTTAAAAATTTTCTATACTATTTATATCCCTCATCCATAATTTAATTTTTGAAATATATCCCTACCGTCAAATCTCCGTTAATATTTAACAAAGAATTTCAGAAATACGTCACGCTCGGCGAAGTTCCTGGTCGCAATTTTAATCTCTGCCACGCTGAATCTTCTCCTGACCCTGTTCTTGTTCGAGCTGAGCGAAATCTTGATCGTCGTCGTATTCTTTGTGCTTCCCGGAGAACTCTTCTTCGCTGGCGGCATTTTCTTCCGGCGATGTAATAAACCAACAAAAAGCAACAAAGCGATGCCGACTAATCCGACGGTGGCGCTGGCGGTGACCGACCACCCATAAAGTCTTATTCTTCGGCTTTTGAGCGATTTTGTTACCTTGCGCTGCGCTGATTCGCGTGTGAGCATGAGCGAGAATTCCATTGCGACTCAGCTTAAAGATCTCGACGCGTTGAGCAAGGCGTCGGTGTTGGATCCACCAACAAAATTTGAGTCAAATTTTTTAGGACAGACCAATATGTCCAACTTTGAGACAAATCAGACATTTTCTTCGATTATATGATCAGTCAAATTGTCTAAAGCAATGACGACCAATATGACCAATGATGTGATAAATTTGATATCGTTCTGAACTTTACTCTCCTTGATATTTGAGTATCTGACATGAAAATAATTTTACTTTTGGATTGCTGAAAATAAATTAAATAAGAAGTTGCTAATGAATGACACTGGTATGGCTGGTTGGCTAGAAACGAAGGCAACAAGACAGTAGGCTAGCGGCACAAATAACGATATGTAGTCGCGAAGGAGGAAATCAAGAAATCATAGGAGGGGAATCGTGAAAAAAGAAATCAGAAATAAAAAAATGAAAAAACAGGAAAAAAACACGGAGACGGATGAGATTTTGTTTTTGTGCAAGCTTCACATAAATGAGATGGTGAGGTTAAATAAATTGGTAAAACATATTGATTAATGATATTCTGATCAAGACGTGAAGACGGATGACCAAGACGTGCGTGCTAAGACAACTTGTTAGTGCATTCCCCAACAAGCTTTGGTAGAGGTGGGTTGAAGATGGTAGAGGTCAACTTTAATAGTTTCTCGAAATAGAATAGTTTCTGTTGTGGGACCCTTCACAAATTAATGATGAGGATGAAATTCAAATACCGCATTATTATCAAGAGTAAATGGATGCACGGAAAATAAATTTTTGGTTATAGAAGAAATATGAAGAGTGTTGTGCATTCAAAATATTTGACCATATGTGTGAAAGGATGTATTTCCAAAATGAGTAATTTGCAAACATGAGTCATTACCTATTTATAGGATATCAGATCCATGATAAGACGAAGCTTCGATGATGATATCATACTTCGGTGTAACATGCTAACTCCAAAATTCGGATGCTGGAGTCGCTCATTATGTTACACCGAAATATCATACTTAAGTTTTTAGGAGTCAAAATAATATTAGGAGTCGATGAAACAATATTAGGAGAAATAGAAATTGAAAATACTCTGAAATGAGATAACTCAACCGTAAATTGCTCAGACAATGATGGTGATCAATTTGAAGATGCAAGACCATATTGTAAAATAATTGGTTGTCTTAAAACTACAGAGTCACCAACGAAATTTGAATCAAATTTTTTATGATATTGAAGACCAATATGTCCAACTTTGAGACAAATCTGACATTTTCTTCTATTATATGATCAGTCAAATCGTCTAAAGCAATGACGACCAATATGACTAATGATGTGATAAATTTGATATCATTCTGAACTTCATTCTCTTTGATATTATTGAGTATCGACATTGAAAAATAATTTTTTTTTGGTTTGCTGGAAAATAAATTAAATAAGAAGCTAGAAACGAAGGCGACATAGCCAGCAGGCTAGCGGCACAAATAGCTAGCGATCTGTAGTGGCGAAGGAGGAAATCAAGAAATCATCAGAGGGAAACTCGCGAGAAAAAAGAAATCAGAAGTAAAAAAACGAAAAAGCAGAGGGAAAAAAAATGAAAGGCAAGAATAAGAAAAAAGCATAAACACTATTAATTATTATTTAAATGAAAGATCCAATGCTCAAGAACATGACCATAGATACCACCAAATTAATCGCAGCCGATCGAGAAGAATTAATTAGCACTTGAGCGAAAATAAAAGTATAAAACTTAAAATACATAATCAATCTTCTCCGGCCATTACCATTCTACAGAGAGGACTAGGCCCGAGCTTCTTCCTCTTCTTGGCGTTCCTCTTCCTCATAAATTCCATCTGGTTCCTTCTCTTCAGCTGCATCATTGCAGCTTCCTCCTCCAACACAAACCTCCTCATCAACGTATCATCTGTCAGTGACTTGCCCCTGAAAACGCTCCTCATTTCCACTGAATTCGACCTCGTCGTGCCGACAACGCGAGGCAACGGTACTGGCGCAAAGGCTTTCGAGCTCGGATAGCTGAAGCTCCTTCTCGGGGGGACGTCGGCGCGAAACACCTCGTTGTAGGACGAGATCGGTGCGCAAAAACACACTCGAGTGAGGGAAGAAGACGCGACCTTCAAAGAGGAGCATTTCCTCAACTTTGGCTTGCCTCTGTTTGCTGAATCCGTTCTGCCTTCTACTGCTGGAGATTTTCTCACACTCTTCCATAGAATCACAACCTCCATCAACCTTTGGTACCATGGCTTTCTAGAAAGATTGATCGATCGATCGAGTAAAACGTAAAATTATTAAGTATATATCACACTGATTGACAAAGAAAAAGAATTACAAGGTACTTGGGGGCCTTTCTTGCCTTGTCTGTGGATTCTTTTGATCTTGCATTAAGAGGGAAAAGAATGGAGCTCATCTGTGGATTCGAGTCGCAAGGATTGAGCTGTTCACTGTTAAGAGTTTCTGATCGTGCCAAATTAATGCTCCTTTTCCTTTGGTTTTCTTTAATTTGTTTATTGTGCATGCGACACTTTTGCTTTGGCATGATTCCATACAATGAGAGGTTAACCGACAATTGGAAATATGAAATCACGGAGGGAAAGTTTTTGTCTCTCTTTTGCTAGAAACCATGAGGACCTTCGAAGATTAAAGAAGTAATTTATCCACTTGGTGCTATGTAGCAAAGCTGATGTGGGTCTTGAATGCTTAGGTATTGTTGCTGTAACTACAAACACTAATTATAAGTTAATCCTATTCTAATTCCTTTTTTTTTTTGTAGGATACACTTTAGGATGATGATCTGTAGGTTGTAACTACTAACTAATACAGATCAACAAGGGAAGTGATGTCGAGCGGGCTTAAGAGAAAAAAGAGTTGTGGAGAGAACAAGAAGAGCAATTGAAAAAATAAAGAGAAAATCTCGTCTTCTAAGTTTGTGCAAAAGAAAAAATTTTATTAAAAAACAGAGGATAATTCCTCAAATAACTAAACACATATTTATATAAACAAACTCTAACTCATAATAGCTGTCAACAATACCCTAAAGATAAAAAAGACAGAAATGGTCAAAAAAATAATAATAAAATGGATATTTGGAGCCTCCTAAAAAGCCCTAAACATTTTCGGATCTGAAATTTAACGGTTATAGGTTCCACACAATAACGAATATAGATGTCTCAACAAATTGAAAAAAAAAACAAAGTCTGAATTTGATTCCGAGTCAAAAGATATGACCTTTAAAGTTTGGGAGGATTTTTTTAGTTGATCTTTAAAGTTCAGGAAGACATGATAGAGAGAATTTTGTTGCCATTCATAAAGGAGAATGAAAGAAGAATAGGTAGAAATATTTTGTTTTAATTAAAAAAAATCAAAGATAGCATGGAGAGCTTGCTCATGATCTTAATCTTAGAAGAATAATATTGGTTCTTTCACTCTACAGAATGATAAAGTAGAGGTGAAACCCATGGACTAAGCATAGATGAGTAAAGCATTGACAATTTGATAAAGAATTGGATCATGAGTCATAATTATGTGGTGAAGCCTAAGAAGGGCTAAATTAAAGCAATTAGAATCAGTAGAGATAGAGAAGGCATGATCATTAGGGGGTTGTTTTCTTCATGGTGCAAGTGATTGTGCTCATTGCATGGATTCCAGAAGCATGATTGAAATGAAAGCAGCTAGTTGATCTCTGATTTAGATTAGGTGGCAAAAGAATATGACAGAGGAGCAACTACAACTTTTTATGAGCCAGGATGCAGCTTGTACTCTGCAATTATTGTTGAAGGAAAATCTAGTTTTAGAAGTCTGATGCTTCATGATTATTCTCAGATTGATGATGAAGAAAACCTTTACAGAGAGGTGAATGCATCAGGTTGGATCAGTACTGGCCTAAAGATGTGAGATCTGATTTCAACAGATGACCAACTCTCAAATGCTTGCTTGAGCCCAATCATTTTTTTTTTTTTAATAAATCGAAAGAATCATGATATATCAAAGACATAAGATAAGAGGATGAAAAGCTGTGAAGATAATGGATATAAAATTAAGAACCAACTTTGTTGCTGAGAATGGCTATTCTCATGACCCATCAAATAGGGAAGCCCTGAAGAAGATGAACATGCTCTGGTGCACTTTAAAACATGAGTGAAGGTCTTTCATAGTATATTTCAACCATGGCAACCTCTTCCTCTTTTACTCTACACCATGGAATAAGAAAATGAATTTGTTAGTTTTGGATTATAAAATATAATAGATGTATACTTTTCATTTTCATATTTGGTTTTATGAATATCATAAGTAAAGGCTACTCATAAAGAACTTCTACAACGCTCATTTAAAAATGGAACGACTTTAAAAAGCTAAAGAGGAACAGAAAATTCATAATTTTTAAAAATATTATTTTAAATTTATTTTGGGCCCATTAGGATGCTTCTAAAACTGAGTGCAGATGGTGTTTGTAACTTCAGAAACACTTCATTTGTGGAGTCATTCTCTGCAAGATTATCAGTCTACGTGCAAACATATATATGTTCTCTTCATCAGATTCATTCGACAGTAACAGGGCAAACACAAAGAGAAAAAAAAAACATCTTTTACTCCAAAAAGAAAATTTAATGGTTAAATTTTCTTGCAAGAGTCAAGTTGTTCATCGATTCATCTCTCTTTGAATTTGGTAGGAAATGATAACCTACGTTCAATCATTCAATAAAGCGAGTCTGCAACAAAATCATCTTTGCTTTTGCAGAGATTGCATAACTTTTGAGGGCTACCAGTCATCATATGTACTACAGGTTTATCATCGCCAGTGTTCTAAAAACTCACCTAGCTTTTCCCCTTTCTTTGAGCAGAACTGGAACAGCGCCTAGCTTTTTGCCCACAGTTGGAAGGCAATTTCTCCAGCATCATCTTTATTTTTTGCTCGACAAACTTCTAATGATTGGAAAATTAGTGTTGGCCTTGTCATTTTGTGAAACCTCATCGGTGGAATAACTAAGGAGCAAGATACTCGTTTGGGCGTTTGCTTGTTTAGTCTTTTAGTTATTGCCTCTAATGGCTTGCTTGTCTCTTTATGTTCATCTTTTTCTCAGCTTCATCTGATATTCCTAATTGTTTAAAGTTCCATTTCTCTTAAAATAATTAATATTGTGGGTGTTGACTCCGTTATGATCTGCTAATTCTGCCTCTAATGGCTGGTCTGTTTGTATGCATTTGTCTTGGTTCTACCAACTTGAGAACGCAGTGGAAATTAAGGACCAAAAATAAAGGGTAAATTCAAATATATATATATATATATATTGAAGGAAAAATGGATAACACGTCAACGATATATATAATATATATAGCACAGAATTTTAATTATATGGAGACAAATGGCAAAGATTTGATAGTGCGATGCAGCACTTAATTATTTCTAAGGATGTTTTTTAGCAGACGATTGAAGTTGACATTGGATTGGCAGTATGCTCGACGATGACCTTCATCGGAGTTCAAATTACCAACTACACGCACTACTCTATATATGTGTAGTATATTAAATTACCTTACGTATACGAAATAATGATGTAAGATATATATATAATTCTGCATTGGCAAGCGTCTATGGCAAGAAGCAAAGAAACAGATATTAATTTTTAAACGATGAGACTTGAACTGTGATTGATTTGCTTCTAAATTACCAAGACGACAATTTGACTGTAAATGATATGTATATTATTGCGCTCAAGGCGGCGCAGCTAGCTAGCTAGCTCAATGGCATGCGTTGGATTCCTTGAAATTGTTGGATATTGTGCCGGTCGGTCGTCGGAGACGGCAGCCGGCGCTTGGAGAAGGCTGCGCTGATTCGGCACGCGGCAAAAGAAAAGGAGACAACACATGACCACCCGGAGAGAAGAGCTTCAGTAGTATTTATTATAAATAAATATATATATATTCGATCTTAATTAAAAAGATTAAGGGAGTGGTAAGATGACAGGAGACGCCTTTACATCTATATATTTATTGGCCAGCCTTCTTGCCTCCGATCGAGTATTAAATCAATTTCATCACCGGCCGATGGCATAAACATACATAAATGGTATGACGCCGAGAGAGAGAGAGAGATCGACTGAAAGTTAATTAACATGCAGAACCCACCACCTCCGATCACGTTCGCTCGCCAACTCGACCTCGACCTCGACCCCGATCCCTTATCCGTCGAGCCTACCAAGCCGTGGGCCGCCGACCTCCTCCGCGACTGCGCCCGCGCCTTCGCAGACAAGGACTCCGCCAACCTACACCGCCTCCTCTGGATGCTCAACGAGCTCGCCTCCCCCTACGGCGACTGCGAGCAGCGCCTCGCCTATGCCTTCCTGCAGGCCCTCTTCTGCCGAGCCACTGCCTCCGGCGACCACTGCTACAGCACCTCCCTCGCCGTCGCCCAACGCACCGTCTCCTTCGCCTCCACCCGCCGGCTCGCCCTCAAGTTCCAGGAGGCCGCCCCGTGGTCCACCTTCGGCCACGTGGCCGCCAACGGCGCCCTCCTCCAGGCCCTCGACGGTGAGCCCGCTCTCCACCTCGTCGACGTCAGCAACACCTTCTGCACCCAGTGGCCCACGCTCCTCGAGGCCCTCGCCTCGCGGGCCGACGCGGACGCCCCGCGCGTCCGTCTCACCGTCGTCTCCTCCACCGCCGCCGGCGTCGTGTCCGAGATCGGCGCGCGCATCGAGAAGTTCGCGCGGCTTATGGGCGTGCCGCTCGAGTTCCGCGCTATCGCCGCCCCCGCGCTGCCCCGCCTCGCCGACGCGCTGAGCCCCGAGAAGCTCGAGCTCCGCGAAGGGGAGGCCGTCGCGGTGAACTGCGTCGGCGCTCTAAGGCGAGCCGGCCGCGGCGATTCGCGGGACTCGTTCCTACGCGCCGCGGCGGCGCTGCGGCCGCGGGTCTTGACAGTAGTGGAGGACGAGGCGAACTTCGCCGCCGGCGGCGAGTTCATGGAGTCCTTCGAGGAGTGCCTGCGGTTCTACGGCTCCTATTTCGATATGCTGGAGGAGAGCTTCCCGGCGACGTGCAACGAGAGGCTTGCTCTGGAGAGGGAGTGCTTCCGGAGCCTCGTCGGGCTGCTGGCCTGCGAGGGCGGCGCCGACGCGGTGGTCGAGGGCGAGCGGAGGGAGAGAGGGAGGCAGTGGTGCCGACGGTTGGAGCGGTGCGGCTTCGAGACGTTTGGCGTCAGCGACGACGTCATCGATGACTTGAAGGCGTTGCTGAAGCGGTACCGGCCGGGATGGTCGCTGCTGCCGGCGGAGGGGGAGGCGTCGGGCATGTACCTAACGTGGAAGGAGAATCCAGTCGTGTGGGCCTGCGCATGGAAACCCAAATAATCTGGATTAACTACCACTAATTATGATAATTTATATTCTTGGCTCCAATATATATATATAGACTGGACTGTGATTGATGTTTGCATTTATTTTCAACTTTAATTTGCGAGTTCAAAATATATATATATATTATTTGAATATGAAAATAAATAAGAAAAGATATAATTTAATATGAAAATAATATAATTTAATAGAAAAGAAATAAGAAAGAATAAAATTAAAAAATATATATATTAAATTAAAATTTTTAACTATTTTTATTTTACTATTCTAACCAACCAGATAGATTCTGGCACATTCATTGAATGCATTATATCCTTCCGAAGGAGATCGATCTCAATTATTCCTCCATCGTAAATGTGGCAGCGAGAAGTGGGAGCAAAGTACTCTTCTCATTTCTAGTAAAAGAAGTGGTTGGCCTGACTTTTGATCAGACATGGATGCACTGCATGCCCCACATTGAGTGGGAAACAACTAATTATTGGATTTAATTTTATTATTATTATTATTATTATTGATAGGGATAAGCATCTCGAGGTGGACACGTGACACGGAAAAATTACGTGGCAAGGTCCGCCAAACCAGAGGGTCCAGGTTAAACCGACAATCGGACTCTCGAGACTACTTTGGGAGAATGAAATAAAGCCCCCAAGGTCAAATCGGGAATCAAGCTCCCGAGACTATCTCGGAAAAATGGATAAAAGTCTCAATGTCAACTCGGAAGATAAGACTTTGAGACTAATTTGGAAGAGTGGAGCCCAAAAGTCAACATAGGAGTAAGAAAATCCGACTTCAAGTACCGTTCTTCCTTCTAGAATAGGAAAGTCATCGGATAATTATTATCCGCAACGCACGGTAATTAAAGTCTTAATGATCGCAACGACTGTTACTAAAAGATAGGATACCTATCAAGTAACTGATGATTAAGGAACGTGGAGGAGAACGTGGAGACACGTGTGATAAATATCTCAAGTATATAAGATGCTTTGGCATCTAGGTAAGAGAAAAAATTCTCTAAGACCATAACAATTCGATTCCTCGTTGTCCTTCGAAAAAAGATAAAATTTTTGACTTGAGCATTGGATAGAGTTCTACCAGAAAATCTTCGGGTGCGTTTCTTTTAACGCTCATGTTAATCTCGTAGGGCGTGGATATCCTCTCCTCGTCATCGTCGTCGTGGGCTACGTTTTGATGACTCGTCATCCCCGTCGTTCACTTCCGAAACTATATATTATTATTCGACGATACTCAGATCATCTCATCTCATCTCATATAGGCAAATGAGGAAGTCTGAGATTAAGCCGGGCGCGTGCATGTGTGCTCTGTCCAAATTTGTATACATGGAAGTGGAAGTTTGCGGTGTCCGGTCCATGGGGAAAGGAAGATAAAGGTTAGTTGCAAACATACAAATAGATGAGTGAAAAAAAAACAAAGGTTGATTGCAGTGTCATTTCAAAATTATCTTATCTATCTATCTTAGTTTCGAGCAAAAGGTTTAATTGCATATATAGCTCCAGGCAGCAGATATATATATCCTACTCTAGCTACGTACATTGATTGGGGAAATTGTTTTACCTTCCTCTAAGTGTCGTTGCCAGTGCAAATGCATTTCCCCTCAGATTTAGCCCCCCCTTGGAACAGTCATGCAAGCATCTTTAAAGGCCATCTATCCATCTAGTGCATGTCTCGAATAAATTAATTAAAATGAATTGCACTAGACCAAAAAAACAAACAAACAAACACCAACACCAAGAAGAAGCAAAGATGCATGAGGACAACTCGAGCCTTCTAACGACGTGAGCTGCTTCGTTACAGTTATCATGCATGTAAAGTAGTCAATACAGCTTCGTTTTTTTTTTTTGTTGTTGGGGTGAAAACTTGCAGAGCATGATTTACCTTCAAGTGATGGGAGATACTAAGCCAATTCGAAGTTGTTGATGTTTATACCAGTCAATCATAGAATAGAAATTCTGATTCATTCAGATCAAGCTTCCTTCCTATTAATCTGGAAGTTCTTCTCAGATACAAGGAATGCTCGTCCTTAGTGTTTCCGTCAAATCGTTTCAGGATCGATACGGAGAAGATAAATTATGGTGATTGAGAAAGTAAGAGGTGTGGAGAGAGACTTTTTACACAAAATGCAGGAAATTACGTACCCACCAACCCCGTGACTTAAACCCAAGACCTTTAGTAGTAATCTACTAACCCCTTATCATCTCAATTAGTCAATTATACCCGTGGAGACTAAACTATCCAGGTAAATTTTTAATAGTGACCGGCTCTATCGCCGAAACGGCCCCATATTCAGAAATCCCTTAAAAATTTTTTTGGAGATATGGTGCCACAATATTGAAAAGAGATTTCACTGTCAAAATATTACCTCATCAACATACCTCTCAAAGAGAGGATTTATTTATTACTATAAATACCTCTCAAAGAGAAGATTTATTTATTACTTAAAAAGATTCGAATCCGATACCTCAAATAATACATATCTTCATATTTATCATTTGGGATAAAGTCATTTTGACATTCGTGCTTATCTTTGGAAAGTGAACAGATTGAAAACGTTTCTGTTTTACATTAATAAGATATAATTAAAAATATATTATTTTATACCTCTTGCTCATGAATATTGATTCCTGAATGTTTGCTTATTTTCCTTAGATTTTATAAATTTTTAGAATAATATATTATCATTCATTAGTTGTACAACAAATGGGTTATTCTTAAAATTCATTTGATTATTTGTTAAATTCAACTTTTTTTAAAAAAAATCTTTATAAAAATATATTCCTTTAATTGACATAGAGTAAGTAATAAATTGATTTTTTTATAATAAAATATCCCTTTTATATAACTAAAATGACAAAAAAAATGTATATCACTAAAATGAAGAGTTTTAATTTGTTCATATCCAATTATTTTGTTATTTGTCTTCCTTTTACTTGTTTATCATTTTAAAATTTATTCTAAATGCAAATATAATATATATATACATAACAAAGCTTAGGAACAAAAATATAAATTGAGAAAAGTGAAAAAAAACATAGTATTTCTTTGCAAGAAAAATAGAAGAAAAAATCATTTCAAATCTAGCAAAATTCCACACGCTCAAAACAGATTTTATTTTATTTTTGATAATTCCGGACCTTCGTAAATAGCATATATAATACATAAATATGTATCATATAAGAATATTTATTTACTTATAATATAAAAAGAAGAATTCCACCTATTTTATTTAATTAGTTACGATATAATAATAATTATCGAATTAGTTAAATTTTAAACTTATTTATTTTTTAAAAATTTTACATTTTACATTTTACATTTTACATTGAAAATACATATGTATTTTTTTTAAAAAAAAGATTAATCAGTTAACAATTGAATCTAAGACAATGCGAGAGGTTATGCACAAATCCAACATCTCATGATTATATCTTCGATTTTTAAAAAAAAATCTTACAAAATTCCATGTAATTAGAAATCGATAGTAACAATTTAATATCCTTTATCTTTAGCTGCGTGATAGCCTCGGAGCACGTGCCTCTGACTATGATGTAACGGTAAGATGACTAGTTGTTATCTTAAGGATCTACGGTTCGATCCCTAACTACGAAGTTTTTTTATAGAAATTTTTTCTTCAAATAGGACGTTAATCCTGGGATGTTGGGCTTGTACCACCCATTACGAGCGCTTTCCGATTTATCTTAATGATCAATAAAAAATTTCCCTGAAACCGGATCGATTATCTCAGATTCATTTGCTACTGGCCCATTTTGTGATAGCCCTGGAGCACAATGTTACCAAATAAGAAAGCAGTGCAGGTGGAGGGCTCAGGCGCCGCATGGCCATGGCGTAGCAATCCGCCGCCATCTACGTGGTCACGTACAGCTGAACCGCCGGGGACGACGGTGGCCACTCATACATATGCCTTGCCTCGCCCTGTTTGAGGCCGGCCGGCCGGCCGGCCAACGTCATCGTTAATATATTATAGCAAAAGACTCCTCGTCATCGTTAATTAATATATGATATGAAACGTATGTGAATTGATAATAATTAATTATTATGATATAGAAAAGATGGATAATGATTGAGCATTGAATGAAGGAGAGATGAGGAATGTGTGAACAGCCGGCAATGAATGAATTCTCACCTGGAATTATTGTTGTTCTTTACTTTTGCTGTCATGATCAGGTCCCTTTGTAGCCCATTAGGGGAACTCGGAGAAGAAAGGGTCAAAATAATAGCGAGGAATTATCTGAAAAATCAATTAGTCTGCATGAGTGAGTCAACTTGTGCGATAAGATTGCAACATGCATGGCTGGTCCTTCCTTTTGCAGACATGGAAATGGTAGCTAGGCCTGTTTGAGTTCAACGAGACAGCAACTTTGACAAAGTACACAGAGCATCTCATCTCCTCTCCTCTGCGACGGAAGCACAGTGTGCTGCATGCATGCGCGTGTTGATTTGAGATCAGTCCCGAGTCGATGAACATTGCGAACTCGCCGATCGAGACCATGAGCCTGAGTCGACTTGTGTACGCTTGAAAATTAATGCTTCAAAATTTCAACTTTAATTGAATCTGATGATTAAGGATTACAATGAATATATAAGATTTACGATCCCGACCTAATTTATGTGTAATTCGGTCGTTCAGCCTAACACCTCATAAGAATAGGTCATGCCCACGGGAGTTCCAACAATCTGACGTGGCAGACTAGGGCCATAGGCTCGAGTTCCACTGGGGTCGGATCGCCCAACTAGATGGCAAATCGGGTACAGTCTGAACCAGTCCCACCTGGAAACGTCGAGTGCTCGACTTATGGTAAGCCACTCGGCACGCTTCTTATGTCATAATGTTATTTTCCGAGGGACGAGTCTGCCGATCTAGGTCTGACTATCTCATGACTCGACGTGGCATAAATGCCCTGATCAGCATGTCATTAGCGGCATAGCTAGGTTTCATTCGAGTGACCGGTCGGCGCACCGTTTTGGTACACTCCGACTTGGGAGTTGTCGCTATCCGTGGCAATACCTATCTTCTGACACCACCCTGATAAAGGTAGTCCAGAGTCGGTGCAGGTCGGTTCGGACATGACATCACTCGTGTCCGAATCACGGATATTCCGCTGACACGGTACCTTCCCTGGTAAGTTCTAACAACCCATATCACGGCGCCCCTGCACATATCAGATGGGGCGGCGCTAGTCGGCGAGCTGATAGTGACCCCTGATCCTGTCCCCACATGAGACAAAATGTGACAGAAGGGCAGAGGCTTTCGGCTCCCCCAGCTATATAAGACTCTTCTCTCTTCACCTACAGATATGCATAATGCATTTTTAGTTACAGTTCTTCCTTTAGTTTCATCTTCTCCATCGGACACTGACTTGATCGTCGGAGGACCTTACCGGGAAATTCTCCCGGTGGATTACTGACGGTCATCTTTTTTGGTAGGAAGGGCATCACCCAGAACAGTTCTCGGTGCCACTTCGCTCTTGGGAGTCCACCTCACTATTCGACAGGATCAATTTAGATAGGATTTTATATTCTTCGTATCCCTATTTATTATGTTCATCTTCATATCTATCGAATATTTAACTTTCATACACATCTCCATATCCGTCGGAAGATCGAATATTCATATCCTATCCATCATCCTATTACTATCTACCATTATTCTCTTTTTTTAAAAATAAATTATTTTAATATACTTATTTGTTCGTCTCACGCTCCTTGCTCTTTCAATCGGATGAATATTTTTTTTTTAGAAAAGAAGATAATATACGTGTTGTTCATTAAACTAAATCAGATAGGGAATGGATAAAATGTTACACATCCATTTTTATATCCATACTCAAAAGTATTTATATTTAAATATTTTATTATCCATTTCCTCCACTATTCGGGTGGAATCTGAAATTCTTTATAGAATTCGAAAAAAAAAATTACCATCCTAATGATATATGAGTTCTTTTCGCAACACGAATCTCGGCGTGATTTTGGGTACCTTCCGTCCGATGCGGGGCAGGCGATCAGAGCCGCTGTGGTAGTGGATCAAGCGCGTATGGTTGATATTGACCAGGGTGATCAGTCTTCCGCCGGTAAGAAATCGGCAAGAAATCGCTGCAGGTCGATCCGTATAGGGCTTCATTTCTCTCCACGAGGATGGCGTTGAAGGCGTCTGTGAGCTTTGCGCCACCGTCGTCGTCGTCCTCTCCGTATGGAGCTCCCCCCTCGCGGCGGGTTCTTTTTGTTACCAGAATGCTGAGGAACTCGTTCTTAAACGGAGGAGGTGCGATAGTTAATCAAAATCTTTGTTTTGTTTTGGTGGAATTTCTTACATATTATTTTCTCTATTGGTTTGTCTCCGGGTGATTCATGACTACGTACATGGAATTTAGGTTTGTTGGTCCTTGAATTGGGTTATAATTGGAATATACGGTGTTTAAATATTTCAAAATGACATTTAGTTCCAGCTTCCTCTGAGGCATGCAATCAGGTAATTCGCTAGGGATTGAGTAGAATCAAGGATTGAATCAAGTGGTTGTTCAGCAATATGCATCAATTTTGAGATATCTAACTGTTCGACATAATGATTGGTTTCAATGCTTATGGATGTGATATATAGCCGTGTTATAGATGCTTATCGATATGATGACATGGTGGTAGGATGCAATTTCAATAATTCAATTTTGATTTTCAAGATTTAGTCAAACATTAGACCTTTTTTTAATGAATGATCAAAAATGATATGGAGATAGGCAAGTATTGATTGATTGCCTAGGTGAAGGAGAATTTAGCAGTAGATTTCTATAACTAGGGCTGACAGGTGTTGTTATCATCACCTATTGTGTTTAAGAATATTCTATATTCAAAAGTATGTCTGCTAAGGAGGAATGCTGTTGATTATTTAACTAATAGGTGTTTGCTCCAGCAATTTTTTCCCCTGCCATCAAAGTTTATTCTAAATGCACATTATTTTTTTATACAAGCAGTTAAATCTTCAAGACTCATTGGTTTTTCCTATTTTTTATAATAGTGGGATCCCTAAAAGCTAGAGAAATAAATTCGTCCAGAATTAAGCTGCTAAAATGTCATCAATATGGTGGAGGTTCTCTCGTTGTTCAGATGAATCTTTTTGATCGGTTAGCAAGGGTAGTCAAGGTCCGATTTTGCCTCACAATTTATTTCTTTTCTGTGGTATTTTTCTTTTCTTTTTCCTCCAAAAGCAGTCATTGGCTAACTTTGTCCTTGTCAAAACCTTTCAGTCATATGCAAATGCTATTTTGAGTTCTATGGAAGATCCAGAAAAGATTTTGGATCAAGCTGTTCTGGAAATGAATGATGATTTGACAAAGATGCGCCAAGCTACAGCACAGGTATCCCAGATTGCTTTTTATTTGAAGTATCTGTTCTCTTCTGCATATGATGCACTAAAATCTAGAGTGTACGCTAGGTTTGCGTTCTTATCTGCATGCTGGTCTGCAAGTCATTTTTTACATCCATGGATAATGTCGCACAAATTCCATATCCTCTAATGGAAAATTAGGAAAAATGAGCAAATCTCTATCCTAGGAGAGTTCAGATTATGTGAAAATTAATGCCATCAATATTATGTAGGACTATATGTTTATTAAGAATGGCAATGTCAAAACAAATAACACTTGTAATTTTTAGGTCTTCCATTGTAGATGCTTCAGTAACTAAAATTATTCTCTTTCTACATGCACCAAGTCATATTTCATGAGTCTTGTGAGCTGTGGCACTCGCATGTGCCTCCTAGGTTTGGGCACATTGGCGAGCCTTAACTGTGTAGAATGGCGAGTAGTCCACTAAGCATTTTTACCTTCTCTTGGTATGGTTCCTGCACCATATCTACATCTGGCTTCAAGAACATTCATATGTGGTCCATGAGTTAGAGTCACTATTCTTCCTTTTAAGTATTTTTTACTTTTTCGATGTTCAAGGTATTAGCATCACAGAAACGGCTAGAGAACAAGTATAAAGCTGCTCAGCAGGCATCTGATGAATGGTAGTATTGGCGCTCCAATTAAGATGTAACAGTTGCTATAGCAAAGATTCCCCATTGATTATTTTATTCTCTCTAAATGCAGGTATAGAAAGGCTCAGCTTGCTCTTGGAAAAGGAGATGAGGACCTTGCACGTGAGGCTCTCAAGAGGAGGAAATCTTATGCTGTAGGTATCCTCAGGAAGTTTTATCATATTTTGCATTTTAGTTATTCTTCAAAATTCATAGGCTATTTAGCTATTTTGTTTCTATTATTGGTTTGGAGGTTCTTTATTTTTCTTCTACTTTTTTTTTTGCTTGTCCAGATGGAATGAGCATTCAGTATCATACAATTTGGTTGATGTTTTTTTATGTATAGTTTGGTGTTTGACAATCATTAGTCTGAATCCAAGCTTCTGACTAATGATCTGTTGTTCATGCCAAGAATCATGTTCTTCTAAGTTATTACTATGGTAAGCATGTTGCCTAAAAAGGATTGTGTCCTTAGAGCAATTTTCTTTTCTTAATTCTTAAAAAGAAACAAACTGAGCAAGTTATCAACAACTCTCCTCATGTTTATTGACTAGTTTTTGGTTCTATATATTTAAAAGTTGAGAAGTCACATTACATGCATAAATGCCATACATTAGAATCGAACCATCAAATCTAAGGGAGCAAATGCACAAACAGTGCAAGCTAAGGGATATTGCTTTAGTACTCATGTTGATGCAAACATCTGGGATTTTTAAGTCGAAGTCTCTACCATTTACTTTGATCGGCAACTTGATATTTTGAATGGTCTAACATTTTCAAATAAGCAAGATGTCTATTACAACTGTCCCTCATGGTAAGTGATAGTCAAAGTTTAACTGCATCTGAAACTTATGGATGTCCTGGTGTACAAACTATACAGCACTGTTGACATTGTCATGCATCTCCTTGTTGTCTCCTTTTTGGCCAACGTAGTAAGAGTACAAAATATAGAGTACTAAAGAAATTGTAATGCATCTCCTTGTCGTTTATGTTCCTGATTCCCTTTATTTTAATTCGTTTCAGGACAATGCAAGCTCTTTAAAAGCTCAGCTGGATCAACAGAGAGCTGTGGTTGATAATCTTGTCTCTAATAGTAAGGTCAGTTCTTGGTAGACTGAATCTTGCTGATTTGTTGTTTCCTGTCACTTAATTTGTTCTATGAGGTTGGTTTTCTTTCCAGGTTTATTTTTCTGAGATTTTTTTTCTCTCTTACCTGCATTTCTGATTATCTGGCTATATACACTTTATTGACATAATTTTAGTGGTATAGCAGAGAGCATATGTGATCGATTTCCTAAGTTCATGATTTCCTTTGCATACTTTAGACCGGAAACTTTTGTTAACTAGAAACTATTGATGGTACTTCAGATTGGAAAGCAACTCTCAGCCGTGCATGATCTTAGATATGTATGATCTTTGTCTACTGGCAAAATTAGAAAAATCATGTCCTTGCTCATGCTCAAGAAGCTCCTCTACTAGGTCTAAGTTAGTTTTCATGATCTATCCAAAAAATCTGGCAAGAAGGTCTTAAATGCGTTTATTTTATTCTTTCCTTTTCTTTCTTTTGTTGTCGTGGTGTTTAGTAATGTACATTTGTTTCAAACTGAATTGAATCACTAACCTAACCAAAGATACCAGATTAGTAAATTTTCAAATAAAATCACAAATGTTGAAATTTTGGTTATTCAAGTTAGTTTCTATGAACTTACAAAAAAACAAAACCAAAGCAAAATTTTGTTTCAATTTGAAATTGAAACTAGACTAAACACAATTTTATTTGCAAAAAAAAAAAAATCAAAATGTTGTTGACCTTTGAGTATGTTTCGATTTTTTTTGGTTTGAAACAAATAATGAACGCTTCTAGTTGCAGTTGCTTGGAAAGTTACCTATATTCTGGCATTTGATACTTTGGAAGCACTGTTGGATGCTATCAAACTTATGTGATTTTCATGTATATGAGTTAGTCTACTAACCCATGTTTTTTTTCCCTTTCTTAATTGGATAATGATTTTATCCATCATACATCTCCATCTAAAAATCTCCAGTTAGATTTAGGAAAGTATAATGACGTTTATTTTAAAAAAAATGCCCTGTGCTGTGTTTCCTCTCTCTTTATGCAATTCCTATATATACAATTCTTCCAATTCAATATGATATAAAAACAACACTTGCATAACAGAATATGTACACATCCTAATTTATACTTAATAAAATCACCATAGCACCAAGTTGCAAAAACCAACATTAACTATGACACAAAAATCTCACAAAGAAAACTTTAAATAATTATTTTGCTCACATCTAGTGATCTAGAGCAGCCAACGTATAATATTACCTCAAAATGCATGACACAAGTCACAGAACTGAGCAGGATCTCTAACAACCATTAAGGAACCGCCTTTGGCTTGCGCACCTGAAGGCCAAAGGAAAAGGGGGCATGAGTACAAAACTACAAATAAGTAAATAACTCTGAACAGACAGAGACCGATGTATGAAACATAAAGAGAACAAATGAAAGAATAGTCATCAAGAGTTAATTCCCATTTAATCTAGTTAATAATCCCAATTCCTCCCATTAGGGATATAATCAGGCCTTAATTATAACCAAATAGATTCTGATTTGATCCTAAATTCATTGTCTTGGATGCACAACTGTTATCACGGTCTAACTCATGCTGAACCAAGTCCAGTTCAATGTGGCTCCACTGTATCGTTCCAAGTGGATATCAAAACCCATACTGAAGTGGAATTGTAAACCTTGGGTTCAACACTATTGTGATTTAGGTGAAGCTTGTTTGCAATGATGTTGATAGTTTAAGTTATGGTGTGCCAAGATGCATCTTTTGCATGTGCTTCACAATTTTTTTTACTCAGTTTGACAAGTGCATATGAAGACAGTTAAATGTATTTTCTGAATTCCTTGTTCTGTAGCTTTTAGAGAGCAAGATACAGGAGGCCAGGTCAAAGAAAGACACTCTGAAAGCTCGTGCACAATCTGCAAAGTCTGTGCTCTATTTATTCTTAACAAGAGACAATCTAACACTTGTATGATCCGTCATGTTAAGTCTTGTGGTTTCATTTTGCTAGAACTGCAACAAAAGTTAGTGAAATGCTGGGAAATGTGGATACAAGCAGTGCTCTTTCAGCATTTGAAAAAATGGAGGAAAAAGGTAAGTTAATTTGACTCTTGTTGTAAAGTGTAATATGGCATCTATTTTTGCTGTGTAAGATCGTTTCCTAGCAATCAGCCTTGCATGAGCATTTTGCTGTAAACTTGTGTGCAACATTCATTGGGATTTTCTGTAACATTCTAGATGCTGCTTACGCTCTCCAACTTAATACTGAAGTAGTGGTGAATCATGAACTTTAGTGATTTTTTTTTTGGGTGATATCTCATATTTATTTTCTTTTGAAAGTAGAAATCTTCCTTTTTCACGTAAGTATTTCTATTGTGAATTTTTTAATATGGTGATAGTAGGCAGACTAGCACACATCTGAAGTTTATTAATCAAATATTTACTTCTCTTTTAGTATTGGCTATGGAATCCCAAGCAGAAGCACTTAATCAATTGACAACTGATGATCTAGAAGGAAAGGTAGAAAACAGTTATTCCTTGCAAGCCAAATTGTTTTGATGCTTTAATGAACATCATGTTTGCCTTCTGCAGTTTGCACTGCTTGAGAGCTCATCAGTAGAGGATGATCTTGCAACGCTGAAGAAGGAATTGTCAGGGAGGTCCCCGGTAAAAAATTTAACTATTGTGTCTTGCAATCATAGTAACCTCTGAATAAAGTTTTCAGATTTTAGGTTTTTCTTTCAAAAAATATTTTACTTTTTGTATGAGTTGTGACAATGCCTTTATCTCAGCTTGTTACATATCTAGCGTGACATTTGCTAGGAATTATTTGCAGCGTCATTTTACTTTCTGACATTATCAGCATCAATAACCGTGAAATTTGAATAGGTGATTGAGGAATAGTTCCATTTATGTGAATTTTCATCTGCAGAAAGGGGAGCTCCCTGCTGGTAGAACTGCTGTTAGCAGCTCAAATGTCTCTTCGCCTTTCCGTGACATGGACATTGAGAGGGAGCTCAATGAACTAAGGAAAAAATCCAACGAATACTAGTCACTACATTACTAATCCTGGAGTTTACTTGAGTGGATCGAAATGAGACTTCAACTAGAGGAATCTATATATATAATGATTCATTTGTTTCAAATGAATTTAGTTGCCAAGTCGTCTCTTTTCTGCTCTGTGCATGATTCATTGGGATGTACGAGGAGCAATATACCAGGGCATATTTCTCTAGCAACTTTCTTCTTTTATCATCATTGTATATATATGACTTTTGTAGTTTACATATTGCTATAATGGACCAAATTATAAGTGTATTCTGGTCAGTTTCCATGATGAAATCTTTGGTTCCTTCCTATAATAGAATTGACAAGTAATACAATATTAATTGAGGAGACTTGTTTGATCTACTAGTATGATAGATTTGTATGAAATTTCTTTTACCAATATTTAACTGTCGCTCTCGCTTTGAATAAAGAATAATCTTATATGCAATATCGTGTAGCCGTGCAAGAACAAAATAATATAATATTATTTTGAAATACAGTATCAAATAAGATATTTTATTATTTTAAAAAAAATCGTCGATGATATAATTTGTCAGATAAGTTTTTTTTTCAATGATGACAGTTAAGATGGATTCGGAAAATATTTATGGGAGGAATATTATTACAGTGAAAGTGAATATCTCAGTGAAAATTTTGATCGTCAATCGGCGTACGTCCGATATCCAATCGCTGATCGGATACTACCGGCGGTCAGCCGTTGTCCCGAATCAAATTATATCCTGGAGGCACGGTGAACTCGTCGGAATCGTCGCAATTGTGATCTCACATTATTCACCGTTGATTTCGACGGGTTCACCGTTGTCGGCGATCCTGATAGGTTCATCATCCTCCCAAGATATAGTTTGATTCGGAGCGACGATCTAGTCGCGATAAGTTTCAATGACGATCAGATGGTCGGATTTTGGGAGTATGATTTCAACATTTTCGTTATGAGCATAAGGTGCTGTTTTTTTTTTTCAAGGCAAGTGTTACACTTTTTTTTATGCTCAGCCTAGCTTCTTTTCAATTTAATTATTTGATTAGGGATAATAATAGTTGTAATATAATTGCCTGTTTATTCAAAGTACATGTTTTGCTTTAAAAAATTTAATATTTTTTTTTTTTAATGTAGATTATATTGTATTATAATTTTAACTGTATCAATAAATAATCATTTTGTAATATAATAACATACAAATTACTAATGTAACTAATGTTTTTTAATCTATACTTGTAGAAAGGATCCTTGAGCTTTGTTGGAATTTTCGTTGGTGATCGTTGGAGGAGTGTTGGCTGCTGAAGGTAGAGGTAAAATTTAAAAATATACCATATGATCTGAATATATAAATAGGTTGGTACAATTTAATCATTTATAATTTTTTAAAAATATATATTAAAATTTTATATCATATTAACTTATTTTTGTAAAATATTTAATTTAATCGTATACCTTGTAAAATTATTTTAAAAATCTATAATAATTTGTATAATTTTTAGCATGATATAATTTAATAATTTACATTAGCTGATTATAAAATTACCTTTTAAAAAAATGCAATAATTTTTTATTTTTTTTATTATGATCCCGTTGATATTGCACAGCAAGCAACACAGAATTTTCACCCCTCATCGCTAAAAATATTTATCGTATTTTGATCACCGAAAATGCCACTCACTCGGTCCCCTGCTGCCCAATATAGCTGTGCAATTATGTTTCGTTGGTCTTTTATATAGGATCACTCTCAGTTCGATTGATAAAATTTTCACATACATTTAAATTTATTAGCTGATATTTTCATGTTAATCCAGTACTGTAGCTAAAATTGGGGGAAAAGGATGACATGAATACCTTTAAAAAGGGTAGATATGTGCTATGGTTGGATGAATTAGAGGACGCATGGTAAGCGGATTTAGAAGGTGGGAATGGAAATGAAATCTATTTTATTCCCATTGATGATGCTTGGTATACGAAATTCGAAATCAAAATAAGGATATGATACCCTTGATTTTATAATCCACCCCCCACTAGATTATCACCAAACCCATAAACCCCTCAATCAAATCCATTATCATTCCCATTGTTAAATTTATAACAAACTCCCCCTAAGATTGAGGTATAAGGAGGGATTTGATACTACTCTATACTGGAGCCTTTGCTGGTGAAAGAATTTGAATGAACAAAATACAGAAATGCATTAAATCTACAAATCTTGCTGGCCAAATTTTACAACAATAAGATTTAACTACAGAATTTGAACTTGAATAAACAAACAAATTACAGAATACTTGACATCTACAAAATGGTAGCATTGTAGCTATTCCACCAAAGTTCATATAGGTCTAATATTCTGAGACTTATTTTGACATTAAGATGGAAAAATAATAATAACATTACACATCATATACATCGTGGATCTGTGCCTGAACTGGTGGTATAAACTAAACTAATCTTCCAACTATGCTCACTTGAAAAAGAATTTCCAAATATCCCTGTCAGTGACCTCGGTAACGATATGGATGCCAAAAATGCCTTCCTCATCCACCATGGCTCTTAGCTGCCGCACAACACCACTGGAACCTATAAAGTTTTTCTTCACAGCCAAATACAAGACTCCATACGGTGGACGTAAGCACTGTAGAAAACCAAGCAGAATTTGGTTTATCAGTTATGGAGCATGAATTACTGAAACACAAATAATTCAAATCGCTCATTTCATGTTAGACACAATAAAACATTAAGTCATAAAAGGCTATGATAAGGAGGAAGTTTTGCTGAATCCTTGTAGGAGCAAAAGTCAGTGATTCATATTGTTATTGTAACTAAGAAAGATGCAAGTCCCTGTGAGAACGAAGTAAACAAACTAAAATTCTGGCCTATGAACTGATAAAAAGTTGTGATGAATCATGGTTCTGCTGTCCGATGCTTCATATTCACTATGCCTCATTTTATATTATAGTATAAGCACAGCAGCCCACAATAAGCAAAACGTCAGATCATCAGATATCAAGTCGATCATCACACAGATAATCTGTTTTCTCAATAACATCCACGATGTTCCTAACTCTACAAGATCAAGATGTGATAAAAGGAAGCTTCAGAAAATGCTATTAGATTCACCAGAGAGGGCTTGTTTATCAGTTTTTTCTATCACATTGGGCAGTTTGTGGATCTGATGATCTGAAGACATCCATAACTAATTATAATGATAGAGAAACATCCTACAAACCTTTGTTATAAGTGCATATAGCTTCCTCAGGGAATTTACTGATTGAGGAATCTCAGTGATTAAAATGACATCATAGCCACCGTCTCCTGGGTGTGTCTCGCTTCCTCTTTCCCAGGCCCGGCTTCCAGAAAGCTTTCTTGATTGTCGTGAATCACCTTCATGAGCAAGGACACTATCATCTTGACTGCTGCATGCCTCCATAAAGTCATCCTCAGAGAAGCTAAGGCTAGCCGCCCCCTGTGACAAGTCAAGACCTTCCACTCTCACCACTGATAAGACTGTATGGAGCTCCTCCCAATCCCCAGCATAGAAATGGACATCAGAAGTCAACTGTTGTCGTGATGGAGTGAGAGGGCTCTCTGGTTGGCGACTCTGCTTGTCCCTAGCCTGCTCAATATTTGCAAGGACATTTGGTATGGTTGCACATCTTATAGTTTCTGCGTTCAGATCATGAAAATGAACCGTAGAAGCACCCTGCAACATGTTTGAATGAAAAATTAGGCTTCTAGAATGTTTTGGAAGGCTAGATTTACATTGAACCATTATAATCTATAGTGAAACACAAATAAATGAGAACTTTAAGTCGTGAAAGATAAATGAATACCTTAAGGCAGGCAAAAGTCCCAGCCAAACCATAACCGCAACCAAGCTGCAGCAATATCAACAAGAATCAGGAACGCAGAAGCGAGAAAATTTAGAAAAAAAAATGCAGCGTCTGCAAGAAAAAATAACATGACAAATACTAAAGCCTTCTATTCAGGAAACAAATCAATAAATCACAACGTTGATAGCAAGTGACTTTGTAGCAAATCTAGACTATGAAATGACTATGAAATCATTATAGTTTTCCTTGCTATATTGAGGGTCACCAATTTGAATTATTTGTTAGCTCTCTGTCAATGTTAATTAACAAAAGAATTGATTATATAATTAGACAATTAGAGGCTTCAAAATATGCTCCTTGATGACCAGGAGTGTGAAGCCCCAAATGAGAACAAGGTTACTGTATTGATGTAATTCATACAATAAATTGAATGCACTACATATAAGTTTTGATACTACATGAAAGTGATCTCCTAAAACCAATGTAACAGAAGTGATATTATCTTGCTTAGAAACCAACTGAAGCAGCATAGGAGAACAATTGAGATTTATGCTAAAATAAAGGAGTACATATAAAGCAGCATGCAACTGTTGTTAGCATTGGCATGACAACAGGATGGGATGAAAGGCAAGCCATATATACTTAGCATTTGTATAATAAGAGCATTGTGAATTGTGATCAAACATATAACCCCCAATTCACACAAGAATAAAAAACAAAGAATTTTGCAAGTTCAGAGAAGCCAAAACATTCCAAAAGGATAATCCATTCAAAAAATAATCATGCAAAAACTCATGGTTGTTCATAGGAAAAGAATGAGCAAATTTACCAACGTCTGGATGGTTACCCTAAATTCACTCACCCAGATTATGAACTAGTTCACTATGATCAGAGTACAGACAGCTTTATGCTTAACATGATAAAGAAAAGAGGAAAATTATTATAAAGCTTCATCAATAGAAATTGTTGGTGCAGGAAGCATCATATCGAACCTTGTTTTGATATTGGCAAAGGATTCAAAGTTAAGTTTGTTTGTGATCTAACGTTGTTCACTGAGTGTGCAGAAAAAGCCCTAGCGAAGGACTGCTAGGCACCTGGCGAAGGACTGCCAGGATACAAAGCCCTAGCGAAGGACTGCTAGGCACCTGGCGAAGGACTGCCAGTATCCAAGCCCTAGCGAAGGACTGCTAGGCAACTGGCGAAGGACTGCCAGTATCAAAGCCCTAGTGAAGGACTGCTAGGCAACTGGCGAAGGACTGCTAGGCACCTGGCGAAGGACTGCCAGGATACAAAGCCCTAGCGAAGGACTGCTAGGCACCTGGCGAAGGACTGCCAGTATCCAAGCCCTAGCGAAGGACTGCTAGGCAACTGGCGAAGGACTGCCAGTATCAAAGCCCTAGTGAAGGACTGCTAGGCAACTGGCGAAGGACTGCCAGCATCCAAGACCTGACAAAGGACCGTCAGGCAAAAGTCCAACCAGAGGAACGGTTGGCATCAGGTAAATTCTCCCGAGAGGAGTAGGTGAGGACGCGTTCCCCGTCGAGGGAACAGTAGGCGTCGGTTCGACCTAGGGCTCCATTTTGGAGACCAAAGTCAGAACCAAGACAGCTAAGGCTGTATAAATAAATATTTTAATTGCTTTATTGTGTTTTGGACTAACCCTGGATGCAGGACCGAAGGAACGTGTGTCTGCAGCTCAGAGAGCCTCAAAGGAATGAGGCAATAGCTGACCAGGGCGCCCGGAGTGTCCCGGGCGCCCCCAAGGTGAACACCAAACACAACAAATGCAAAGTAGCTTCGACAGTTCATATTCGGGGCGACCCCGTGCTCCCGGGCGCCCCCGCTGCGCTGCGGGCGCCCCCATGCGCTTACCTCGAACCAGAACCCCTCGAAGCCAAGGAGATAAACTTTGACCCTGTAACATACGGCGATTCGAAAATTCGGACCAGAAAATTTTTCGAGATTTTTCCGGATTGAGTCTAGGGTTTATCGAATTTGGGAAAAAGGTTTAAGGTGAATTCTTAAACTATGAAAGGTTAAATAGCTAAAACTTTAACCCTAAAGGTTGAGTTGGAATTTGCAAACGTTGAGGGACTTTTATGCAAGATGTCCTCCTTTATAATCTTTTCTCCTCCTCTCCATTCATTCGGCCGCAGCCTCTCCCTCTCTTCTTGCAAGACCTAGCCACAACCACCCCGACTCATTCTTCTCCTACGCGAACCTGAGCCCGAAGCCTTCGCTGCAGCTATTCCTTCCCTTCGCGTGCCCTCGCTCACAGACGATTCCCCATCGCCTTCTCTTCTCCGCAACCCTCACTCGCCGAGGGCGCCCAGGGAGTTTCAAAGGCGACTCCTCTTCATCGAACTGATCTTTCTCCTCTAATCTACAGAGCCGAGGTTCACAGTGATTTGGTTTAAGCTCTAGTAGTTTGATGTTATATTGGAATGTTGTATGGAATGTATGGCTTGGACCTATATCAGTTTCTTGAGCTGTGATGCTATTGTTGGATTGTTATTGGGTGTCAAATTTGTGTTGCCGTGAGGTTTTGTTTCCTTGGGATTAATGTGTTTCGGTTTGTATTGTTTTGGGATTTGTTTAATGGTTGTTTTGGATCAAATTGATCATATGGGTTTTGTTTTAGGAATTAGGTTTGATTTGGTTCAGTGGAGATGAGCTGGTTATTTTAGATCAGGTAACAACCTTGCTCTTGGTTGGTGTTTGATTAAGATTTCGGTTTTGTTTTGGTGTTTCCATGCCATGAGTGCTTGTTTTGATGAGGTTGGTTTATCTTGAGAAATTGTACTCATGTGATCAGAGTGAGTGGGTTTGTCTCTGTTTGGGGAATTTATGTTGGGATTTTATCCAGGGTTAGGTTAGGATTAAACCTAATCATAACTATTTGGAGTGATTAAGAACCTATCATATAAGTAGACATAATGAAATGGAAAAGATGATTGGGTTAACTCTAAGACGGTTAGTGATTTGTTTAGCTACTTAATAGTTGTTATGATAGCTAAATAATATGTCCTTTGATACAGGACACTGATCGATTTGCTTTTGGACTCCTGGACGGGAGGTTCTCCTTTGATATGGATTCTACTCTTGGAGGCGGGTACCCTTTGACTTATCTTTATGATATTGTCATCTTTTATGCATAGACTGTTATAGATAGCAGTAAGATCATACGCTATCCCTGTTTATTATGCCTGTTCTGGATACTTGTTATTTATCCCTGGTTATTATGCCTGTTCTGGATACTTGTTGGTTATCCCTGTTTATTATGCCTGTTCTGGATACTTGTTATTTATCCCTGTTTATTATGTCTGTTCTGGATACTTGTTATTTATCCCTGGTTATTATGCCTGTTCTGGATACTTGTTGGTTATCCCTGTTTATTATGCCTGTTCTGGATACTTGTTATTTATCCCTGGTTATTATGCCTGTTCTGGATACTTGTTATTTATCCCTGGTTATTATGTCTGTCCTGGATACCTGTGGTTTATCCCTGAGTTATTATGCTGTTAGTTCCATACAGTATCAGGTAGTGTCATATCTATATGTATGCTTAGAGATCGTGATGTATCTCCTACCTTTGACCTTGAGGGATCTGTAGTTTTCGGCCAGTATACCTTGTAGGTTACCTGTATTTCCTGTTGTAGGATTTCAGACTGAGACTTAGTATACTGAGAACTTGGGGAGGGAGGTATGTGTATCTATCATACACCATCCTTGCATTGTTGCATGCCGGCGATCAGCGACTCCCTTGTGGTTGAGCCTAATCGTCTTCCGGCACATGATATGCACACACGGCCACTCATGGGTTAGTGGATACCGCTGGGTGTGTGCATTTGCTCTGTATTGCTCCGCTCGTCCGCTCAGGGGTAGTGGTTTCAGAGCGTGGTAGCAAGCAGGGATCCCTTCTCTACCCATAGACCAGAGAAGATGAGAGAGATATCTCCCCCATATATACATGGGGCGGAGCGATAGCTCCACCAGCATCCTGTCCACTCGGTCACTCAGGAGCAGTGATGGCAGAGTACGGACAGTGTCACAGCTCTACTTCACTCGGCCGACACAGTATCGCCTGTCTCGGTGGCTTGACTGGAGTTAGGGGGTGACCATGGCATTGCACCATGTGCATATTTTGCATCGTGCATTGTTTGCTGCACTTGATTGCTGCACTTGTTTGACATGCATATTCTGGAGACTTGTTATCTGTGATTATATATCTATTGGAGTTCCTTTGGTATTTATTACCCTCTTTCCAGGTTAGATGGATTCAGGTATGTACTTACCCAGTATTTTCAGTTCCAGTCTTTCCCTATTGTTGTTATGAGACCGTATTAGCTGAACTCTTGTTGTTAGTATAACTTTCTATGTATATCCGTTGGGTATTCGCTGAGCTATGGACTCACCCCGTTGCCATACATTTTATTTCAGGTTGATGCCTGCCAGGAGATCCCTAGCAGCCAGTCCCCAGCTCCAGAGGAGCCCTGCTTGGTTTTATATTTACGTTGTTTTGGTTATGGACCTTGTAGTATACATTTTGCTTCCGTTGCCAGGTTTCGAACATGTATTCATGTTTTATTCGATGGTATTGTACTTTTGAGTCCTATGTTGGACTTCGTGGGGTTTTGGTTTTGTTCCTGCCCCCTGGCAGCTCAGGTGAGATCGTATTTTGGTTTTACGATAGTTATAGTCTTATAACTGCTATTTCTGCATGGATTGGAGGCCTGAGGCCATTTAACTGCGTGGTTGTGAAATATTTATCTGTGTGGTTGTGTAAATTGTCCGCCGGACAGGGGAGGTGTTGTCCGATTTTATATTGGAACAGCGGCTCCTGGGTCTCGGGGCGTGACAGACCCGGTCAATGCGGGCGCCCCGAGCGCTTCGGGCGCCCCGAGCGCTTCGGGCGCCCCGGTCAAAGCGGATCCAGAGGATAGACGCTGACCGAGATCAAAGGCCACGTGGGGGGCGCCCCCTGACGTCCCGGGTGCCCCCTAGCCCTATATAAAGGGCCCTCGACCCCAGGCTTCCAATAACAACTCTCTCAACGCCTCAAAGCTCTTTTACGCTCGTGCCTTGCTCCAGAAACGCCTCACCTCGAGCCGACGACGTCCCCCTGCCCCGAAAGGAATCGATACACTCCGGACGTCGGTAACGAAGAGCTTAATATTTTATTACTATTTTATTCCACTCTCTTTGTAATTGAAATTATTGTAACCTATCTGCGCGAATATAGAATTGCCCAAAGTAAACGGTCAACGACCGTGGGCCTTGGAGTAGGAGTCGACACAGGCTCCGAACCAAGTAAAAACCACTGTGTCTTTGTGTTGTGTCTCGTATTTTTATTTCCGCTGTGCACTTACTCTTAGTTTTCCGAAAAAGAGCGATTTCCAATATTCACCCCCCCCCCCTCTATCGGTTTTTCACGATCCAACAGAAATGTCAATAATTGGTTCTAACAGAAATAACCCCATAGAAGACAGTACTTGAAATTTCAAAATTGGATCATAAGTGCAATATCACATTCATGCATAAGGAAAATAACAGCAAAGGGACTACAAAATGGGAATCATAAATGGATAAAGCTCTTTCAAATAAAATGATGAAGGTAAATTGAAGAATTCTATAAAGAACTTTGGTAGAGCTTGAAGCAAAATTTCCAAACTAATCAGCTTCCTTTAGAAGAGGACACGCCATAAAATAGTATGCAACTAAGCATCTAAGTATACCATAGAAAAAAGAACGAATTAAAAAATAAGAGCTCTTAAATTGAAACAAACAGGAAAGGACTTGTAAATGCAGGCACCTCTAGGATCCTTTTGCCTCTGAAACTTAGGAGCCCATCCCGAATCTCTAGTTTAAGAATACTTAAGAGATCCGTTGAACTCTCCCAGCATTTAAGAGACCCTGCAATTCAAAAATGGTGAACATATATATAAATTTTTTCTTTTCTGTGAGACAAATTATGTAAAACACTGCCTAACTCTTACACTCACCATCGGATTTGGATGATGATGTCTCTAAACTTGAAAATCCAATCATATCTGTTACACTGATTCTTCCCTGATTAAAAAGTTAAAATAACAAATAAGTTGGAGAAAGAAGAATATAGCATGCAGAGCGTGAAGGATGATGGTAGAATATGCTTATCAGACTTCCCTACAGCTGGTGTGCATACCTTGAAAAGTTTGAGCCCTTGCAGATCAACATTTTCCCCAGCATATTTGTATGGATGTGCATTCTGTCACACATCCATAGGAGAAATGAGAACTTGTCTATAAATTTTAAAGAGGAATTTGTTGATCGGGAAGACTTAAATATGGCAAATTAAATCAAAATGTCATATACAGAAGCCCTTCGTGCACACAGCAGCAACACGATGATCAAATTACATGGTAAATCGCTCTAAATTTTACAAGCTAAAACAATTTACTGAACACTAAAATAGATATAAAGTGACCAACAAGTTGGAAATCAAGTACCTTAGAAGGAATAACTTCAACAGCAGGAGAAGGAAGGTGTGAATCCCTCTCAGAGACAACAGGAACACCAGCCTGGCCAACCTTGTCATGGGGCATCAACGCCGGCAAGCATTGCGCAAGGAGAGACGGTGCCCTCATTGTATTATATTTTGAAATTTAGAAAGCGATCTGCCACTGCCAAAAGACACGTCAAAATTAGATCAAAGTACAACCTGAAAGCCCTACACATGGACCTTCAATCAAGAACAAAAGCTCAAGAAACCACAAAATATCTCGTTTTACCAGCACAAAGATGAGATCTTTGAAACAATCAGCAAACCTAAACGGAACAAAACCAAAGAGGAACAAAAACGATACCTAGATCAGAAGAATACGGCAGATAGGGGATCAGGGCGGAGATCCGATCTCCTCGTGGCAGTCAATTAAAGCCGCGAACGCGAAGGTCAGCGGCAATTTCAACGAAGAATCCGAAACCCTACTCGGTTCGCTCCACCAAACGGCGATCGAGGTCAAAACAACGCCTCCAACTTTATTATATATATATATAATGGTCGGTGAGCTTCCCAATTTGCCCTTTATTATACACGCGCGTGTGAAGCAAGCCAAACCCCAGGAATCTTAAGCGGAGTGCTACGTTTACTTAGGCCGACAGGAACCGTTTACTTAGGCCGACATGTTAAAAAAATTATAAATGTTTTTTAATTTTAAAGTGAATTCTGGGTTTAGAAAAATTGATATGGATACTCTAAAACGTGCACGTAATTTAGAAGAAAAAACAAAGGAATGAGTTTCTTGAAGGGAAAGAAAGGTAAATTCAACTTGCTTTTGCATTTGAATAAAAATTTTTCGAGGTACCCAATACAAATTTTGCTTTTGTCTTTTCTTCAAATAAATTTCCAAGGAATTAGAAAATTTGTTTGACTATGAGGGGAGATTTAGGAAGCTTCCTACACTTGGATGAGAAAATTCATGTGCAAACTAACAAAATGACTTTTAAATAAATTGTATTAAGTCTAATCTAGGCATGATTAATCATTAATAAGGTGCTTATTGGCACCCAAAATTTAACTAGAATTTATTAAGTCTAATCTACATAATATTGATAGCATTCATCAGAGGTTCGACTAGGATTTTTAACTAGTACTCCTTTTTCTTTTAATTTACATCCTGATTATGTTCCCCTGATGATACTGAATTAGAGAGACTTGCAGTTATATGGATTCTAATGTGTGATAAGATTTTATATGACAAGCTTGCCCTTATAAGACTGCAGCCCAGATGACTTAGTATTTATGTTGGCACAGAATTGTCTGGTAATCTAAACATAGAAGATAATCTTATTCCAAGCTAAAATTTGAACAATCTCAACTTGTTTTACACAAACTGTTTCCATAAAAAGGTACAAGTTCATCACATGAAAACTGTCCTTACACAGAAAATCTATGTAATACCACAGAAGCGTACATATTCCAGGCACCTTCTTTTCACTCAATTTTCCTTCCTCTAGCCTTAGTCATTTTTTTCACTTATCTATATTCTTAACGTCCATACTTGTTTCAAACCCTTTGAAATGAATACACTTTCTAGGCTGTGGCCTAATTTTCTTAGAAAAAAAAAGTGAGAAGAATTGAAGAAAGAATTTGCATCATAGCAACAAAGAAAAGGAGAAAAAAGATTGATACATTTCACTCTGCCACAACTCTAACGCTGTCCTACTTGAAAAACAAAAATAAATTTTAATTTTTGCAATATAATTTGATCTTGTTCTACTTGTTGCATGGTGCTTTTGGATAGAAAAACTCTCATAAGATTGATACATTTCACTCAATCTACATGGACATACATGGAACACACATCAGGAGTCTATACTATCAGGGTTGAGTAAATACAGGATTAGCTAAATACATTAGAAGTCATGCAATGCAAAACTTCATTGCTAATTACAATTTATACAAACATGGTATAAAGGATTAGCTACTAAACTACTTCTGTATGTCTCTGCCACAACTCTAACGCTGTTCCTGTGTGATTCATTTCTGTATGTTCCAGTGAATGCTTCGAATTTGCATTACATAGAACGTACGTCCACTGTACAAACAACCGGGCCTTTGTAAGATGCCTGATATCGGAATGGTCACCTCCTTTGATTGCAGATGGCATCACAAAGGGATCAAAGAAAGGGCTGCTCCAAGTCACCATTTGTTCCATCGTTGACAACCACATGATTCAAAATTTAGCCACTAATAGATCCTTGCTTCGACTGGGACCTTCCTCTTCTTTTGGAGAAGCTCAAGTATTGCTGATTTTGAGCTTTTGCTGAACTTCTCGACTTTGAAGGAGTTGATACGGTGCCTCTGCCCACAACTCTTCTTCTGCATGCATCTATAACTGAACTTGTCGACGAACTTTTATGTGGGAGTCTCAAGTGAGTTATTCTTGTCCTATGAGAACCTGCAACATCAGAATTGCATTCACCCTTGAGAGGAGATGGTCGAAGAAACTCCTCCAGATCCAAGCTGTCATACAAGCTCAGGTCGTATGGCCAGAAGAGAGGTTCATCCCAATCACAATCAAGGCTAAAAACTTTGTCTTCCCAATCAAAGCAGTCTAGAGAATGGGAACCAATAGACTGAAGTTTCAAGTAGTGCATAGAACCAGTAAAAGGGCATGAAATATCAGAATCAAAGATGTCAGCATCATCTTCCATACCAGGTATAAGTTCACAATCCTCTGTCTCGAGATCCAGTAAAGATACCCAGATTTCTGTTTTATCAAAATCCCAATAAGGTGAATCCACATATGAGGTAGGCGATGAAATTGAACTGTGACTTGGTGATGTACCATCATCCAGTGTGCCAATGTCGGAATTAAGGCTCCCTGATCTGAAAGAATTTGACAAGGTTGCTAGTTGTATTGGTGCATTCTCATCTTTCACTCCAAAATCCAATTGCTTGCTGAGAAGAAATAACTCACTCGTAGGGCTAGGATTTGCCCCATCTAATTCATTTCCATTAACTGAGGCAGAACTTCCAGGCAGTGATGAGTTCGATGATGACTGATCTTGCAGGAATAGATCAAAATGATCAAATTCGCAAATACTTGAAGATGACAAACTCCCTGAAGATAACCACATGCAATCACTATCCTCAACTAATCTGTCCATAAAACTTAGCTCATCTATAGCATCCGCGATTGCTTCTTCTGGTTCTGGGAAAATAGGATAGAATTTCTTTTGCAGAGCATGATCTGAACCTGCCTTCATATTCCTTTTCAGTTTATTTGGGTTGCTGTCCTTTGGTGCTGCTTTGAATACCTTTGTTGCTTGTTGTGGAGACTCATGCATAGCGTTGGTGATTGCTTCTTCTGGTTCTGGAAAAATGGGAAAAATTTCTTTTGCAGAGTTTATTTGAACCTCCCTTCATGTTCTTTTTCAGTTTATTTGGGTTGCTATCCTTTGGTACTGCTGTCGCTACCTTGGTTGCTTGTTGCGGAGATTTATTTTTGGAAGTGACACCCAACTTTTGATCATTTTTGTTGAGTTTGATCGATTTCTGAGAAGCAAGACTTTCAGTATCCTTTTGGTGAACCCGATCAATGCCATGATTTTTAACGCTAAATTCAGTTTTTGGCAGATTAAGACAATCATTATCCTTCGGCACTGCCCTTATTCTTGAAGTAACTCCCATTGCTTTTTCTGAAAATCGATTTCTGTTCATGAATCCCATTTTTCTGCAACTGTCTATATAATATCTGCATATCCAATAACAACAAATTAAGAATAATTAAATACAAAGATTAGCATTGAGCCTCCGAATATATAAAAGGAAAATAAAAGGGAGCAACAGAGGGAAATCCATAAGTCACGAGAGAATACGATTGCATATGATGCATGAATGCAGACGAGGCTGAAAGCTATGTATAGAAAAAGTTGAAGAAATAACTCTAAAAGACGATTGATCAACTCAGAATTAGTGTATGGGCAGCGAATAAACATGCTATGTGTCAGATTTGATAAGATTCTGACCCAAAAACCCAATTCGTAGAACCTTTAAGAAAAAGATAAATTTCACATAAAACTTGTATACAATCAATTTTAGCCGGAAAAACAATGATATGTCGAACAAAACCTATTAATAAGTGCATGAGAGAGAGGTAACACAACTATATATACTTACTTTTTAATAATTGCATTGAAGAGATACTTGGAAATTATTCTGAAACAACTTTTATATATACTTATTTTTTATTAAAAAACTTATGATTTCATTCTAAAAATTGATTGTCAGGGAAAAATATAGATTGTACGAGTAAATGGAAAATTAACGAATTAAAATATTTAGACTTATCTGATCTGTCGAGATGGAAGTGAACTCAAGGATGTCAAATCGGGATGGCAGAGCCAAGAAGGCCTGGTTGCTGAGCAGAGAAGGCCGAGCTGCTGAGCAAGGAAGACCGAACTAGGAAGCCAAGCTACCGAGCAAGGAGGTAGGGCTGCCGAGCAAAAAAAGATGAACTGCCTGAGAAGGCGAGCTGGGAGGCCGAGTTGTCAAGTTGTCCGGCTGTAGAACATGGAGATTTGCAGAGCATAATTGAAGCCTGTGTGTAACACTATTCGTCCCCTCTCTAACGGTGCTTAGAGGCTCAGATGGATGTGTTAACACTGCTTTTTTTATACAATGGCTCAACCATGTTAACAACCAAATACTAATTGTTTATGATGAACTAAATAGTAGCCGAACACTATCACTAGAAGTCAAGGAAGAGCAGGAGTAGAGAAAGATTATAGGAAAGAGCTTCTATTTATAGACTAAAATTTCTGACAGTCATAATCCTGTCACTTAATGAACATTACTTGGCCATTCAATGCCTCTGTCAATTGGCTCGAAATGCCAACACTTAGTGATGAATGGTCGTCCGTTTTGATTTCCGAAGCAACAAAAATAATCTCGAGTGGCAACAAATAAAAGTCTCACGTCCAAACAAATTCACAGCATTTATGATTGTAATTCAATATAAATTATATTGCTCTAAAACGTTCGATGTGAAACTAAACTCCCATTTACATCGAAGCCGATTTCATCCATTGTTTTCTTTCAATACGAGACTAATTTTTCCATCACATTGAAGCTAATTTTAATCATTTTTATTTACTTTTCCAATAAAATCACTATCGGGACATTCTCATCTGTTAAAACATAATAGCATTGTACGAAAACGCTGAACTGCTCTAGCAAATGACATGCTTGATGGACTGGATAGGATTATAAGACTAATGCTTAACGAGATTAAAAATTGTTTAATACATGAGATTATAACGTAACTATCTCATGACCCATTTAGTAAGTATTACTAATGTATCACCCTTCAAACTACAAATTTATCCTATATCCACTTCCTGGAAAACATGATGGGCTTTCCTTGGTTTTCTATCTCTTCTTTGTCAAACGACGTACGCCTAAAGTGAAAAAGAGAAAAGACAAGGGCAAGACGTTAACTGTTCGCCTACGGCAGAACAAAAAGGGAAGATTACTTTGAAGAAAGAAGAAAACTACATATTTGACACCAAACCAAAACCATAGCTAAGATCCAAACTCAATACGCACAAACATTCGTATGTATGAAAGTAAACTATTTCCGACATCAACGAGCTAGATAGAACAGAATATATGATATATCAACACTGGCCGTACATGATCCTAAAGCACCCAAAAAAACGCAGCTTTTATACAGAAATCTACAAAACAAGCATATATAAAAAAAAAATAAGAATGAAACAAATGGAAAATGGGAATGAAGCAGATCAATGGACGAATAAAGTAGCAGCCATTCTTTACCAGAAGGCGAGAAAATCCTTAGCTAGGCACGCAGGAGTAAGGACGCTGCAGGGAGATCAAGGAAGCGAGAGAGAGAGAGAGAGAATGAGGGTTTTTTGTTGCGTTATCTTGCGTTTTCCGTTATATACAGATCGCTAATGTCGAGAGAAGAACACGCGTCCAGAACAAACTCGTTTCGCGATCATCTCTCTGAAGCGGGGATCGGACGGTTCGTAAATCGTTCCGCGGTGGGCATCATATTCATTCAGCACCGTATATTCTTGATCGGACGGATGACAAAAATAAGAGCAATATTGGAAAAGTTTATTACCAAACAAACTACTTGTGTTATACTAATCGTACCTCCAAAACGGATAGATATCCATACCCACATGTGGGGACAAACTGATCCTCCAATTAAGTTCATGTATAGTTTGGGCACAGCTTTTTCATTTGGATTCGATTAGGTTGATTTACCACGTTTAGGAAGGCAAATTATGGTAAGTGGCAATAAATTGGAAGGTTTTGTTGATTGATAACTCGCAAGTTTCCAAAATTATTTTTATAAACAGAAAATAATTGCTTGCTAAAATTATTGGATAAAAATAGTATTTTTCTTATTTATTTTGTAAAGAAGTTTAATAGGTAGGGAGAAAATCATAAAAATATGTTATGTTTTTCTGTCTAAGGAAACCTATTGCTTATATGAGAGGGAATTTATTATTTTTTTAACAAAAAAATTATTTCAATTTTTACTAACAATAATTTGTGTTTAAATACCTTACTTTTTTTAAAAAAGTATTTTAGGAAAAAAAAGGGTATATATTTTGACAATATAGTGCAAATCATGCTATTTTAATAATCCTAGTTGATGACATCATTTGGTATCCAAAATTAACATATACACTTTTTTAAAATTTTAAATCAGTTTTTTTTAGAATAACTATATATAGTTTATGAATGCATAGAGAAAATTTTATATTAAATTTTAATATAACTAATATATTATTCAAGTAAGCTTAGCAAATAATGAAAATCTTATTGTTTATAAAAAATGTTATTACTTCTTTAAATATTTCATTTTATTTTTGCTAAATCTTGTCGTCTTTTTATTTTTTTATTAAATACAAAACAGTGGGGAGATACTGCCATTTGGCCAATAGAAAATTTAAACTAGGGGTTTTTGGAGAAATAAATAAATATCAGGGCTTTGTTGGGAAAAGATAGTGTACGACCATACCAGAGGCTTTTAAAAAAACTTCCGAAATTATGTATTTCCTCGCACAGCGAACAAAATCCTCTCTCATCCAATAAAAATTTTATACGCGACAGTTACTATAAGTCTATAATAGCTTTTTTTTTTATTGAATCACGTATAAAAATTTCAAAAAGAGCAATGATAGAGAACGTGAAATTTTAACGTAAAATTCAACATGAATAACGTGGCACTTTTTATATACACGTCCGATTGTCGCTCGGACAGTGGCAGCGGCCTCCGGCCGCCGCCCCGAACAAAACTATAACCTGGGGGGACGGGTGAACCCGTCGAGGATCGGTGCAATTGGGTTTCATGTTGGATTCACGTTGAATTTTTCATGTTCCCAATCATTTTCCTTTCAAAAAATATCAAATCTCATATATAAATTTTAAAAATGATCAAACCTACTTCTCTAAAAATTCTCAATCGATCAACTAGTAATAATACCAATTGACTTATTTTCATCAATCGACTCATTTTATTTGACTTATTTTATTTACTAGTCGAATTAATTTTTGAATTAATTTTTCACAATTCAAAATTTTGAAATTTATTTTTTTTAAATTGATTTTGAGTCATATTAATTGATAGACCAAATGATCTAACATTGGCATGAAACTAATCCATATATATTCAGTTAATTTTCCTAATTACATCTACATCCTCAAATATTAATTTGACCTAATATATTAAGACCAGTAAATTTTGGTTGACCAGTGAATTTTTGAACACAAAAGTGATAAAAAAAATTTAATTCATGTTAAAAAATATACTATTCTTAATATATTGAGTTAACTAGATATTTGAATATGTGAATATAATTAGGAGAACTACTCGAACATATAGGAACTAATTTTATGTTAATCCGAGGTCGTTTGATCCATTAGCCGATTTTGTCCAAAATCGTCTAATGAACCAAACACCTTCGGATTAGCATAAAATTATCCTCTAATTTCCTAATTATATCTATTCCATTGAATATTAATTTGACTCAATATATTGAGAATAATGATTATTTTAACATAAATTAGATTTTTCGAACAATCACTACTCTCAATATAAATTTGTATTAAAAAAATCACTGCTTTCAATATATTTGGTCAAATTGACGTTTGAGGGCATCGATATAATCAAGAGAATTAGACGAACACATAAGAACTAGTTTCATGTTAATACAAGATCGTTTAGTCCACCAATCAATTTTAGACATTGATTTTTTTAACACGAATTAGATTTTTTTTGCATTACTCTCGATATATTGAGTAAAATTGATGTTTAAAGAAATGCATATAATCAAGAGAATTAAACGAACATATGGAACTAGTGTCATGCCAATTCGAGATTATTTGGTCCATTAGTCGGGTTTCACTAAACGACCTTAAATTGAAATAAAACTAGCTCAAATATGTTCGTCTACTTTTTCTAATTATATTTATACACTCAAATGCCATCAATTTAATTTGATATATTGATAATACTAATTTTTTGAACATGAATTAAATTTTTCGAACACATTCGATCTTTAAAAAATGAACATTCTCAATACATCGAGTCAAATTGATGATGTTCGAGGGCATGAACATAATTAGGAGAACTAAACGAACAGGAGCCAATTCATGCCAATCTGACAACGTTTGGTCTATCAGTCAGTTTTAAATAAATTCGGTTGATGGACCAAACATTCTCGGATTGATATAAAACTAGTTCTTATATGTTCGTCTAATTATCCTATTTATATATATGTCCTCAAATATCAATTGACTCAATATATTGAGAGTCGTGATTTTTTGAATATGAATTAGATTTTTCGAACATATTCATGTTAAACAAATCATTACTCTCAATATATTTAGTCAAATTGATATTTGACGGCAGAAATTTAATTAGGAGAATTAGGCAAACACATAGGAGCCAGTTTCATGTCAATCCGAGGTTGTTTGGTCCATCAGTCGGCTTCGGCTTTAGATGTCAATTTAAGGATGTTTGGTCCATCAGATGGTTTTACCCAAAATAGGCTAATGAACCAAACGAAGTCAGATTGGCATGAAACTAGTTTTTGTGTGTTCTTCTAATTCTTCTAATTATATCCATACCCTCAAATACCAATTTGACTCAATATATTGAAAGTAATAATTTTTTGAACACAAATTAGATTTTTCGAATACATTCGTGTTAAACAAATTATTGCTTTCGATATATTGAGTCAAATTGATATTTGAGTGCATTAATATAATTAGGAGAATTAGACGAATACATACGAGTTAGTTTCATGTCAATCTGAGGTCGTTGGTCCATCAACCAATTTTGGATGTTAATCCGAAGTCATTTGGTCCATTAGTTGATTTTGAATAAAATCGGCTGATAGACCAAATAACCTTGAATTGACATGAATTTAATTCTTAAGTGTTTAGCTAATTCTCTTAATTATATTCACGTCATCATACATCAATTTAACCTAATATATTATAAGAGCAATAAATTTTTTATTACAAATTAGATTTTTCAAATACATTCATATTAAATAATTCATTACTTTTAGCATATTGAGTCAAATTGATATTTGAGGGGTAAATATAATCAAGAGAATAAGCCGAACATATAGGAACTAATTGTATATCAATTCGAGATTATTTGATTCATCAATCGATTTAATTTATAATTGATTTTGATTTTAAAAAAATTGAATTAATCGACCGATTTTTTAACATTTTGAACGGTAAAAAATCGATTCGACCCATAAATAAAATTAATCGACTGATTTATTAGTTAACTAATAAAAATCAATCCATTAATATTTTCATAAATCCATTGATTGAGGATATTTAAAAGTGGATATGCGATTTGATGATTTTCATATTCACGTAAGTAATTTAGTAATTTTCGAAAAAATGTCTCTTCGGAAAATTAAACAACAAATTAATTTTCAATGGGAGACGAGCAACAATCGCTCGTCCCATCCGTCCGATGCTGGATCCTCGATCATCTGTCCGTTTGTTCCCATTCTGTTTTTGGTCCGCCCCTCCGGATCCTGTGTGCCAGTCATTCTGTCTCATCAGTCGACGATGATGATAAATCATCCGATCATTAATCAGACATTATTGATGATCTCCAACTATCATTACAAACAAAACTATATCCGAGATCCCGTCTAGAATCTAAGGAGCATTCATTGTCTACGTGTCTAGGAGGAGGGATTCGGAACATCTTCAATACATAATTTATTCGATATTTATAATATCAAAAAATTAAATTAAAAATTTTAAATAATTATAAAGATGAAGTTTGAAATTTGTAAATTAAGGAGATATTCCATTTCCACGATTACAACACTTAATAAGTTTTTCTTTAATTTTTAATAATATCACATCACAAATATAAAAATAAGTATTCTCTACCCAATCAAAATTCTCCATCTAATTTTTTTTCATCTTCATTATAAATCATATATCTTTATTTATTATTATTTTTATTTAATATCTCTATATAATTTTCATTTAATATTAAATATTTATGATTTCTAATTAAATATAATTATAATTTTTAATTCATAAATTAATTAACTTATGATTTTTAATTAAATCAAATTTATAATTTTCATTTAATTATTTAAATAATTATGATATTTATTTAATTTATTTATAATTTATAATTAATAACTTAATTTACTTGTGATTTTTAAATTAATATATTCATAATTGTTATTTAATAATTTAAATAATTATGATCTTATTTTATTTATAATTTATAATTAATAAATTTACTAATTTATGATTTTTAAATTAATTAAATTTAAAATTTTCATTAATTAATTATAGTGTATATATTTTTTTAACTCATCAAATATATTTATTTTTAAAAGAAAAGAATACAACTTTCATCATTACTATTTATTCATAAAACAAAATATTATAATTAAATATTTTGAATTTATTTTTTAATTATTTTGAAAGTGTCAAATATGAAATATTATTGTATCATTAATTATTCACTCCACCTCCAAGTTAAAAAAAAAGTAAATTTAATTTTTCAAATATACTTTTGAATTAAAAACTCCAAACTTTACCTCCATACTCATTCAAGCTTTTTTATTGAGTTTTTTTTTATTTTACAAAGTTTTGAAAAACTTTATATTAAAGATGCTCTAAGTACTGTAGAGAAAATTCAATATCTCGAAATTAATATAATATGCATGGAGTCGTGTAATTATATTTTAGGGCTTTTCCAATCGTTAAATCTTTCATTAATTTTTTTTTGTAGTTTTTAATATGCCACATCAATACCACATCACAAATACAAAATCCTACCATTATCTCCACAATAAAAAAAACCTCTATACAATTTTTTTTATGGATCCTATATAACAAATTATATATCTTTATTTAATATTTAATATTTAATATTTCTATATAATTTACATTAAATATTTTAATTAATAAAATAATTAACTTATAATTTTCATTTAATTAAATTTATAATTTTCATTTAATATTTAATAAATTTATGGATTTTAATTTAATTATAGTCATTTTTAAATATATTATCAATGATTAATTAATTAATAGCTACAGCCGTAAGATAATTGAAGCCGCCCATATTAACATTGCAAATTGAAACCCACCCACAGTTGCAAAGCTAAAATAATTCACACATGCAATATCTTATCATCAGTGATTCCACCTCTCAGAAAGAACAAAAAAAAAAAAACTTCTATTCAATTAAAAATCCTAGACCTCGTCTCTGCAGGCATGCAATTTTTTATTATTTTACTTTTTCGATTTTACATAGTTTTGAAAAAGTTTGCATTGAAATGCTCTTAATTATGAAGTAGATCGTTAAAAAATTATTTAGAATTCTAAGAGCATTTATTGGGAGGCTGATCGCAGATTGTTACATGGTATAAGAGTTCGCTATGTGATATAAGAATTTCCACGTGAACTCATGCAAATTGTAGTGTGTGGCTCCTGGTCGGGAAACACTTGGTCGTGGATTGCTTGATTCGGTATCTGCTTCGCTCGGCTGAACATGATAGAATATCACCGTGCTAAAGGAGATTTGAATGTCTTTGGTCAAACCAACCCGACCGGGATGGGCTACTCCTGGTCGGGAAAGACTATCTTTGCTCAGTTGGGGCATTACCGGGAGTCACCGTCCTGAACACGATACAAATATAATCTAAAAACGATGCAAAGAGAATGAGAGAGAGAGAAAAAAAATGACGACTAGATAATTATATTTATCAAACTTAGGGTTTACACAGGAAAAGTAGATATATATGGATAAGTAATAACAAATTTAAAAGAATAATTCTACCCTAGACAAATTCTACCCTTATATAAATAATTTTTTATTATATATACTAACATCCTCTCTAAAACTCACGATGCTTTAACAGAAAATATCGAGAGTTTGTTAACCAGAAATTAAAAACGTACAGTGGAATACAACTTGGTTAAATCTGCAATTTGCATAGAAGATGAGATAAATGACAAAGTGATGATGTTGTTCTAAAGAAGCTGAGTTTGATCGAAAGGATGACAAATCAACACTAGACGTTGTAACATTTGAAACTTTTAGTTGTTCGAATACATATAATCAGTGGTGTAGTCATGTTAGTAGCAAGGGGTGCGGTCACACTCCCTGACACTTATATATATATATATATATATATATATATATATATATATATATATATATATATATATATATATATATATATTCACAAGAACTTTAACAAGTTAATTTATCATCATTCATCCGAAAATTAAAATTGATTATATATTTGGAAAGTTTAAGACCTAAACTATCCATTAGTATAACTTTTACGAGTAAATATCTTGATTTAGAATGTTAAGTATTGAATTTAAAAAATAAAATATATAATAATAAACGAACGAACTAAATCATAGAATATGAAGTGAAAATTAAAATTGGATCAGATTCGAAATTAATCTAACAGGTAGATGCGGAGATAAGGATTACATTAGTTCAAATCAGGATTGATTTGAAGCTGATTTGGTTAAATTATGGTTGAACCAAATTTATATAACCTAGATAATTTTGTCGTTGATAAACTGAATTAAATTAGACCTTGTGTATATTTGATGCCTTGTATCTAAGGATTATATTGATTCAAACCGGGATTGATTTGGAATTTATTTGATCAAATTATGGTCGAATCAAATTTATGTAAGTACCCCGGATAGTTTTGATGTCGATCAATTGAGTTAAGTTAGGTCATGTATATATTTGATGTCTTGTGTCTTAATTTTTGATATTGATCAATTTACACTAAGGTTTTAAAATTTTGAAAATAGTTTCTCTTAGTGGAAAATCGTCTCTCCTAATCGAAAATCCTAGCTACACCACTGCATATTATCCTGTCTACGTTCTATTCCAATCTATTTTTGAGATCGTGAATCGTACACATAACAAGAAGATAAAATAAAAAAAAACTGAGAAACCAGAATTACATAATTGACCAACCAAGATAATTCAAATTAAGATTAGGAATATGATATACATTATACATATACAAATTAGACGTAGAAATAGAGCCAACACCAGCTAATAGCATGGAAGAACCATATGCGGGTCATGACCCATACAGAAGGAGAAGAATTTATAGATACAAAAGAATTGATATTAGATGACATATGATGCGAAGCTTCAAAATCAAGAATCTAGATAGTGGAAGGTATACCCAAGATACCATTAGAGGGCAAACCTTTGTCAGAATGATCAAATATGATATGTGGATAAGATTCAAGAAACTTTTGAAATTGTTCAACAAGAGTTGCAATTGTGGCATTAGATGATTGAATATCTCCAGAGTATGTAGGAGGAACTATTGCTACCATGTTGGATGCTTCAAATTTAAAAAATCATTATTTTGATTGACTATCGGATTTCCGACAAGAAGACAGAATCAATAGTCATACTTTTGATTCGTCAAGTGGACTTAAAGAACTCAAAATTTGATTTCCACTGTTTAAAATGTAATCCTAGGTCAGAAAAAAGTTTTCTTAAAGTTTCAGGGTGATCTAATAATGATTAACCTTCAGACATTTGAAAAATCACAAATCTCGATGATAATATTGAAATCCTTCCAAATTCAAACTTTTCTATTCAATAGGATAGGATTGTACTCTGATACCATAAAATATAATCTAAAAACGATGCAAAAAAAAGAAGAGAGAGACAAAAGAAAGAAGAAAATAAATGATTGCTAAATAATTATATTCATAAAATTTAGATTTTACATAGAAAAAGAAGATATATATAGAAAAATAATAACAAATTTAAAAGACTAATTTTATTCTAAATAAATTATACTTTTATATAAATAATTTTTTATTATATACTAATACATCCTCCATGTAGTTTCCGGATCAATCTCCAATGCAATTTTTTTTTCAAAACTTTGCTCAATAAAAGAAGCTTGGATGAGGATAGAAATAAAGTTTAGGATTTTTAGGAAATAAAGTTTAGGATTTTTCAAATCTATTTTGCTCTCTTGGGGATAGAGCCGATGATTAATTATACAATTTCTCTTGCATGTTCGATTCTTTTAAAATAATTAAAAAATGAATTATTTCTCTCATGTATTGACCCTTTTAACATATAAATAACTATTATTAAATTAAAATTCATAAGTTAATTAAATATTAAATAAAATTATAAATTAAATGAAATTAAAAAATATAAATTAATTATTTTATTAATTGAAAATTATAAATAAATTAAATTAAAGATGATACTTAATTAAAATATTAAACAAAAATTATATAAAATATTAAATAAAATGATAATAAATAAATATACATGATTTGTGACTAGGGCCTATAAAAAAATTGTATTATGATTTTTTAATTGTGAAGAGAATAATAGATTTTATAATTTTAGGTTGCATATTGAAAATAAAAAAAATTATTGAGGGGTTTAACCATTAAAGATTTCTTAATAAATTTTTATATTTTTGACATATATTAGAAATTATAAAAAAAGTTTATTGAGAAGTTTAACCATTGGAAATATCCTAACCATTAGAGATTTTTTAATAAATTTTAAAAATAAAAATAATAAAAATAAAAAATGTAATTGAATGATAAAAATTAATCCGGGAAGAATATTAATAGTAAAAAACAATTTATTAATTATCATATATTTAGTTATCATATCTTATATTTTTTATTTGATGTATTATAATATTTATTTTTTTAAATTATTAATGTTATTTCATATTAATAATTATGTATTTAAATTAAAAATAATTATATATAAATAAAAAATAAAAAATAAAAAAATGGAATATATATATAATGAAAAATATGTAAATTAAAAATTTTGGGCTTTTGACGTGTTTGATGTGGCGTCGAAGGAGCTAGAAGCAAAAGGCGTCGAAGGAGCTAGAGCTCCCACGACTGGGTCGATGCTCTTGTGATTTCGCTTTCACTGGCTTCCATATCGGAGGAGAAAGGGGAGCGTGAGAAGCCGAGAAAGAGAGAGACGATGTGGTCTACGAGGGAGGACAAGGAGCCGAGGAGGAGCGAATCGATCCCCAACTCCAACGCTGCTGGAGCCGAGGCAACGGTGGTGGGCCGCTCCGCGTTCGCCGTCGACGGCGCCGAAGAGGACGAATGCCTTCGCGCCTCGGCATATCTCTCCCGGGAGGAGGTGCTTCGCCGCCGCTCGCGCCGGTTGAAGCAACTGGCGTTATTATATGGACGCCAATATTGGGCCCTAATGGAGGAGGTCAGGGTAAAGCATCGGGATTACTACTGGGAGCACGGAGTTAGCCCCCTTGTGGAGGACGAGGAGAAGGAAGAAGGGGAGGAGCAGGAGCAGGAGCAGGAGAAGGAAGGTGGGAAGAGAGGGCGAGCCACGGAGGAGAATGGCGAGGAGACGGAGGCCGCGAGGGCGGGGCGTCGGGTTCAATTAGGGTTTGACGAAGGGGAAGGTATCGTGGGGAACATAAGAGAGAGGATGCGGTGTGCGTTTGCCGGATGCAAGTCAAAAGCGATGCCTCTGACGAGATTTTGCCATCCGCATATTTTGGTGGACAAGAAGCAGAGGCTTTACAAGCCTTGTTCTTTCGTAACAAAGAGGTATGGACTCTCAAAATAATTTCTTGTTTGACTAGGTTACGAGTTACTAATGCTTATGTTGGCCGTTCTTAGTTTAAGTTGAAGTACTTGGTTGTGGTTTATGTAGATCTTCATTTTTATCTTTTGACAAGACATCTGGCTCTTCTATGGCAATGCTATTTCATGTAGGCATAAATTTGTGCACATGGTTGTGTTCGCATTACAAAGTTCTTCTCATTGTTCATTAGCTAAAGAAGTATGTTTGATTGCATCTTTTTGGTTTTAAATTTTTATATGAAACTTTTTTTCCAAAACAAACGATCACAAATTTAAATTTTATTTTGTATGTCATGTGTGTTAGCACTTAGGCATGTGTTTTCATAGGTAACTGCTATCTATATGACATTTGATATCCGTTGGCTCCATAAATGTTGTTTACTTGATGCATTGTGCATATTTTAAAACTAAATTGCTTTTAGCAGTCTTCACTGAGAATACAAACAATATAAGTGTATATAAAGTAGTATTGACTGACCCTTAACATGATAATTTAGTTTCCTCCAAAAAATCCAGGCCACACGGGAAGTGAATATTTTGAATTTTAATTGTACTGAACTGTGTGCTTGGTTCTCACAAATTAATTAGTGTGATCTTCAATTGTCTCAGTGGATTTGACCACCAGATTGAGTGTGAAATTGTATCTAGGGTAGATAATAATATTGCTCTCTCAATTCAGGAATTATCCCCATTCCATCATAGGCCATATGTTAAATATTTATATTGTTAAAAATAATTAGGATGCACATAATACAGTTATTAACACACCCAATTTAGATTTACAAGTAGAAAATATATTAATCATACAACACAAGACACATGAAAAGATTATTTTCCAAAGTAAGATTGCATACAATAGACCTTTCCCCATGATCTTGTATTGGCGGGAGCTTCGTGAACCGGCTGCCTTTTAACTACATATGTAAACCAAATACCATATATGGCTGCTATACGATCTCTTTCAAAATTTGATTTGGCTATTACATATATGGCTCGTGTAAGGGCTTTTTAAGTCACAGGAGAACAGTACCATATTTTCTACCAGGTACAATGAGTAAGAGACTTTGGTCATTATGAGGTAATATGAGCGCATTTGTATTTATAAACTATGATAAATAGTTAAAATGTATACAGCTAATGAATGGCCGATCTCTCTATTAATATGATCTTTTAGCACAATGATATACATTATATAAAGTATAAGCATGTAATTGAATAGTAAACCTTATTAAAGAATGAATTGAAACAATATTTATTTTCTTGTGTTTTCAATAGCTAACAAATAAAATCATCTTAACAGAGATGTCTAGTAATGCCAATCAGAACAATCTATTCTGTATTATCAACTGCATTCTTATCTCTCATACTAGATATTTCTAGCAAATATGAGCTACAAACTCCACTGGATAACAATCTATTGTAGAGACCTTAGACATGCTTAATCTCTAGTTACTCGATGAGATTTCTTTTCGGATTACATCTTTGATTGACTATTGAATTTTTAAAAGACAATTGATGATTATTCTTTGAAAACAGCTGTGGGCATAGTGGACCCATTACATGTGGGAAGCCAATTCTGAGATCTACTGTACCTTCCCTCTGCCACATCCACTTGCAGAAATCTCAGAGGAGCATATCACAAGCTTTGAGAAAGGCTGGACTAAACATATATTCCACAAGCAAACCTGCTCCTAAGTTTAGTGTTTTAATATCTGAGTGTGTGCATTATATTCAAGCCAGAAGAAGAGAATTGGATTCTGCTATAGTTACCACGGATCAGAATGATGATATTCAATCGAGTTATATTTGATTAGGATGCATTTCGTACCTGCTCCTTAGCCTGCATTTATTCCTAAGAACCCGTATTGTTCTGATCAGGATATATTTGGCGGAGACAGAAAAACACTTCTGTTCTTGGAGATACATCTTGGATATTACTGAAGGTATGCTAACAAATTTGCCAAACAATTTGTCAGCCTTCACTTGTAAAGGGTTATCATGTGATCTCCACTATTTGTGGATAGAATAAAGTCGTTTATTTCTTTCGAGAACAGGTTCTTTATCAATGCCAAAGCCATTTTATTATATGCTGAAGGATTGGAACTCAACTGGAGCATGATGTAAATAGCTTGAGATATCACTGTACCTCACTTTAATTGAGATTTACAAAGCCTAACAAGAAGGATTGTGCGGTGCTACGGTTTGACTGGGGCACTAGATAGATGTTCAAAGCGTCACTTTGGTAGAACCATCCAAATATGTTACCGCCCCTCCAACATCTGACATTAGTACCTTATAATTATTTTTTGATTATTTGGTTACGCTTTCATTTGATATATTCCTGATGTTCAAGTAGTTTGTAATTTTTGATATACAGGGATTGGTAATTTATGTTGTTTCCTACATAAATTGATCTTGTCATTCAGATGAATAAAACTTATGAAAGAAAATATGAAAATATTTAGATTTGTGAGTAAAAATGAAAAGGATGCCCTTTAATATATTAAAATATTGGTTTTTTTAGAATATCATTAACTTTTAGCCATTGTAATAGTTATATCATTGAATTTTACGCATTTGTAATAGTTAATGAGTATTCAGTTATGATCTTTTGGATAATAGTCCTGAATAAAAATCTTTTAGTTCTCGGACACAACACAGTTGAGTTAGCTATTACCGGATGAATATTATTATAATAGATAAAAATTTGAATATTGATAAAGTTGATAAAATTATTCTTCTTGTAATGATCAATTATAATTTCTCGATTTACTTCTTTATAGATGCCTAGATGGTCATGAGATCGATCGTATGGGATTGCAAGTAGGGGTATAAATAAGTAAAGTCGTTCATGTGCTATTGGGCCTGCAATTTGAAAAAAAAAATCATTTGATTAAGTTAATGAGTCGAGCTCGAGTGTGATTTCGAGTTTGAAAATATTATCGAGCCAAGTTCGAATTTAATAGTATTTAGTTTGTGAACATACGAACATATTCATTTAGAGACTTACAAATATATTCTTAAGAGGTCCATGAACATGTTCAAATCGAATTTGAATCAAACTCGTTTAATTTTTAAACGAGTCATTTTCAAGTCTGGCTTGAGCCATTCGCGAATTATTTAATTTCATCACAAGTCGAACTCGAGCTTAATAAAAATTAAAACTCGAATTGAACTCGAGCCGAGCTCAAATTTAGGTAAAACAAATCAAACTCGAGTCTTTAACTATTTGACCTAGCTCAGTTGGATTACACCTCTAGGGGTAAGAGTGGCTAATTTTATCTTTGTTTTTGAGTAAAATTGAATAAAAATATTTTAGGGATAAAATATATGGCTGTGTTTTTTCTTAAAGACCTTTCTAACGATAAAGGGGATTCTTTTGATTTTTTTTACTGATTTTTTAATTTTAAATAACCTCTTTTGGCAGCACTAATGGGCCTATCACCTGGCCCAACAGCACAACCTAACAAGTTAGGGATTCTGAGGTGCGGGAGAGAGGGAAGGATGAGCGAGTTCCTTTTGCCGACGCTGACGACGAAGCGCGACGTCGATAACATCATACGTGATACCCTCGACACGGTCCTCCTGCTCCGCTTTGGCCGGGCCGCCGATTTCCTCTGCCTTCACCTCGACGACATCGTAACCTCCCTTCTCCCTCTCTTTGCCAATCTATCTCTCATCTGGTGTGGTCTTCTTCACCCGCCGCTCGCCGATTAATCTATCTCTCATCTGGTGTGGTTTTCTTCACCCGCAGCTCTCCAAGTCGGCATGGAAGGTCTCCAAGTTCGCAAATATAGCTCTGGTGGATGCCGACGCCGAGGAGGTGCAAGTCTATCTCAACTACTTCGACATCACCTTGCTTCCCTCCACCGTCTTCTTCTTTAATGCTCATCATATGAAGATGGACTCGGGGTAATTCTAAACATACCTTTTTCTCGGGGTATTTTTTTTTTTACTTAATTTCTTCTGTCTACTACTTAATGCTTGGTTCTCTCACTTAGTAATTTCAACAGTCTGGTAGCTTATACCACAATGCAAATGCATCAATAGTACAATCTTGGATATTAAATTTCTCTATTATTGTATTTCAGAACTCCTGATCATACTAAATGGGTTGGATCTTTTTATACCAAACAGGATCTAATTGATGTCCTAGAGGTGAGTCTCCTACATTCGCCTTAGAAAGACTTTTGTTGAAATAAGAAATTTGATTTGTTACTGTTCCTTCATTAAAAAAAAAGTGGATTGATTTTATTTTTGTTTCAATGTTACAATTTTAGACATCAATGAGAAGCATTTTATAATTCACATATCAGTGGTATTTCTTTGAACAATGCCCAAAGTTATCGATGAGAAGCATTTGTATAATTAAGTTTCACCAATTATATCAGTAAAATATATTCTGGAGGAACTGACTTGAGATAACAAATTTGACTCTAGTTAAGTTCGGTAGATGCACAAGCTCCGTCCAAGCTCCATACTCTTTCTGAATTTTAATAAATGTCTACACATTCTTTGAGCTCAGTCAGGTCTAAGGTCGACTTTAGTGAACAAGCTTCAATAGGTTTCATGATCTATCATCAATGTTTCAGTCCTTGTTATTTATATATCACCCACCCTACATAACATTCTTGGATGGCAAAGTGTTATTTCTTTTGGTGTACCTTTACGCAACTTCTGACTGCCGGGAGTATGTTTTGCATAGAAATTTCTTCTTGCTCGCCTTGGTTGCAATGTTTCATTCCAACTCATTGTTTCTTACTGAAAGGTTCACTAAACTGGTCAATGTTGCAATTGCATTGGGCATGCATTCTATTTAGCAATCTCCATAAATTTGGCTCCGGTAACATACATGCTACTTTACCTAAATCAACCAGAGTGGTACACTTCTTCCATTTTGCCTGAGCTCATTACTTCTCACTTCTTTATCTGTTTAAGGCTTGACAATTTGTTTCTTACGAATATTTTCACCTTCTTCAGGCCATATTTAGAGGAGCAATGAGAGGTAAGCTCATCGTCAGGTGTCCACTACCACAGGAAAGAATTCCCAAGTACCGATTGCTCTTCAAAGACGTGTAAGAGCTGTATCAACGTTTGGAGCACTCAGTTTAATTAACTGCATGGTCTAAGTGATTATCCAAGGAATGGCTGACACTTTTGCTCCATTGTCAATTTGCATCTTGCAAAATTTTAATTACTATAGCATGATAACATGGAATGATCCATATGTTCAATTGTTTGATTTTTGTGCAATTGCGTGATTGCCATTGCAAGGTAGAGAGGCATAAAACATGCAGGAGTATTTGAGAATATGCGTTGAATTGTTAAGAGAACTGTAATAGACGATGCAGAGAGTTTTATGTTCGGCATGAGTACACTTCAGTTCAACCCTTCACTCAAGGATTTTTGGAACCCATTGGGGACGATGTTGTTATTTTCGTTATAGCAAACAGAAAGCGAAGTCTAATACTTTGTAATCGAAAGATCAACTGAACATGAATAAACCGTACAGAAAATAAAGGGGGGAATTTAAATCAGCTACTATAATTTCCGGGAACAGGCAGTAAGGGGAAAAACATGTTGAAATTGTGTTCATAATGTTTGAATTATTTACCAAAGAAATAAACAGCCGGATTATGAAAACATTAATTAGTTTCATGAATTCGCTATTTGAAATATGGATAAAATTTGAATAATTATATACATCAAATTTAATAGTTCTTGAACAATTGTATATAGAAAATGGGTAGCTCTATTTGTATCACCAGTTATATTGTAAACAAAAATTTAAAGTAATACATTGGACATAGTAACATTGGGGATGCATAGATAAATGAATTAAATATTTATAAATAAATTTAATAATAAAAAATTATTTATATTTACTCAATATATCAGATCTATTAAATAAATAAATTTAAACTACGCATTAAACTAAATAAATAAGTTTGAACATATATATAATAGCAATTTGATTCCTCGTTATCCTCCGAAAAAGAGAGAATTTTGACTTGAGCGTCGGAGAGGGCTCCATCGGAAGATCTTCCGGTGCATCACCTTTAACGCTCGTGTTAATCTCGCAGGCGTCGACATCTCCTCTCCGTCATCGTCGCCGTGGGCTGCACTTTGGTGATTAGTCATCTCCGTCATTCGCTTCCAGAATATATATATATATATATATATATATATATGTATATACGGTTTTGCTCTCCTGCGGACCGTGATGTGCGGACTTCCCGTGCGGACCAGACACCCAGACCGATCAGGCCCTTGCCTGATCGGTCTAGCCCCGTTGTCGCGCACACGGTCTGCAGGAGAGCATAACACTATATATATATATATATATATATATATATATATATATATATATATAGTGACGTAGTCAGGATTATTGATCAGGAGCGGCGATTTTCGAATAAGAGAAACGATTTTCAAAAATTTCAAATTTTAGTATAAATTGATCAACACCAAAACTTAGATACGAGATATCAAATATACACAGAACTTAATTTAACTCAATTGATCGACACCAAAACTATCCGGGTACTTACATAACTTTGGTTCGATCATAATTGGATCAAATCAACTCCAAATCGATCCTGATTTGAATCAATATAATCCTTAGATACAAAGATTCAAATATACACAGGGTTTAACTTAATTCGGTTGATCAATATCAAAACTATCCGGGATACTTATATAAACTTAGTTCGACTATAATTTGACCAAATCAACTTTAAATTAATCATGTATTGAACCAATATAATCTTTATCTCTGTATCTACCTGTTAAATTTATTTCGAATCCGATCTAATTTTAATTTAGCATTTTCACTTCATATCCTATGAATTAATTTATTTATTTATTATATATATATATATATATATATATATATATATATATATATATATATATAGGGGTGCGACCGCACCCCCTTGCTACAAAGTGGCTACGCCACTATATATATATAGGCAATCGGCAAGCCTGTTAAAGGACACATTTAACTGGAAGAAAATTAAAGTTAATAGAAAGACAATCAGTTATGAATATTAAGAGTAGATTAATACAGGGATTACAGTTAATATCTTCCCATTGCGACTTTAATCAATCATGCACCTGGAAAGTATATCCGACTTCTTGTTCTTGTTGTTGTTTTTATTTATTTTTATTTTTATTTTATTTTATGGATGAATCTATCCTCCACCAATAATTAATATAATCGTGTTAAATTATTTGCATGCTAAGATGGATGACTCGCCAATCGAACAATTGCAACTGACAGTTCCTTCGATGGAGGATCGAACGTTGCAATTGTTAACATTCTGCATATGGATTCTTTGTGTTCCACTTTGCATCATGCACTCCTTAATATCCAAGAATTAATATATCGTCATGTCCATATTTGTTAATTAGGCAGGCAGCCAGGCTTTTTTACATATCACCTTGCGCATGCATTTACATTTTCTTGAAGAAGATGTCTTTAGTTGCATGTGTTAGATCAAATGAAAATTAAACTGACGTAAATTAAAAAAATGGAATTGAAACTCATAAGAACAACAACACAATTTATATATTAGAGCAAATGAAAACACACAATATAGCTAGTACGTAGCTAGCTTGAATATAATTAATTTAAACATACATAAAGTTGACTGATATCATCCATTTTATTTTAAAACCCACAACAACCAAATTTATTTATTTAAAACAGTACGAAGCAAAGCGAAGAAGCCAAGCCATGCAGAATGGATGATCCGATAATTTCAAATACTGACTGATGATGGCCAATTAATTATTAGGAGCCACATAGACTCCGATAGAATTTATATACTTCCCACACGTGCCAAAGAATCCCACAATTCCGCCGTCAACGAATGGAATATTGAAGTCCACGTCACCCTTTTTTGTGCCAAAAGGCCCATAGCTATTCCCCAAGGTGGTTTTAAATTGGAGCTGAGTGATGCAAATTTGATCGCCGTAGTTATTAATGACTGACCCAATGATCCTGTTGATAAATTCACCATCGGCTAGGTCAATCTGCAAAATTGATATGATATATAGTTAAGGATAATTAATTAGCTTGTATAAGTACTGGCAATGATGATAATCCATATATATATATATATATATATATATATATATATATATATATATATATAGAGAGAGAGAGAGATTTTCAAAAAGACGAAACGTTCGTCTTCAGCGCCTCCGTCAGTCCGTCTCAGGATTAATACGGAGAAGATAAATCATGATTATCGCTGATATAATAAGACGCCTTAGGATATAACGAAAGAGAGAGAATGTTGCCCATTTGACCGTACCTTGTTGCTGCTACCGCCAGTGCCGCCTGCTCGGTCTGTTGCCACTTTATTACCGTCAACAGGATAGGAGATCTCCAAACTGTCCACGACATCGCCTGATTTGACTACCACCTTTGTGATTGATTGGGAGGCACAAAAGTCAAAGCTGGAATCCCCGCTGCCTCCCCATGGCCCAACCTTAAGACCTATATATATAACACTAATTAGAAGAGAAAGACATATATATATATATATATATATATATATATATATATATATATATATATATATATATATATATTCTGATCTGTTGTGTATCACGCGGTGCGGACTCTTCGTGCAGACCAGAGAATTTAGACCGATCAGGAACTTTTCTGATCGATTTGCGTGACCAATCAAGAAAGTCTATGATCGATCTGGCTCTCTGGTTTGCACAGGAAGTCCGCATAATACGATCCATAGCCAATCAAATTTATATATATATATAGAGAGAGAGAGAGAGGGGAGAGTATATATAGATTAGTCTCACTGATGATCTGCTCGCTGGATTTGTATAACTCGGTGAAGGGAGTTAAGCTGGGCTCAGCCATGGCTACCTACCAACAGGAAGATCGATGGAGGAGAGATTATTGAATGCAGGAGTGGTACCCGATTTCCGTCTTTTATAGACAGAGACATGGCTACTGAAGAGCTAGACCGATCAAGACAAATTAATTAAGAAAAACTAATTAAAGACGAGAAGGCCGACCTTGTCAGAAGGAAGAGATCTATCGGTACCGTGATTATCACGGCATTGCATTGTTTAAACGCTCTGACTCAATGTAATTACCTAGCTAGCTATTTCAGTTGGTTAATTTAAATACGGCAAACAAATGAGTTGAACTGCACAATTATTAAACAAATGAGATGCATGCATGATCTACCACACTAATTGACTACAAGCTGGATATATATATATCTATCAACTGAACGGGAGAATTAATTAATTAATGCAAATGTCAACTATTACTTTTTTTTTATTTTCATAATGCAGGATTAATTCGAGTTGCATATATGCTATATATTTTAATACTTTCACAACGTTATCTTTTATTCTTCTTATCCCTCCTTACATGATTATTCATGACAACTAATTAAATGTATATGCTATGAGAAGAAACTAATTAATAAGCAAGTACAGTTTAAGGAAATGATAATCAATATTATTAGATGACGTGCTGAAAAATTTGATATATATTAAAAGACCAAGAGAATTAAGCTGCCCTAGATAATTACCTTAGAAAAACTCTATTTTCTAATAAATGCCGAATGCCAGCTTGGACACAGGTTGGACAGACTGGATTGTTTGGATAGATATTGAAAAAGTCAATCTGAACTAGTACTAAGATCATTCATTATAAACTTAATTCCAATATAATTCTGGAAATTGTTAATTTTCTAATTTCAAATGAGTTGATCCATTCACTAGGATCATCAATTAAATTATTCTATTGCATGCATGTGTATGACAAATGAGTTGAACCGAGCATTAACCAAATGAGATGATCTACCACACAAACTACAGGCTAGATCTAAATTTTAAGATCAACTGAATTATATATATATTGTCCATATAATTAATGCCCAAGTCAACTATATATTACTTTACCCTTTTGTTCTCATAATTAATGATTCAAATTGCATGCTATTTTTTACTTTCATAACGTTATCTTTTATTCTTTTTTACCTCTTCACAAGATGAAGAAACAAGTTAAGAGATTGTTTCGTTTATCAACAAAAACAAACTTTTTGAACATAGATACTTAAAATTATTTCAAAAATCGAAATATGTGAATATATATATATATATATATATATAGTAATTTTAATTTGATTTTCTGAACATTAAGCCATTAATAAATGTCCGTCTGCCTATTGCACCACATCGTACCATCAGGCCATGTGATCGCACCAGTTTACATCTAGCTAGTTAGCAAAAGGGCATCCGGGCTAGTAGTCTCGTGATTTATCTCCTCCGTATTAACCTTATGATGAATTGACGCGCGGGTACATTAGGTGCCAGCAATTCTCTGTTTTGCCACCAAACTAGCAAAAGGACATCACAATTCTTTCCTGTTCGCTTTAAAAAATGACAACGTAACTAATTCCATGACGTCACCTAATTATCTACCCCGCTTACACAGTGACATCACCGAATTAGTTAATTAATCAATCAATTCCAAATTAATTAATTAAAAGCATAAAAGCTATTACGTATTTTGAAAATGTCTCATTAATGAGAGGGCTTGACATGAATTTGGTTGAAATTTTCCAATTCGATTTCATCGCCATGCGCAAAAATATTTCAGAAAATTTATTAAAATTAACTTTCTTAAACTTAAATTTTTTTAATTGGATCGGATGAGTTTTTTGTTCTTAGGATAGTTTAGCAGATTTCAACATTTTAAATTTCTTTTGATCATATGTTTCTAAACTTATTGAAATAAAATTTTGAATTGTATGTATAGATAGGGGCGTTAAAAATGAATTCGACCCGACAATCTAATCCGAGTCGACCTAAAAAATATCTTACTTAGGTTGGAAGTTTTCGAGTTCGGGTTGAATGTTTTTAAGTTGGAGATTTTCAATTAAGTTGAGCTCGGATTGACCCAGGTTGACCCGGATTAACTTGAATTTAGGATTTAATGGTGTTTTTGAATTATATTAAATTTTTATTTTAAAATTAAGATACTTTTATATATATCGATATCAATATTAGTATGATAATTACGTACTATTGAGATAAAAATGAATAATTATAGGAAAAATAGCTAAAAAATTCATTTTTATCAGATTATTCGGGTTGGTTAGGTTCGGATTCGCGTTTAGAGATTTTGGGTTGTATCGAATTAGGATCAGGTTCAGATTGAGATTTTTGTAAATATTTTTTTTAACCCGACTAGAATTTGATCCGATCTTATTCATCCGAATGGACGCCCTTTATGTATAGAGATAAGAAACTTTTGAAACTTAGAAATTCTACTTTCCCTTGGGGGTATAAAAATTCTATATAAGAATTGTCTAAACTAGAGTCGTCAAAATTTTTACTATGGGGACTTCATCTTGACATTAATAAAAAATTAAGATGTCGAGATTATGAGAAGGGAGATTTGAGAAGACAAGAAGAGAATTTATTGAGATAAATTCTCATGTAGTTAAACATATATTTATATAGACTTAAAATCTTTAGACAAGGAAAAATGATGAGACGAAAAATTTGAGGAGCAAATAAAGAAATTATCAAATAATTTCTTAGTTAAACATATATTTATATAGACTCTGAATCTTTAGACAGGTAATTAAAGAAATCCCACATGACTCCAATTTTTAACTTATAAAGAAAGAAAGAAAATTATATTAAATTTTGAAATTAGGAGGTGCTAATTGTAAAAAAGAGATATGATGGGATTAGACAAGTTTAGAGGGGTTTTTTGCAATTTGCCTTTAAACTTATTAGCTTAAAGAGCAATGATAGGGAGAGTGAAAATGAGAGAGTGAAAATCATAGTGAATGATGTGGCATGACGCGACACTTTACATGCACACGCCCGATTATTGCTTGGACACCATCGGCGGCCTTCGATCGTCGCTCCGAATCAAACTATACCCTGGGGGGCACGGTGAACCCGTCGGTGATCGTGCATGCAAGGTGCCATGTCATTCACTATGGTTTTCACTCTCCAAATCATTATTCTAACTTAAATCCCTAAATTTGCTCTCCTCTTTTCTCTCTTTTGCAAATCCACTGCAACTCCTCCCCTTTGTGACAAACGCCGTTGCAAGCCTCCCGATCGCAAACCACCGCAACCTTTGCACCGCAGCCCTTCTTTTCTTCTTTCTCGTGCAATCATCACTGCAACCCTAAGGCACGACTCCCTTCCCTGAACAAATCGACGCCGCCACAACCTTGCGGTTTCTTTCCCTTATGCGACCTCGCTAAGGTATGAGGATTTAGATAGAGATCTGCTTGGTTTTTGAATTTAGATTGTCATTGATCTTGAATTGCCGCGAGCCTTCCCTGTTGACGGATCTGTTGCGGAATGGATTTAGATTGGTGTATTTTTATTCTTGGGGATGTTTGACCGTGAGATATAATTGAACTTTGTATGATTTAAGTCATGGAGTGTATTTTGTTTTGGGATTTAGCTTGTTTTGGAAAAAAAAAAAATTAGAACCGTCACTTTAGTGGCCATTTGGCCCAGGCCCCATAAGAACTTAGAGGGAGGTAAATCATAGTTATCACTGATGTGGTGAGGCGCCTGAGATCGAGGGGATTAAAGCCTACCATGGTGGTATGATTTAGCTTGTTTTGGGATTTTAGCTTTGGTTGTGAATTGGCGTTTTGATTACATCTCCCATTGCTGCAACATCCATCGATCATCTAAAGCCAGCATGAAGGGAGGAGTGAGTGATGGTGTTGGGAGTTAGTGCATTATAGTTAATTGAGGAAGTATAGGAGGATAAGAGCTCATCTTAAGAGGCCGAACAAACCTCCATTGAAAACAACTGAGGTTGTTTAATTGTTACTCATCTTGAGGATGTTTTGGTTAGAGTATGTTCATAATTCATATTAGCATGTTACAGATAAAGAAGCTCATATTGTTATTTGAAATGTATTAATTGATCATATATGAGAATAATATACTATTTCTAAATGTTAAATTTCCATGATATTGTATTTTCAATTTACTATAATTGTCTGTGTTATATTAGTAATATATTTTATCTTAATTGTGTTTGATTTTATAATATTTTTAAAATATATTTATGTCCGAATAATTATGTAATAGATATTAAAAATAAAAATCATAAATTTTAATATATATTAATTGGATGTATATTTTTTAAAAAATATTAAATATAAATGAAATATTAATTTTAAATATAATAATTATATTTAAAATGATTACTAAATTAAAATTTAGGTCGATAATTAAATTATGAATAAATAAATAAGAAAAAAATAGAATATTCTAAGTATATTCCTTTTGGGTGTGATATAGTGTGAATAGGTTGGAGTTGAAATAGTATTTGGTGTTAAAATTATACTATTTTGGTGTGAAAATGATGTCAAATTTGATATTGAGGGTTGGAGATGGTCTAAATTTCTAATTTCATTTGTCTTTTATACTTAATTTCTAAAAGGAACTTAAAGGAGTTATGGTTCCTCAGTTTTTGTTAAAAACAATTTTTCATCTTTGTGTTGTTATTCGGAGAAGGAGATTTTTATTAAATTGCCCATCTGAAAAAATCAATGACTATGAGCCTTAGGCAAGCAGTATAAGCTACGAATCAAATAAAAATAAATGTATCCCTGAACTTACGTTTTATTTTTTATTTCCGCTTATATCTCTTGAATGAATTTCAATAAAAGTGAAATAGTGACACACTGCCACCCTCTCCTCTAGTACTTTTATCAATTCTATCTGATTTTATAATTGCTATAATATAAATGTTAGATGAGCATATCGATTCTACCTTGTAGTAATTACGAAACACTTGTAATATAGTTTCATAGTAATTGATACATCATGAATGATAGATGAATAAAATTGAATTCACATTGTACTAACTACGAAATCATAACCACTACATGAAAATTTTTAAACATATTAAGTATGTGTGTTTTTTATTTACTAGTAGGCATCCTGTTGATACCAACTAATCTTGAAGGTGACCATTTCAATTTTACGAAAATTTTTCATCAACCGCTAAAGTAAGTCGAAAAGTATTTACAGTGGACAACCCATCAATCTAATATTATTATATTAATCACCGATAAAAAAATTATTTATTATTTCATCAAAATTCAGATTTAATTCAACAATGATGAAAAATTAGGAAAATATTATGTCATTGTATTATTGTCCCGAGGTAAGTAAGGTATTGGGATGAGTCAGTGTTAGTTATAATATTTAGATTAATAATTTTTATGATTTTTTTTATCTTAAAATGAATTAACGAAGATGCTGAAATGATAGAATCCCTTTTGCCATGCCACCGGAGCAAGTGAGGCGCTTTTGATGATTCCGAAAAATACAGAGCGCCTTTCGACATTTGTCCAGTAATTAACCAACAAAAAGGATGCTTAATGGCCATCCATTATTTTGTGTCCGACTGTCAGGCTATTATTAAAACAAGTTTAGATCAGGAACACTAACTTTTATATATATATATATATATATATATATATATATATATATATATATATATATATATATATAACTCTTTTAGTGTGATGCAGTGCGTTGCATGAAGTACTGTCGTCTTCTTCTTTTGTTATTTTTGCAAAATTATGTTTCAGCCATTGAAAATTGCAAAATACTTTCTTAGGACCCATGTGCGGACCACCTAGCGTCCACTTTATTTATATATATATATATATATATATATATATATATATATATATATATATATATATATATATATATATATATATATATATGATTAAATAAATCCATAAATGTGACACGCTGACAAGGCAATGTCTCGCGTCCAGACTCCAGATCATGTTTATCCTATTCCTTCAACGCGAATCACGGGCCAGCAACGTCCCTTACCATTAAATATTATGTCACTGCCACTTTTATTTCAATTAATGCTTTATTCAGGATTTTTCTTTTTAAAAGTACTTTTATTCCTTTCTAAATGTAGAAAAAATACAAAAAATCTTTAAAGAACATCTAAAATCTAATTAACAAATTATTTTAGTCGAGTTCTTATGTTCGAGATTTTAAACCGAGAGTTAGGTAACTAATCTAACATAATATTTTATTTATTTTAAATTTAACGTTAAGTTTTTTTTTACTGTTAAAAATAGTCATAAAATGTTAATACACAACACGCAGATGTGACAACTCCACCTGCATGAATATTGATTATAATAAATTTTAAAATTATTTTTTAATAATTTTATTCTTTTTCAAAATATATTTTGAGTAATTCTAGATGGCTAGAATCTAGCCAGCTAGAATGACCCTTTAAAAATTAAAAAATATTAATTTAATATAAAAATAAATTAGAAAAAAATATAATTTAATATGAAAATAAAAATAAAAATATATAATTAAATTTAAACATCTTTAATGTTCATTAAAATTATAAAACAATCATAATAGATTTTTATAAGTTAAAAAATTAATTTAATATGAAAATAAATAGAAAAAGATATGATTTAATATGAAATAAATAAAAAAAAATATAATTTAATATGAAAATAAATAGGAAAGAATATAAATTAATTTTAAATATTTTTAATAATAATTTAAAAATTAAAAAAGAACTTAAGAAGGACAAATTCTAGCCGGCTAGATTCTAGCCATTTAGCACTATCCTTTTCCGAAACCGCATTTTGTGAACCGTGGTCGGATCTACATTCGGCTCTTTAGTGTGTGTGTGTGTGTGTGTGTGTGTGTTGTGTGTGTGTGTGTGTGAGAGAGAGAGAGATAGCCGTGCGAAGGGCTGCGTGCTCGGTGTTCCCGTGATCCATCTCATCCTGCTTTGCCGGCGCTCTTTTGCCCGGCGATCGGACGGACGGCGGAGAGTTAGGTAAGCGTACCACGCGTCGCTGTTCCGTAGCTCGTGTCTAGGGCGGGGATGGTTCTCATTGTTTCCGCCGGCGTTGATGCAGGCTCGCCGGGGGAATGACATTCATGACCGGCTTGTGGTTGGCTTCGAATCCAAGCAAGAGATGGGGGGAAGCATTTTTTTTGCTCTACACCCCCTTCTGGCTCACCCTCTGCCTCGGGATCATCGTCCCTAATAAGCTTTACGAGGTCCGAACTTACTTCTTCCTTTTCGTGGTGGTTTCCTCCTCGTGATATCGTCCTTATCTTATGCTTTTGCATTCATTTTTCATGGACCGATTTGGGATTATGTCCGAATGTTTTTCCTCTTTTCATTTGAATCATGGCTTTCGTCTTCTATTTTCGCGTGGTTTGCGGCTTTTGACAGATTAGGTTGCTCTATCAACTAGAAATGGTTTCCTTGTCTCCTCAGAGATGATCAAAGTTTCATTTGCTATTGCATTTTCCTCCCTACTACCGTAGTAGATCGTTTAATATTACATGCGGTGAACATGAGGTTAGTGATAAAAGACCGTCAGCTTGTTTATATATTTCTTAAAGTGTGAAGAAATAAATGGTCTATACAGAATTTGTACGATATGGAAGCATTTTATTTTAAATGCAGATTTCATGGAAATTGATGTTATTTTAATGGTGAAAAATCTTGAGAAATTGTAATAACATAGACATTGATGACAGAGATTCACTGAATTGGAGTATCTGATTCTTGGGTTGGTTTCTGCTACTCCAGCTTTCTTGATACCACTTCTGATCGTGGGGAAGGTCCACACTTCGAACTCAAACTAGTTGATGATGTTACTAATTTGAGTACATAACTTATCTGGTTTTCTTTGAGAAGCTATTCTTTCTTCGAGTACCTAATTATTGCCCTTACTAAATTTATTTGATTTGCAGTGTTTTTTGACCACAAGTTTATTTATGTGTTACTTAATGTTGATGTTTATGCACACTAAATGCAATGGAGCAAGCATGTCCCTAACAATCAATTTGGCATACTTTAGATAGGACTTGAAAAGAGGGAACATAATGTTAATTTTGCAACTTATTCTACAAGTTCTAAAATTTGTTAGATTCAAATTCTTCCTATATGTTGGTTATTTCGGTTGCTACCGAAACTGGAAACACAACTGATGATATCTAATGTTGAGTGACAAATATCTGCAACATAAGATGATCAGGATTTGAATACTGAATTTTTCCCCCTTACGTAGAACAATCAGGATTTGGATACTGATTTTTTTTTCCTCATGTAGAACAATCAGGCGATGTGTTTATTAGTGTCTCTGTCAAATTGATAACCGTAGACTAGCAGTGGTCCAGCTGCTGCACAGATGATTTTTAGGCATTCTTCATACTGGGTAAGATTTAATGGATAATTAATGGGCTGCGTTTGTGGTGTCGCCTAGCATCTGTTTGGAAACAAAAGAGTAGTCGCCACATATTTTTTCTATTAAATACAAAATATCAAAAATTTCCCTTTGCTTAGTCTGGCGTTCAAATTGGAACGTTTTGTCTTGTATGAATATATAATACGTTTTTAGTTTACATATAGCATCATCTGACGTTGGTTTTTTTTTTTTTTTTTTTTCAAAAGTTTAAAATGCTTTATATGCCAATAACCTCTTTTTGTATCACTTCCCCTTAATTACTTCTTTGCAACGGCACTGTCTTCACTAACATCCACTCTCTAACTACAATTAATTGAGTGTTTGATGATGAAAAGTGAAATCACTAAAAAACAGTTATATATAACTCAATGTGAAAATTTCTCCTGCCCTTTCTTCACTAACATCCACTCTCTAACTACAATTAATTGAGTGTTTGATGATGAAAAGTGAAATCACTAAAAAACAGTTATATATAACTCAATGTGAAGATTTCTCCTGCCCTTTCTTGCAGGCAGACAGTGGCAAATGCTGGAAAGACCGGTACTGGGTGAAGGTAACCTTACCTTTATTGATTCCTAGCAAGTATTTATTACTCATCCATGTAGGTATAAGTGCAACGAAAACATATGATACTTTTTATAGGTATCACTACAAAAATCACATGATAATTTTTTTTTAGTTCTCTGCATTACATTTTAAAGATACACTGGGATTCAGTTTATAGCTTTGTTCTTAAAAGTTCAGGTTTATTAAACACTTTGCTATATTTTTTTTCTCTTACTAAAATGACGCCGTGTAAGATTTGGTGATTTGTTTGCTTCAGGCAAATCTGTGGATTGCAATTTTTAGTTATGTTGGGAACTACTTCTGGACTCACTATTTCTTCACAGTACTTGGAGCGTCATACACTTTTCCTTCATGGAGAATGAACAATGTAAGCGAGCAGACAACTGATGCTAATTTTTACTTGTTTTTCCTCATATCAAACTCCAAAACTTATTATATAGAATCCTACTTCGTTTGTTATATTGTCTTATAAGTCGCTATGACAAAGTCTTGAGCTGAAAATAGCTTCAATTTCTCTCCATTTTTGACAAATCGGGTGTTGAAATTCTCTTCTTACTCTAAGCCATCTTCAAATTACAGCCTCACCACTAAAAGCCAATCTGTGTATTTTCGGGCGCTCTTTACACTTTACATCTTTCTTCATTTTTTGATGAAAAGATAGTGCTCTTTACTTATAGATAGATGTCTTCAAAAATTTTGGATGTGAAATTGCAACCAAATTAATGTTTTGCTACACTTCTTGATTCTTCCTTATGAGCTTCAATCTTCCATTTTTTAGTGTTCTTCTGAGCATTGAGGTGGACAACTATTCCTGTAGATAGAAAATAATTGGTGTTTGACTGAATATAAATTAAATCTCTTATGCAAGATATTTGGTTAGCCGATCCCACTTAGTGGGATAAGAGTCAAATACTTGGTTGTTGTATGCAAGATTTTGGTCCTTATGCATAGATTCACTGAAAGTGTTGAAGGGAGGCTTCTTATCTATGTGACCTGCATACATGTGTGATGCTCAAAAGCTAGTTGAATTTCTTTTAGCCTCTCTCCTGATGTTATCTTGGTATGGTCAAGAAAAAGAAGATAGTTGACATATTGTACAATATCAATCACCTTAGTTTTTATATCAACTTTCTTACTGATAAATGTGACGATCTGTTTGTTTGTGTGACTAAAGATGATACGCTGATTATCTCCTTAGATAGCACACATATCTTGTTACCATACTGATCCTATTTAGTGAAACAATCTTTTCAAAAATAGTGGCTAAAACTGGATCGGACAGAAACTGGTTAAACTGGAAATTCGATACTTTAGCTTGAGGAGTGCTAGAGATATTATATTTAAAAGGTCATTGGTGTAGTTAATTTATACCCACATTGGAATTTAGTTTAAGATTTTACCATGATATCAAGTATTTAGTGTGATAATTCCAATTATTTGCAGGCATGTATAATGAAGATAAAATAAATCTTTGGCATATATTCATTATAGACACTACATTTCATTTTTCTATCATTCTAGATTTCTGATAACGTTAGTTTTATATTCTGTCATATATGATTGCTGGTGCATTGTTGTCCATTAGCTTTATCGGAAGGTTGTGGTCTTAAATTGGTTATCCTGTCTGCTATGACAAATTATTCTGATGTTGCAGGTACCACATACTACTTTCCTTCTCACTCATTCTTGTTTCCTGTTTTACCACATGGCATCAAATATCACACTTCGGAGACTCCGCCATTTCCTCACGGATTTACCACAGTCAATTCAACTAGCCAGTGAAGCTGCATGGATTTTAGCTCTTTCTTATTTTATTGCTTATCTGGAGACATTAGCTATTGCAAATGTATGTGGTAGCTTGTGTCATCTATCTTTGATGATATCTCACTATCGTCTACCTCGTTTTTTTTAATTACATATAATAATCTATAAAAAACAACTAAGGAAACATGTTCAAAGAAATATAACCTTCTGAGACTTAATTACAAATGACTAATTCTTTCAGTTTTAGGCGAGCAAGCATGGCAAGAGAAGTTCAATGAAACTATGGTAACTTGAACTTTTTTCTGCCTAACACAAATGCCTAGACACTGTAAACAATTTATTCATGTGAAAATGCTCGATCTGGAGAAAAGCAAATGATATATGGAGGGTTCAAACTTTTGTAGAGTGTTATGTGTCACAACCTTTTGAGGCCATTTGGTCAGACTATCTTGATACTACATATTTCTACTATTAATGGCATATGCAGTAACTTAAAAAACTGGTGGGGAAAACAGGAAAGGAAGTGAGAGAATCATGCATGAGAGTAGGGGGTAGAGGTAGAAAGATGATTGTTAGATTCTCCAAGTTCCCTTTGAGGAAAAGGCCTTCAATTTGCCAGTGATTTATAAATAGCTACTGACATGATGAATTCATCTTATGGGATCTTAAAATGTATATATGTTATAATCTTAGAAATTTCAGAATGAACACACCAAAAAGACTTGTTAGACCAAGCTATTTGGTGTTGGGTTGATTCATTATGAGTACAGTATTCAGAATTTATTGCTTTATAAGTTTCCATTGAAGTAAAGAGCTTAGTACGGTTCATAATATGACAGGCAAGTGTTCCAACAAACCTGGACAGTTCGATACATCAGTTGCTCTACATTATATATATATACTCCTACCAATATAATGGTTATAAATTGTCAGTTCGGTGATGGTGTTTATTTACTTTCATTCATTTGCAGTACACTTATAACCTGATGACTTTTGTATGTAATCTACATGTTTTGCAGTTCCCCTACTATGAGTTCGTTGATCGGGAATCCATGTACAAAGTGGGATCATTATTCTATGCGATCTATTTCCTAGTGAGCTTCCCTATGTTTGCGAGGTATGAAGCTTGATATGGCAGAAACGCTCAATATGAATTTCCTTTGGAGCTAGGATCAATAAACAAGAATGATTCCATACATCTAGTAACATTACTGAATAAAGCGTGACTGATTCTTTTCAAAGTTGTCAGCCTTTTCTTTTTCTTTACTGTGGTGAATATGATATGGTAGCGTAGACAATAACAACAAAGTAAATTAATATTGCCAAAGAGTATTTCCTTATATGACAATAACACTATGTTTGCACGCCACAGACTCTTAACCTCGTAGTCCTTCTCAGGGTAGATGAGAAAGATGGTCAACCATGGGACCTCCCAAGGGTGGCTGTGGATGCACTGGGTGCGGCGATGCTTGTAACTATAATACTCGATTTATGGCGCATATTTCTCGGACCTATAGTTCCTATTCCAGAATCCAGGCAATGCAGTCAACCAGGGCTTGCGTGGTTCCACATACCAGAAGGCACCGTTGTAGGCCATGCCAACACTGCTTAGTTTATTAGACTTTTAGATTGTTTCCCCGTTGCATAGTTCTGTTGTTGTGTTCCTTTTCAAATTTGCTCAATTCCATGGGCCTAGACATAGCAAAATGCCTGTTCCCACTTAGTACTGCGTGGTGACCCTTTCTTTAACTAAACAATTGTTTGATTGCAAATTTGCATGCTAAAATGCAATCTAGCATTGGAGAATGCTAAGCTATTTCTTGGGGAAAAGGTAATATGAATGTGCAACGTTTTTGCCCCAAGTTTTATTTAAGTGCGTTTGTAATTTAAAATTTTGAGATGATCATTAGTCAACAAATTCTTAATGCATGTTTCCTAGAAATTATTTCCTTGTAACTTTTATGATCATGCCACCAGCTAGCTTCATTATTTGGAATCGTATAACACAAGTTTTCATTCCATTACTTAAACCATTCAGGAATGCGACTCTACAACAGCTTTACTTAAACCATTCAGTTTTGTCAATTAGTTCTAAAGACACTGAGATGACCAAAATCCATCTCCTAAAACTTACACTTGGATGATGGTGCGACAAGGGCTGAGCATCACTTGGCTTATCCCTGCCATGGCTCTCAACTTCGTCTCTTTGATTGCAGGATCCTCTAAAAGCAGCACCTTGTCCTTGTCCCTGACTCCCACCATGTGAAGGTGCTCATCGTCCTCTCTCTCCTTTCCCTTGAACAGAAGCCTCTGCTCCCTCGGCTCTAATCCTGTCACCATGGACGCTGCCATCTTCATCTCCCCTGCAATTAATTTAGTGCGTCATAAGTAGTGGTATGTATTCATTAATTAAACATATGAACGGAGAAGTCAAGGGACTCACAGAATGTGGCCGTGGCTCCGAGGGAGATGTAATGAGAATTAAATCCAGTGGATATTCTCACTGCGATTACTTCATGATCACCTCCCTCTTCGCAATATAATTCTCTCTTCTGAACCAGCATTCCTCCAGGCCGCACCTCCCATTGGATATCGCCGCCGCTGCCGCCATGGCCTTGGATAGCTCCACTGCCACTGTGATTCACCTTACAACTACTACTCTTGAAGAGCCTCTTTGATCTCAACTTGATCATTCTCTTCTAGGGAAGCTTGGAGTCCCTGAGGACTATAGTTATAGGGAAGCTTGGACATGCATGCTTTAGAAGAGTGCATTAAGATATTAAAGGAAGCCGGGTTTCATTTGTGGTACAAGACAAGACAAGACTCAAACAAAAGAAATTAAGTGCCGAGTCAGATAAGCTTCTTTCGTGAAGGACATGGAAAGAATTGAGATCTTTAATGCCTTTTGGTGAGATTGTTTGCTAAAGATGCGATTGAGTGAGTTCTGGAGATCATGTATATATGTTTTGATTAAAGATTAGCGATAAGGTGAGATCAACAGCACATGGGGCTGGCAACATGCTTTCCTCTATTACGGACCTAGCTAGCTTGTTCAATCATCCACATGGTCGGCTGAGAAATCGGTGAAAATTATTATTATTATTTTTATAAACAATGTTATCATTATTCTTCTTACTTCTTTTTCCCCTTCAAAAACGATTTGTCATTGCAATTCCATCGTTAAGTAATGGGTTTGGGACGGCAGAGCATGTGCAACGTGATATGGTGAATATCTTAAAAATTGATTGGAGAACCGTAAACAAATAGAAAGGGAACAAATTGGAACCGGGATAATATATATATATAATTTACAATCAAAGATACAATAATTGATTAGATTGCTAAGGTTCGTGAAAAGGAGTGGGATTGTTTCCGTGGGTTTAGACGAATTGATATTCAAGCAGAGTTTGTCATCAAATAAGCATGATTCAATTTTTGACGGATACAAATATTGTTTCGAATTATCTCTCATCTAAAATGACCGCTCAACTAAGTTTGAATAAGCCCTTATAATTTATTCTCTTTTAAAATATGTGAGGTCATTTTGGAAGGATGGCTAAGGTGACCAGTTTCATGTCACCAGAGTGAAAAGGATTAATGAGATTATCATGGTCACTCGTCTCTTGCTCTCTATGGGATGCTGTTTCGAAGCGAGATGGAAGTCCAAGAATGAAACGGTACATCGAGTGTCACGAGCTCCACTAACCTGGCTCCGGGCTGGCTTTGACCTGGATGCGACCTGTGATAATAAGATGACCGTTAGCAAATTCGCCGAGGATTTTCCCCGGTCAGGCCCTTCGACGGTCAGGTTAGTATCTCGCAGGCAGTATAGTAGAGCAAAAGGAAAGACAGAAGAGTAGAAGAGAGTGTTATCTCTCATACCTATGGAAGGGGGAGTGGAGGGGCTTATATAGCCGGGGGAGCTGACAACCCCTGTCTGTGTCAACAGTACAAGGGTAGGATGTCTGTCAGCTCATGGGAGTGTTCGTGCCGCGGCATGGCGCGGGACGCTCTGATAGTACGATAGTACTATGTCGGCGGGTTGTCCGCGACATGCATTATGAATGAGTAGGGTGTATATTACCTCGACGTCACGGTCGTATCCCGGATGTACTAATGTAGGGCGGCGTAGGGAAGACCGGGTCCGGAGACTGACTACCAACCAACAGGTCCGAGTGTCGTGGACCGGACCGAGTTACGTCCAGGGAGCGTGGGCCGCCACGCGTCCGACTGGGAGATATGAGGTGCAGGGTACGGCCTGAGTCGGAAGTTTATTGAACTGTACCTGTACTGTCATGTTTCTGGTCTATAGGTTGTCAGATCTATAGGGTGCGGGGGATCAGCGTCCCGACCTAGCCCGGGGTTGGGAATGGGGCCAGGTGGCTGAGTTGGGAGGTGCTCGGAGCCGACCTGACTGTCCCTCCCCAAGGTCGGTCGGCTGATGCTTCGGTAGGGTTCTTGGCTCGGGAACTCCCGAGAGGGGCCTTTGCTGACCCTTTTGCTGGGTCTTCGTGGCGCTAGGCTGGTTGGCTGAGCTGACCGAGCTACCAGTAAATAAGGCTAGGATCACTGTATATATTATGGTGATTTTAATTTTAAATAAATAAGAAAAAGAATAAATAGGTTTTTGTATAATTAATAAATTTGATCAAAATATGTCGTAATAATTGATGTTGTAATAATTGAAAACAGAAAGCACTCTGAGATCGAGCACTTGACAATTTTTTTGTTTTTTTTAGCACTAAGCAATTGAATGTTGTAGATTTGTAGAATCTAGTTTAAAAAAATATATTATAATAATACCTTTTTTTTTTTTTTTGTAGATGACTACTACGTACTTTATTTGATTCACTGAATTAATAGATAAGTCATAAAGAAAAATAGTTTTTTTAAAAAAAATTAAATAATGAAGAAATATGCTTACATTTATTTTGTTTGTATATATAAATGAAATTGACGAGGAATACTAGTTATTTCGAGTAGAGCATAAATCTGAATGATTTAAATTACTTATTTTTGAAAAAAAAAAATTAAACATGATTATCATCAGAATGAGGTAAAACATAAATTTTTAATGACCCATTCACCAAAGAAAATTAAAATAATAAGTTTATTACTATTCGTCCATGAATTTTATAAATAATATAATTATATTTTACTAACGGTAAAAATAAAATATTTTTGCCGTATAATACTTTCGTATTCTAATCCATTAATAATATGACTTGGTCTTATTTTTCTAAAAATATTAAATAAATTTAATTTATCCGATAAAATTTTTAATTTATCTTTTCTAAAACTTATCTTAATTCTCATTATCCCTAAATTATCTATAAAAAAAAATTAACCTTTTCTAAAATTTATTAGAATTCATCCTTAAAAACAAGGTGACAAAGAGGATGATATCTCCAGACGGGATCCTTTGTCTCACTTTTCTCTCTATCTTGCATGTCTCATTCGTCGACGAGGGTTGACGAGTCGTCCGATCGCCGATCGGACATCATCGATGGTTTTTAATCGTCGTCCCGAATCAAATAATATCCTGAAAGAACGATGAACTAGTCGGAATCGCTACAATTGCAATCTCATCGGGTACGATAGTGAATCCGATGAGATCGCAATTGCGGCGATCTCGACGGGTTCACCGTACCCTGCAGAATATAATTTTGTTCGGGACGGCGACCGGAGACCGCCGATGGTGTCCGATCGACGATTGGACGACTTGTTGGTCCTCACCGACGAGTGAGACAGGCGGGACAGGGAGAAAAGTGGGACAGAGGATCTACCGTGTGATATCTCACCCATCAAGGCCCATAAATAACGAATGGGATCCTCTGTCCCAGAGGATCCCTATCCCGCCTGTCCCATACTCGCTGATGATGGCCGACGAGTCGTCCGATCGACAATCAGACACCATCAATCATTTTTTATCGTCGTTTCGAATCAAACGATATCTTGGGAACGATGAATTGGTCGAAATCGCCGCATTACGAGCTCGTCGAATTCGACGGTGAATACGATGAGATCGTAATTACGGCGATACCCGACGGATTCACCATAGTCACAGGGTGTAATTTTGTTCGGGGCAGTGGCCGAAGGTCGTCGATGACATCCGATCGACCATCGTCGATGAGTGAGACAGAAGGACAGGGATCCTCTATGGGACAGAGGATCCGTCTCCATAAATAAATATTATAATAATATTTCATTTTAAGAAGCGCAAATGACTAAATGAAAGAATTAGAAGTTTAATAAAAGAATTAACAAGTTGATTAAAATAATACTAAAATGTTATAAAACAGGCTCGGCCCGGCAAGCTCCGGCCCAGTTGGTCTAATAGAAAACGTGTTACGTGTAACGGACGTTAGCTTCGTTACGGAAGCTAACGAGGCTCTCCAGCCGAGTGCGTATAAAAATGAGAATTCTCCTCCTCCTCGATGACACCTCATCAATCTGTTGCCCCGTTCGCCCCCTCATCTTCTCCACGTCTCTACCCCTCCCACCCCATCGGATTCCTCCTCTCGATCCCGATCCGGTGCCTCAAGTGTCCCGATCGCGTCGAGCTCCGATTACGTCGCTAATTTATTGTAATCGCGGAGAAGAATCGGGGGAAAGGACGAGGGAAGCGCCCGGATAGCTATCGCTCATCAGTCCGGTAGCATCTCTCGCTTCCGATGGAATTGTCGAATGATCTGCAGCCTTTTTCAGCGTTCTCTGATTTTCTCGATCTTTGTCTGTTCGATCTCCCTCGATCTGGACTTAAAATTTTGATTTTTTTCATCTTATTTCTTGCCTCTGTTTACCTGAATGGTCCTCTCGTCTGCCTCTAGCTCTGGTATTTTATTTCTTTTCTTGTGAAATGAAGTTTGGCATATGGTTTCCGATACTATTTTGTTTCCAAGTTGACCTAAAAATTCAACATTTCCTTTGCTAATCCTGTTTTTTTTTTTGGGGAAAGGCAAAAGGGTTGTCTGTTCTCATTGATGTTTGATTATGTTTATGGGCATTTGTATCTTATCCTGTGAATTGAATTTTTATTTTTAGTTTTGTTCTTTATGTCAACTGAACTTATTCTTCAAGATTGCTTTCCCCTTGGTTATCTGTTTCGTGGTGTGTGCAACAAAGTCGCAGAATTTGTTGATGATTGTGGGATTCGTTTGGCGAAATATCTTCTGAAGTGGAATACTTCTCTTTCTCTTTGAGAACATTTCTGGGAATATGCTTTGTTTGGAAGCTGGTACGGCCTGGATCATTTACTTCCCTTGTTGTACTTGGCTTTCTTCTTTTGCTCTTTTTTCCGTGAGGGTTTCCTATATAGTTATATGAGGCTTAGACTTGCTCTAGATCGTCCAGGACATCGATTGCTTCCAAACTTTTCACAAACATTGCAATAATAGCTTTGAGCTGCAATCTTAGACTTGATCAACTTTTCTCCAGTAATTTCTTTAAAATCCTGCTTGTGCTAGTGATCCACATCTTTCTGGCTAAATTTTCCTTCTTTCCTGTTTCAAACAAGGGCTTATCCTACCCAAAGCTTCGGAATTTCTTTTGATGATCGATCTTGCTTTACTTTCCTGATTAAATCCTTCATCTCCAACTGTGATTATGATTGCGTTTCCTACTTGTTTGGTACGAGTTTTATCATCTTTTAAAACAGAAATGTTTCTCAATCTTTGTCTTTCTTAACTTTGTTATTGCATTGATTAAAAAAAAACTTTGTTATTGTATTTGTTTGATTCACGGTTTATTTACTCTTCTTAGTTTGGATAGTTCCCCATGAAAATTATTTGTAATATGACTGAGATATTGACCAACTTCTCTTTGTCGTTTCTTCTTCATTCAGGTTTTTCATATGTTAGTATGCTTTGTGACCAAGATATGCCAAAATTTCACAAGTTTGAGGATTGGAGTCAGTAGATCTGACTTGTTATTTTGCAAATACTCATCCCAAAAGTAATGTGAAGGATTGTTCTTGGTCATTGCTACCACTTCTGTTTGTCAATATCTTGAAGTGGTACACTTGAGGTGGTGTTTCAGATATAAGCTTTTGCTTGAAATAACCCAACTGCTTCAGGTTTGGGAACTAAGAATTAGACAGTGCCCGATGGATGCCACCGCTAGTGGTAGTAGTTCCTCAATAACATTTCACACGATTGTAGATTCGTCCCTCTCTCTTGTGTCCCCATTGCAGCAAACATTCCAACGTGCGCAACGGCATTGCTTTGGAGATTCCACCCCAGGGGAATTCCCCTTGGCTGCAAACCCCTCAATTGTTCTCCATGTTCTTACTTCTTGCAATTTGGATCCCCATGATCTTGCTAATCTGGAGGCAAGTTGCATCTGATGTTTCTTTTGTTAATACAATTGATATTGCCACTAATGGATACCGCTGTTTGTGGCAGGCAACATGTACATTTTTCAGGAAGCCTGCTAATTTCACCCCTGATTTTCTATTATCTATTGCCGAGCTTGCGGCTTTGGATATGTGTCAAAAACGGGCTATATTTAAGCCAATGACTTCTGAAGAGAAGGACTTTCTTAAGCAACGCTGTGGGGGATCCTGGAAATTAGTACTTAGGTATATATTAGCTGGTGAGGGCTGTTGCAGACGAGAAAATTCTCACGCTATTGCTGGGCCTGGTCATAGCATTGCCGTGACTTCGTCTGGATCAGTATATTCCTTTGGGTCCAACAACTCAGGACAGCTCGGACATGGCACCACTGAAGAGGAGTGGAAACCTCGACTTATAAGGTTCATTTAATTTCCAGTTGCTTCGTACAGTCGATGCACATTAATGCATAACAAGGACAAGAAACATTTGGTGCTTCACAGATCATTGCAAGGTATTCGGATTATACAAGCAGCAGCTGGAGCAGGGAGAACGATGCTGATTAGTGATGCTGGAAGAGTTTATGCATTTGGAAAGGACTCATTTGGAGAGGCGGAATATGGAGCACAAGGTTCCACCGTGGTGACTACTCCCCAGCTGGTGGAATCATTGAAAATTGTATATGTGGTTCAGGCAGCAATTGGTAACTTCTTCACCGCAGTTCTTTCTCGAGAAGGCAGGATCTACACTTTCTGTTGGGGGACTGACTCAAAGCTTGGCCATCAGACAGAGCCGAATGACCTCGTACCTCGTCCTCTACAGGGTCCTCTTGAGAACATACCAGTGGTTCAAATTGCTGCTGGCTATTGTTACCTGCTGGCATTGGCCTGTCAACCAAGTGGCATGTAAGTTTATCCTACTTGTACTCCTAAATCAGTCCCAACCTTTTCTCCTTCGCCCTTATCTCTATTAGAAATGCGAGTTTGCAACCGTGATCATGTAAGCTGATATTGTGCTGGTTAAACTGAACTAAAAAAAATGGCCATTACATGTCGTTTCAAACATTCATTTTTTTTTCCACCACAAGTTCCACCAGTCCTAGATATTCGAGACTTCCAGCTGCTGGTCATTGCCTTACCTCCATGCTACTGTTTGGTTGGTTCAATTCAGAAACTGCATGAGCTATAAATTTGCTTTTGCATGCTATTCTACTGCATGAGTAATCTATTTCATATCCAACACAGCTTGAGGATTGAAATGTAATGTCAAATTTATGCTTGCATTTGCATCATGCAGGTCCGTCTACTCTGTAGGCTGCGGCTTAGGAGGGAAGCTTGGGCATGGCTCGAGGACAGATGAAAAATACCCAAGGTTGATCGAGCAGTTTCAGACTCTAAACCTGCAACCTATGGTGGTTGCAGCAGGTGCCTGGCATGCTGCTGTTGTGGGGAGAGATGGGCGTGTTTGCACATGGGGATGGGGACGTTATGGCTGTTTGGGCCATGGGAATGAGGAGTGTGAATCTGTTCCCAAGGTGATAGAATCCCTGGGTAGTATCAAGGCTGTACATGTCGCAACCGGCGACTATACTACATTTGTCGTGTCCGACACTGGAGATGTTTACTCTTTCGGCTGTGGAGAATCTTCCAGTTTGGGTCATTCTACTGCCATCGATGGTCAGGTTTGTCATGCTCCTCTAGTTATAAACTTTTTTTTTGGCAATATAGGAAATTAAATTAGCACCAAGATCACCAATAGTGCTTCACTGTCAGTGATGTGGTTATCCAGAGCCCAATTTCTTGTATTTCTCTTTGCATTTTGGTCAGTGGCTCTAAATACTGGGATCCTGGCAGTTAGTTTTCATTTACTCAGTGCTGAGCGGTGTACATGGATGAGCTGACCTAAGCCTTTATCTTTTTTACAGGGTAACAGGCATGCCAATGTACTCAGCCCAAAATTAGTAACTTCATTGAAGAACATCAATGAAAGGGTAGTTCAAATTAGCCTCACAAACTCAATCTACTGGAACGCACATACCTTTGCTCTAACAGATTCTGGGAAACTGTATGCTTTTGGTGCTGGCGACAAGGGCCAACTTGGTATTGAACTAGTTGCCCAGCAGACAGAAAGTGGGACGCCGGAGCATGTGAACATCAATCTTAGTTAAGTGCACCTTCTGGTTCTCTGCATTTCCTTCTAATTTGTCATGGCATCTGCCACCATTGGCTTTCTGGTTTCTACCACGCATTCAATCGCTGGCACCACTGCAGTTGTGACTGATCAAAGACCCCTCTTGTTCATATAACATCATGACTCATTCTGTTCATAGATTATGTTCGTGTGTACATAACAAAGCCTTGCAAGGTGCATGGTTCAGCTCAAGTAAGTTCATGGATGTCCATAGATGTATCAATTTGGTAACATCATCCTTGAACAGGTAAAACTAACTGTTATTAGCCATTTCAATTTGCCTTGTGTCCATCTGTTTGTTTTCATTTATGGTCTCGCCAAAACTTGAATGGATTATGTGCTTGGAAACTTTCAGTGAGACAATTCTTACTGGCGAGTGTTTGATTTATCATATATGATCAGCAATCAAGAGGCGAATGATTGCTTAAGATTGTCAGAATCTTGTGCAGACAAGTTAAAAGTACCTAAAGCCAATTTGATGAGCGTTGCGTGGTCCCATGAGTAGTCTTTTTGCACCCAATTTTGGTCCCTCCACTGCTTGGATAAATCTTTTGGACTTGGGGATGGAGGTTTCGCCATAAATGTAAATCTACTTGTTCGGTTTAGTAGGGCCATGACATCTCATATCACTGATAACGAACGAGATCTCTACTAGACCAAGTCTTTGGTGTGATAAAGTGTGAACTAATGGTTCCTGCAACAAATGCATTCATTGAGAGATGGGCAGATAGAGAACCAGAATGGTCATCGACGACAATAACTGCATGATTTTAAAAAAATAAAAAGTAATGCGACAGCAACGTATTTGGAAAGATAACTAATGGGCAGTTCCATGCCGTTACGCATCTACAAGACTCGGAAAAGAGTAGAAGATGAAGATAACTGGAGGATACTTTGCTTGGGAGCAACAGTAGAGTCTGGAATCGTTAATGTTTAGGTGTCATAAAGGGTCAATTAAGGGAGTGTTTGGGAGAGTTTCTGCTAGCTGCTTTTTAGATTCTAGCTACACAGAAGTACTTTTGAGTGTTTGTGAATACCAGATTCTGTTTTAACTTCTATAACTTTTAGCCAAAAGCTAGAAGTAAGAATTTGATGCTTCTATCTACTTCTGCTTTTCTATTTATGATATAACATTTAAATAATATAACATTTTACCTTATTATCCTTGACCAAATTTTATCTCTCACATCATTCATTCACGTCGCTTCCCAAATCGACGGAGGCGGAGCGGAGGCGAAGGTGATTTTTATATTTTTATATTTTTTAAATAAAATTTTATATTTTTATATAATTTATATTTTCAGAATTATATATATATATTATATTTATATAAATTATATAATGTTTATTTTTTATTACTTTTATATATTTTTTATAAATTATATTATTTTCAGAATTTATTTTTTATATAAATTATATTTTATTGATAGTATCGAAATTATATTTAAATAATTAAAAAATAATTAATTTATATGATTTAAGGATATTATTGTTATTCAGTTAAAAATTAAGTTTGAAAGTACTTATTCTCTCAAACATTCAAACTTTATCTTGTATCAGCTTTTGGCTCCTATTTCCAAACACTGTCTACTCTAGCTTCTTACTAACTTCAAGATAATCACTATAAGAATCACTTTTCAAGAAGCAAACGCTCTCCCAAACGCTCCCTTTGGCGATTTTTAGAGACTTTTTTGGCTATGGTTGATAAAGTCTGAATTTGAGATCGGTTCAAGCATTTAAATATGTATAATTGTTTTTTATATAAAAAACATCTATAATTGTATAATTGTTTTCATCAATCGTCGAACCACAGTCGAACAAGCTTCTTTCCACGGCGGGTCAGGCCACCCTTGCCCGGCCCCGTGGTCCAAGCTGCATTCGCCCGGCCCAATCTGCAGCACATGCTGGGCCGGACCTAGCACGGGACTGCTGCTGTTGAGCCATGCGGAACACAGCTCAAGTTACCCACTCGCTGCCACCCAAACTAATCATCCCCGGCCCCGGCCCCGGCCCCGGCCCCTCATCCTCTCGCGCCACGTTTCTGGCTAGCCTGTTATTATACCCGCTTAGTGATTGGTATTGAGATATGGGACCGCCCCATATTTCGCCGAGCCCGGCACCGTGATTGCATCGAGCAGCGATGCCGTACGGGCCGGGCCCAACAAATTGGAGAAAAAAGCACCGACCGACGCCTGTCCCGTAAAACACCAGCATCGCTCACGAGCCGTGCCCCACTGGAAAGTCAGCCGTGGCAGTGGTCCCAACAGCCGATCCCATCGGGTGGGTTCTCTACTTCTCGTTCCTTCTCGGATTACCCATCCTTGTACTCTTGTCGTGAAGGAATGGGTATCTGGGTTCCACCGTGTCATGCACGCTTGGCGAGAATTACAAGGCATTGCAAGAAGGATCGCATCGGAGGAGCGAACGGAGGATCCGCTCGATGCCCATCGTAGTCTAGTCTCTCTCTCCCCCACTGTCCACCGCCTGCCACACTACTGCTGATGCTGCCGCCGTTTCTGCTGCGCCGATCAGCGAATTTAATGGATCTGCCGCGCTCGTCGGCTTCATTGCGCTCGTCTTCTCTTTTTCTCTCCCTCCGTTTGATTTTCTCGTTGCCTTAAACCCCATCCTTCCCTTACTGTCCGTCAGATCTGGATGAGTCGCTCCAATGTTGCTCCGGCCATCCCTCGCACGGGGAACCTTCGACCGTAGCTCCTCTTCGCTGAGTCGGCGTCATCGGTTCCTTTGTTCTCGACCTCCTCTTCGCTGAGTTTCTGTGTCGGCCGGAACATCTGCTTGTTGGAAGCATCCAAGCCGTCCCGGAGATGAACCCACTGTGCTGCATTGCACCTGTGTCTCTGGATCGGGGCGACCGCGGGGACCCCTCGCCCATGGTGGGCCTTAAGGCCGCGAAGCCGACGAATGGGGAGGAGAGCCCCACCAGGAACTCATCGAGCAAGAAGCTGATCCAGGAGCCAATGATCCTCTCGGACTCCGACGCCGCTGCGTGTCTCGAGACGGAAGCTGAGGAGGCGGCGGCGCCAGAGAGTGGGGATTGGAGGGGCGCGAGCGGAAATGGGGCGGTGGCGGGGGTTCTATGGAAGTGGGTGAACTACGGGAAGGGGTGGCGGTCTCGATGGTTCGTGCTGCAGGACGGGGTGTTATCATACTATAAGGTCCATGGGCCGGATCGGATATCGCTTGGTCCGGCGGCGCGCGAGTCTGGGGTGAGGGTCATCGGGGAGGAGTCGTTGAAACGGGTGAGGAAGGAACAGCAGTTGGGGTTGGGGAGTGGAGGGTACCATGGACTGTCAGCCACGAAACAATGGAAGCCATTTGGAGAGGTACATTTGAAGGTGAGACATGGGATTCTCTTTGTTCCAGCAGTGATGATTTCGCGTTTACCTTGCATGTAACTTATCTTGTTTATTTATTTTCTGTTACACCATGCATCTTTTCTTTCCAGCGAGTTTGGGAATTTGATGTTGGTACTTCCAATCGTTATACCCTAGGAACATTGGGCTTCTTAGATGTTGAAATTCAAACTCCTTTCACGTTCGCTTTCATGGATCTCTAGATAGTTTAAATTCATTCCACTATTGGTCTCCTTAAAATAGAAAAACCCTTCATTGACTAGGGCATGCTCATATTATAGGTCTATTGAACTTTGTGATGCTACTGATGATGTGGATCCAGTTTATTTTTTGTATCCTTCTCTAAATAGTCATTTCTATTTTTTTTTTAATTTTTCCAAGAGCCTGCTTTTGTCTTTTATTTTAAAAAAAAACTAGATTCACTTTATTTTTCATCTCATTTTAAATTGAAGGTTAACATACTCTCCTATTCGTTTGGGAAAATATAAATGAATTCTGTCAGTGCAATTGACGCTGGAAAAATATGACAGAATACTGTCAGTCAAATTGACATGGTCAGAGTTCTACATATAAAAGAAGCTGAAAGAAAGCAATAAGATGACCAAGATAAAACACTAAGGAATAATACATGAGAGTGTTAAATGAAAATAAGATAAATGCTTCTAAATTCTGAATTTGATTATCTAATTGTTTTGAATATGAAAAGTAACAATCATGGATGGTGTATGCAAGCTTTGCTACTGTTACTATCATTTAAAGTTTGCTACATAAAACCCTCCTAACTTCCACATGATTGAATCACATATTTTTCTATCTCAAAGTCAAACACTTTACTTTTCTCTAATATTAGCTTACTATTATCAAATTTTAAATGACCAAAAATATGCTGTTCTGCACTGCTAATGACGAATTTTCAATAATTCCTTTATTATGGTGTTTGAGTCAGTCCTGTTAGTTCCTCCTAAATCTCATTAGCCAATGTTATTTTCTATTTGTTGTTGTATAATTTCAACATGTTAACAATGAATAACAATTTTCAGGTCTCTTCAGTTCGCATCAGCAAGTCAGATGATAAAAGGCTGTATATTTTTACTGGTACTAAAACTCTCCATTTACGGTGTGATTCTAGAGACGACCGTACTACTTGGATTGATGCTCTATTGTCTGCTAAGGAGCATTTTGCACGTTCGTTAGAAATTAATGAACCTGAACCGTCAGTGGAGGTTACTGTCTCAACTGAGAAATTACGAGCAAAACTGATGCAGGAAGGACTGAATGAATTAGCAGTGAGGGAATGCGAGTCTATTATGCTATCAGAAGTCTCTGAGCTGCAGGACCGATTTAAGTTCTTGCAACAGAAACATCTTATTTTACTTGATACATTAAGACAACTCGAGGTAAAAGATCTCCTATACGTTCTTGTAGAATAGCAGACAAATGTTTGTATCAGTTATCAGGCAAGCTTTGCGTGGGTGGCTTATTTCTAAAAGGGTGGGGTGTACTTGTTTACAGTTAGTTAATATTTTAGTTAGAAAGCTCCTTGACATATAAAATCATTATTCTGCTAATTTGATCATATCTTTTTGATCATTCATTATGAGTAGCCGTGTATATTGCACCTAGTCAATATACATTTCAGCAGAACTAGGCGATATAGCTCTGAAACAGTTAATTGATTGTGTCTAATATGCTTAGATGATTTAAGTGCTTGGGATCAAAATGACACAATAGGCTCATTCACTACAAAAATGGATTAGTCCATGTGGACGCGTCTCACTTTCATATACAAGGAAACCAAGAATCCCATGACATGGATTAGTTCATTTTGATTGCTGATTTGTGTGTTCATAGGGAGGTCAGAGAGATGAAGACTCAAAGGATGAACTTCTCTGGCCCAGCAAGTAAGGTGAAGTTTGGCAGAAAATGGACATGGATTCAGATACTGGCATTACTTTAAAAATATTGAACTTGTGTAATGAACTTTAACAAGATATGGAAAAGAAAATTTTAAACATTTAATCATATTATGTATTGTATCCTGTGTAACTGAATTTTATGAGAATATGAGTACTATGTTAAGCATCAATATTTGTTGTATGGTAACTTGTATCTCAGGTGCTCTTTTTCTTCCAATGCAGACAGAGAAAGTGGAACTGGAGACCACAGTAGTTGATGAAAGAAAGGAGCGTGAAGCACAACTGGGGATAGTGAACGGAAGATTTAGTGGTTAGTATGTTTGGGGTTTCTTGGGTAGCTATCACTGATATATTAAAACTATAAATCAAGGGTTCACTGTTGTGTGTGTGTGTGTGTGTGTGTGTAAGGCAAATTGCCTACCCAATTAGTTATGTTGTGAAGTCAATAGTATGCTTGTCTATTCAATGTTTCTCGAAGCTGACAATGATGATTTTGGCTTGTTAACCATGGAAACATATCACCTTGTTTTGTCCCCTTGTTTTCTGTTTTCTTTTGCTCGTTGGTATCCAAAAGCATCAACTTTTATTTTAACAACTAACTTGCATCTTAACTTCTAATGTTCCCATCATTGCCTACATTGCCCTTCGAAAAAAACATCAACGTCGGATGTGTGAGTAGCTGTTTGCTTTTCAGGGTNGTCATGAAGTGTTTGTGCAAAAATTTTGTTGTTTGGATTCTTTAATATATTCTTGGCTAGCTATTCTTTTAAAATGTAGAGAAGAAGTATTTAACTTGAGGAGCATACTGTTGAGCCAAGGGAGTAGTGGTACGTAAGGAAAAAAAGGTGAATAGCATACACGATTTATAAAGTTATGGTGTGAAGCCAAGTGTACCTGTACTCAAAGTGTTTCAAAGCTTTTCACCAATAGAAAAAGTTTGTCAAAGCTAACAATCATGGCTTTAGATCTTAGCAATGGAAACATTTCTACCTTTTTTTATCCCCTCATTTTTTTTCCTTTTCCTTATGGTGTACAAAAGTATCTGCTTTTATTTTATCATTGAACCTGCAGCTTAATTTCTTAAGTTCCCATTATCTACAATGCCCTTAGCACAGACATCAAGATCCAATATGTGGTAACTGTTGCTTTTTCGAGGTGGCAGCTGACTATTGCTGGAAGTTTTAGATAGAAAAATCAACTACTCATTTATTTGAAAGTTGAAACACTTCATTTTGGATGGACTTGTGGTTTAGCATTTCTAAAAAGTACTTGATCCTTTTCAGATTTCTATTCCGTTATCTCAGAGGGCACAGCAACTGACTCTGAAGTCGACAATGAATGTCAAGGTGCAGATGCCGATACAGATGAAGATGAGGAACATACTTTGACACAAGGGACTTTTTATCTGCTGAGTCACTAAGAAGTGCTTCTTACCGTAGTAGGGAAGTCATGGGCAATGGTTGTGTTGTGTCAGCCTGTAGTATTGAGTCCACGTTTCCTGACAATTTTCAAGATATGGTTCTGGGAGTCAGAAGAATTGAGTATCCCTATGTTAAGAGGAGGAACAAATTGCCTGAGCCAAAGGAAAAAGAAAAGCCTGTTGGCTTGTGGTCGATAATTAAAGAGAATATTGGAAGGATCTTTCTGGTGTGTGTCTTCCAGTTAACTTCAACGAGCCACTTTCTTCCCTCCAGAAATGCTTTGAGGATCTTGAGTATTCCTACTTGGTTGATCGGGCATTAGAGTGGGGCAGACAGGTCTGATTATTATCAGTTAAAATTTTCATTTAGATAATATTCTAATCTGATTGCTTAGATTATTTTTTGTTAGACATGATATTATGTTAAAATTTAGACCCTTGAAATTTGTTCTAGAAGTTAAATAGACTACCTAATCGTTGTAGAATCCTATGTATAAAGAATTAACCAATATTTTCTTTGTTGGAACTAGCACTTTAAGATTGGAAAATTTGTATGTTGTTTATAATGCTTCTTTGATGAAAGGTTTATTGCAGCTTTCTTTCCGTCTATCTAAGAGCACCTTTGTGTGTTTGAACCCTCTCTCGTCCTCTTTGATATATTTTCTGTCTATTTCCAAGTATGTTAGTGTTCATGCAATCATTTTGGATCTTTGACTTGTCTTATTTTTTTATCCTACACTTTATAAATCTATAATTGAGTAGTATGCCTGCATGTCTAATAGATGGAAATACTATTGAGTCTATATTTGATCCATTATACCATAACATGATGCCAACTCAATGTTGTGCTCATTCAGCACAAGTATAAACGGAAAGATGTATGCATCATATTGTTGGTCTCTTTTTCATTTTTTCCATATTGTTAGTCATAGTGGCAGACTATCTGAATGACAGTTCTGTGCTGGTTGATCACCATTTACATAGCTTATTTAAAATGAATGAATCAGATTCTGTGTTGTTATTCATTTACAAGCTCGCATATGTTTCAACAAACTTCAGTCATCACATGTAACTAATGCAATAATTGTAGAGAATCTGATCTAAATCTTCTGAAATTTGAATTCTTCTTTGATTTTATCCACTTGCATATGCATAATATTAGCTTGTAGCTTGCTATTATGTTGAAATTCTTGAATGACACCACACTCATTCTGCATGCTTGAGGATTAACTCCAAGAAAGCGCTATGGAACATAAGGCTCGCATGAGGTAACTCCAATATGGTGGTAGAAATTGCCTATTTCTCCCAGAATATGGTCAGCGGGTGTGGGAATTCTCCATTTGTGGAGCAAGCAAATAAAGTGGGGATGAGGCAATGTATTATGTGTTAGGAGACCCAACCTACAAAGCCAAAGGGTTATGACCCAATGTCAGAAGCAGTACTTATTTGGGAACGAGATAAGTTTGTAAATTAAACTCGATACAACCTCATACCATTTCGCTATTTCCTTAAATGAGCTGACGCCATTCTTGATGGACAAGTTGCCTCCAACTGATTCGCTTAAGGCCTGATCAAAGACATTTAGAAAATGGAGAATATGAGCTGGCAAATACAGAGAAACCTAGGCTGGAACAATTACAAAGACAGGTGTTTTGTCTCGGCTTGTTCTCATTGGTTTCATTTGAATGTTACAATTGTCTTTTATCAATATTCAAAATGTGCCCAAGTTTTTTTACCAAATAGTTTGTACTGTTTCAGGCAAGGAAGCTGCAAGAGAAGGGATGGCGACCGAGGTGGTTCAGAAAAAATAGGGAGGATGACTGCTACCAGTATGCGGGCGGATATTGGGAAGCACGCAAGGAAGGAAAATGGGATGAAATTCCAGATGTATTTGGCCAGGGTGTCAATTTGTTGATTATAGATTAATATTTATTTCTATGTACTATGTACATGTATAATGCAAGTAAATTGGCTATGCCGCAATATTTAATTAGGAGGATTATCAACTATCGGCTATTTGAGATGCCCATCTTGATTGGAAGTATTGGTTCTACTTAATTTGTAGGTCAATTTGCAAGAGGTACGTACCTTTGGATGCTAATGCAGACTGGAGACAGTTGACCGTCTAACTCGCAAGCTTGCATACTGCAAGCAAATGAATCAATTTCGTGTTGCCGGCTGCTCTTGGTTTGTTTCTATCTCTTAGTATATGGTTCCATTCTTGCTATAAAAAAGTGACGTCTATGTAAGTAATCGTGTAATTGCCAAAGTGGAACACCCATAGAATATGGCTCTTCCGTTTCTGACTTCCCCAGTTAGTATGCTTTCTGCGTTAGATTCCGCTGTCTTATCTAGATTCCAATCCAAGACAGTGGAGACAGCTATATCCAAGATCATCACCCAAGGTTCGTACTTTCTCCCTACGGTTTTCGAACTGTTCAAACGGCAAAAAAGTGCAATCCTATGATCACAATAGCAATGGGCAATACAAAAAGTTGGTAAATTTAAACAAAAGTATTATTGTCTGCCTAAGTGCTTGGGATCTCAATCCTCACTCCTGAGAACCTATCAGCGCGAGCTGTCTCATTGTGCCCCCACGGGCTGAGTCGGTGTGTAAGGCGCCTGCTGTTTGAAACAGATGTCATAGGGTCGAGAGTCGTCAGTTGCGCATGGAGTTAAAATCCTGGTCTGCTGACTTAAATTTTCTCGGCTCCCAGACGCCTTCTCCACTCTCGAGTTGTCTCGTTGCATATTTTAATTAATACTCGGTTTATGCCGCTGGTTTGCCGAGTGCTAACTATATCCATCTTAATTTCACAATTTAAACATTGATTTGAGCATGTAGGTAAACTCTACTTGTAATCTTTATTGATTGTCTTTGACTCTTTCCATATTGTTCCAAGCACCTCCACCATATATATATATATATATATATATATATATATATATATATATATATATATATATATATATATATATATATATTATATATATATATATATATATATTTCATTACGGTAAAGTGCGACTTTGAGAGGATTACCATACCTGCTGATTGAATTCTTTGGTAGTTCTAGTTCTATGTGCTTATTCTGCTAGTGCAAGTGCCAGTGGAGCTCACATGAGACAAGAAACTACAAGAAAGTCCGGAAGGCGGAGAATCTCCTTGCAGAGCTTGTAGGGTAGACTAGGCACCTAGGGATGGACAGGGGACGAAATGGAACTCTTAAACCCAGATTTATGCTCCCCTAAATCTCCTTACTTTGGCCTGGTGAAGGTGTTTAATTTACATCAAGATAAAACAAGAGGCGAGTGAGAAAATAATGGGGTGTATCAGGAGAGTTCTCGTGCTGATTTGTAGGTTGCTTCTCATGCTTTCAGGTGTCTTCTTGCACCATCAGCAAATCATAGCTGGTAAAACATCTTTCCATACTAAGTCCATTAGTCATCTATTTGCACTGAGGTTTCTTATCACTCTCAGTTTTGTCATGTTTTGTGTTTTGCAAATGACTTATTTGCTGAATATAAAAGGTACCATTAGGATGCATGATCAACAAATATCGATGGAAGGAACTAAGGGTAAGAGGCCTTGGTGGTGGGATCAAGATTATGATCGCGTAAGTGACCGGAGGCCGATAAATAACAGGTTCAGTCCATGAATTTAGTTCAATCATTTTTAGCTTCAACTAATCAGTCGGAGAGTTAACATTGTAGGATTCTGAAGTTGTATTAGTAAAATTTTTGCCACAAGCCATTCTAGCTGCTTCACAGAATTTTATTCATTAGTATGGCAAGGTGCACTCTGTAGGAATGAATAAACTTCCAACAACAAAAAGAATTGCAAATTCAGATTATTCAGTGGCAAATCGCCCTAAAGCTCATCCTTCAGCGGCAAATGGTCGGGAGATATCATAACGGGGTACGACGCTAACATCTGAATTCCACAAATCCCTAAAGGAAATTTCGTGGCATTGATTTCCATCCTTGCGTAACCCTTCTCCCCCCATTTAGTCCCCCATGAGTTCTTGATGATCCAGTATTTCTGCCCTTCCGTAGTCTCCCCGTACCCTACAACTAGAACTGCATGATTTAAATGCATGCCACACTTACCCTTGAACACCCCCTGCAAATTCACATCATCAGTATATTCTTTCAATTCCAGAAGAAAAGAGTATTTAACCTGAGACAAGCAGGAGACCCCTGTGTAGAACTTGAAATCTAAGCCATCCCCTTCGATAGCAACCGACACAGGTTGATTAGCCACCGCTTGCATTAGAGATCTTTGGCTGCAAGGAACAACCTCGTAGCCACTGATCGTGACCCGTTCAGAATGTTTCTGCAAATTCCAGTTGACGGATTAGTTTGTGAATGTATATATCAAAGAAAATGAACGCCGGTTACCTCGACGATACACTCTCGGTTGTCTTCGCCCACGTAGGGGTAGTTTGCTTCAGTCGCTATGCCATTCTTTCGGATATACTCGAACGCATGCACGAAGACACCTCCGCTGCATCCTTCATTGTATTCGGTGTCGCAATCGATAAGCTCTTGCGCCGACAACGAGACGAGATACTTGGTTGTGATCTGGTTTATTCCCTCGACGGCGCCGACGGCCGAGAAAGCCCAGCAACTCCCTGCAAAACCAATCCGACTTCAGTGCTATTGAGAAAAGGATCCATTCGTGCATTAATTTATTTATACGTGTTTACCACAATTGAGTTGGTCTTTGACTTCGGTGACTGCACCCTTCTCCCTCCAGTCGATCGACGGAGGGCAGTCAACGTTCTCATACCTAAACTTCATCCCCTGTTGATTACACCCGAGCATTTGGTGGTGGTCGATCTGAAACTCATTGAAGGTGTTCTCGAATTCCTCCGTCGTCAAGTCCGCAAACATGTTCAGCCCAAGTTTATAAGACCTGCCCATCTTGTTGATCTGGTGGATGTACTTAGCATTCTCTTTGAACACATTAAACCTCCTTTTCTTTTCTTTGAGGTCCCGTGCCACCGTGTGGTGGCTTAGCCACCGCTCGTATAGGTCCCAGAGGTTCTCCTCAGACACGAGGTCTTTGTCAGTGATCGTAATGGCACTGCTATATTTCATGTGGGTAAACAGAGCGAGGCATGACAAATAAATCTCACAAAAATACTTTTAAACAGCTAAATTCAGGTCTTACAAAACTACCCAAAAGGTGTGGCAGGTTACCTCATTGCGTTGCTGGTCTTTAACATTGCGTTTGTGCCAGCGCTATCATCTGCATCCTCTTCCTTGTCGGAGTTGATGATTCTAATGTTGTCATCAGCTTCAACATCAAAGTCATCTTGTGCAGCCATTTGCAACTCCATGTCAACCTTGTCAACAATAATTGTCAGCGTTGTCATATTGAAGCAAAAGCAGGGCAACTAGATAGTAGGCACAAGAAATTAAGCGAATAAATTATATTTCTACCCAATTTCACCAATTCCAAAACCAAATAGTTAATCTTATTCCCAATTGCTGTTGGTCTGGTATTTTCAACATTAAGTTATTTGATCTAAATAGAGTGAAATAAATTCTGTATTAGATGGCTTCAGCTGATGTTTCAGCTTCATGGTGGCTCATGCTTGTTTTGATCTGAGGTTTCCGTCGGAAATCGAGGTCTTAAAATGCATTAATTTTGTACTGAATTTGAGCTTATTTACTTAAGGGAAAAGTAGTGCTTAACACTATAATTCAAAATGAGCCATCTCAGGGACGTCTTTGTTATAATTTACATTCTAGACAAAAAAGATCAATTATAATAAATATAAAGATAGAACAAATATAGGGTAAATGTAAATGAACTTCAGAAGTTCTCCTCTGTCAAACCCTCCGGTTCAATAGGTGCATTGAAACTCCCAAGGAATGAATAGAGGTATAAGCAGGTGCCATATAGAGTACGGATAGGAATGATCTTTCGTGGTATAAGGAAGAGAAGAAAATACGAATGTATGAATGACATTATATAATGTATTGAATCATTTTCGTGGTATGTAATCGGAAAATGAATGATAGTTATGATCGAGAAAGAGAGTATACCTTGTTCTTATTCATCTTCTTGGCTCCGATAATCAAAGAAGATACCAACCGAAAGTTCCTAGATGTAGGGTCACGCCGCTGAGGGCAGTGAAACAGGAAGGATCGCTCCAGCCGAGAGAGAGAGAACGAAAAAGAAGGCGTCATCCTTCGCTCCAGCCGAGAGAGAGTGAACGAAAAAGAAGGCGTCATCCTTCGCTCCAGCCGAGAGAGAGAAAACGAAAAAGAAGGCGTCAACCTTCGCTCCAGCCGAGAGAGATAGAACGAAAAAGAAGGCGTCATGCGAGCGGCCATGAATCTCCAAGGATCAAGAACTCCAAGGATCAAGAACGCTGGTCGCTTGGCAAGGGCAATGGCGCCACGGGCAAGAATTGATTTTTGTCAGAGTAAAAGACTATTTATCTCTTTTTTTTTAATAGCATATTGTTTTATGAAATTAATCGCAGAATAATATGAAATAAGGACATGTAGATTCGTCTAATCCTTTGTTTAGTTGGGATAAGAGAAGAGAGAGACATGATTTACTTACATCTTAATACCTTGTAATATTAATAAATATGAGATATATGATTTAATAGTTTTAAAACTTGGAGATAAATTTGATAAGTTACGAACCTTTTCTCCGGCTGGCCTCGTACTAAGGCTGGCACCGAGCGAGAGGTCTGTCCCTGGTTCGCAGCAGCACTCGGAAGTCTGACAGCGCCGGATTGCAGACGTAGTAGACGCCCCGGTTCCGCAGTTCGGATTTCTGTCCCCGATTCCATCTGTCCCTCTGTCCCGAGCGCAAAACGACAAAGAAAATCGCGTGCAGCTCACGTGACTTCGGCAGCGAGCGAGTAGCCTTTGACCAGCGAGAGTAGGCAAGAGGCCCTAATATTGACCTTATCGTTCAAAAGCCCAAGGGAAAAGGGGGAGACATCGGAATCGGTCGACGGAGAGGAATGCGCCGGACTCGGGGTATTCCAGCAGCAAGATGGGATCTTCAGGGGCGGTCCGGAAGTATAGCTCGATGAAGTGCTTCTCGAAGGACAATCGACACAGTATCTTGCAGACGGACCTGAATCGGAAGAGGGATTTGACGGGCAGCCGCGCGAGGATCTGCACGAGGAGGTCAACGGGGAGACATCCATTGAAGACGGACGGACTCATCAACCTCGCTAGGGATTCCCACCGCGACGCTTAGTCTCGATGATAGTTACGACGGGTTTCGGCTCGCCATTAATGGCAATGGCGATGTGCGATGGCCCGGACGAGACGAGATGGAACCCTAGAAGCTAATGATGAAGCGTTTGAACTAAATAGAGGTATTTTATTATTTCAAAATCTAAGCATATAACTATTCACAATTAAAATTTTACACATTTTCCCCTAAAATTGGTCTATGAATATAATTATATACAAATTACTATCATAGTTTTCATATACACTAGAGAATATACTTCTATTCTTATATTAACTATATAATATTTAGAAACTACAGATATCTATGTGTATTAAGAATTTGAATAACACACAACATTTTGGCATATTTAAATGTAGGCGAAAAGACATTGTATATAAGTTGAGCTTGACATAATAGCAGTTAATCAGCTCAGCTAATGATTTCAAACTCATACCAAAACGCTAGAATTCAGCTACAAAGTAGATATTGGTATATAATCAATCCAATGCAGGAGAAAACAAAGCAAATATCAAAGACTAAAGATTAGTCTAAAAGAATAAATCGACAGATGGCGGAACAGGTTGTTTGGGTTATGGCGTGATCCGTTAGATGATTGCTGATTTTCGGGGCTGGAACATTACAATCTACTTGAAAGAACTGCAGTGTAGCATAGCTTCCAACATTCCTTGCAGGGGATTTGCATCGAGGGCATAGTAAGGCAGACGAGTACCTAGTGTTGGTGGGAATCTGCAAGAATATCGAAAACTCTCAGTCCAGAGTAACAGTGTGTTCAAAGAGAGGATTAGGAAAAGTTGTGAAGCTCATCACCTTTGCCCGCTGAGAATTCCATGTGCCAGGGATGGAAAAAAAGGATGGAGTAACCTCATTAAATATAGCTACGTAGTAAGGCAGAATGACTTGTCCTGAAGCATATTGGCGACACAAAATTAGGACTAGCAGTAAATCCCACAGAAAAGTAATATTAACCATTTTCAAGTAGTAATTTCCATTGTCTTATGTTTTAAATGGCATTTAAAAAAGACTGTCATACTGAATAAAATGAGTTTTTTTTTAAACCTGTGAACATGGCGGTGCATATGCAGATCCTCAAGGGCCATTAACTAAAAGTTAAATAGATAAAGTTAATCATGTTCATAAAAAAAATATAATTCAAAGAAAGTTTACAACCACATAATGAGAAAAGAAGCCTAAGATACTGACAATTACCACTATATATAACATGAATTGCTTATACATAAAGAACAACAAAGAAATTAATGACAAAGAGTGGTAGCCTCTCGAGGAAGCATGTTAAATCAGTCCCATTGTCAGAACTAAGATTTACAAGGTGCAGTGAAGCAGAGGACCAAACACAGTTGAGGTGCAATGAAGAATTGAGCACAAACAGATTAAGTGAGGACTAGTATGACTGGGTTGTCGGAGGAAAGAGGGCATGACATGGGTAACAATGGTCTTGAAAGGTGATATCATGTGTGGTGGCCGTGTAAGGGCAGAACAACAGGTTAAGGAAACATGCCCTGGCATACTTCGCTGTGGCAAAGTTCCACAGATCTTGACGCATACCTGGATCTGAAACTGAAGGCAAGGGCGTGAAACGATGATAATACCTGATAAAGCAAAGGAAGAAATTAAGCAACTGAGGTCGGTATGAGGTCAAACTCGAAATTTGAGTGTATGGTATGAGGTCGGAGCTCAAAAATGGAGGAACAAAGAGAGCATCTTGTAACTGTCTTTCTGCATTCCAAACAATTCAAGCTTCCTTCTTCGGATTCTAGATTGTGTGCAGCGCAAATGCAAGTGACCAAACGATTTCTTAGATCCATCTCAAATTTGTGTTTTGTTCCTTTTTGTCCAGTAGTAATCGATCAAATTAGTCTTATATGCGTGATGAAATTAGATAGACTCACGACCTTTGCATTGGACGTCTAAAACTATTGTGGATTGTTGAAAGAAAAGATTCTCGTCGCATATTTATTTTGTCCATTTTTTCCTATTTGTACGTTTTTCGGATAACAATTATGAATTAAATGGCATTTTATTGGCGTGAGCAATTTTCAGCCTTATCGACACCTTCACGTATGTTCAAAATTCTAAAAACACATACGCTTTCTCGTTGTACTCCAGACCGCCATAAAAGTTTCTCTTTTCTCTAAAATTTTATTATTAATTTTAATTTATATTATTAAATTCAAATTTAAAAGCATGAATACAAGTAAAATTTATTGATGGACCTAAGAAAATTTTAAATTATTTTAAATCAAAACTAATATATATTTTTGAAAGTTTTCTCATATCTGAATTTGACCGTGTAAATTGAGAATAATAAAATTTTAAACTAATAAAAATTATAATAAATCATAAAATTTATCTTAAATTCACTATAAAAGTTAAGATAATAATACTCACTAATCAATATTACCATCGAGTTTTTAAAACTCTATCTTACTCAAAAAAAAAATATTAAATTTTTGAATGGTATAGATCCATCTATCAATTTTGAATAAAATTAAAATTTTGAATCACTTTAAATCAAATTAATATATTCTTAAAGTCTATTTAATATATTTATACTCACATATCTGAATTCGATAAAATAAATTAAAAATAATAAATTTATAAAAGTTTGATACGACAATTGTCACAAATTCATTTTCAAGTATAGGACAATAATATTCATCGCACCATAAATGAATTCTAAGACTTAAAAAAATATTAAATTCTTGAATTTTCAAATAGTGTAATTTGATCGGCCAGTTTAAAACTATTGTTGATTCATCACGCATGACCTACAAAATAGTATAATTCATAACGCATGACTATTTTCTAGGTCCAACTTTTAAACAGCCCCACAATAGTTTTAGACGTCGTAGTTAGATCGCGACCTTTGCATTGGACGTCTCAAATTCCAAATCAAAATTAATATATTTTAAAAAATCTACTTAATATATTATGTCCTTGAATCTAAATTAATATTGAGAGGGTTGAACATCCCAAAGTTAATACGAGAGAAGAGAAAGTTATGTGTCTGGGTCCACCGAGTCCGAACGCCTATCTTAGATTCCTAAGACTTCTCCGGGAAGACGGGCTCCCGAGGCCCTCTCGGGGAAGGAGACCCCCCGAGACTACCTTAGGAAGGCATATCTCCGAGACCAACTCGAGATAGCCTTAAACTCCATAGTCCTCCCCGGGAAGACAGGCTCCCGAGGTCCTCTCGACATCGATGGAAATAGGCTAGGCTAGGCCAGACTTTTGCCTTAACAGGCCAGGCCTGTATAGTAACAAAATGACCTGAGTTTGACATGTATCTTTTTATAGGCTTTGTTCTTGGCCTATGCCTGGCCCGTTCAATAGCCTGGCCTGGTCTGCGACCTGTTTACAAAGCCTGTAAATTAAAATACTTAATACAGGCCAACATGTCAAAGCATTAAACAAACCGAAAACCAACCTTAACAAGCCTTGCATTATACGAGCCTCAAAATAGGTCTTGCATCATACAGACTTCAAACAGTCCAGACCTACAAATATATGCATATGTATCTAATCTTAACAGGCTCAGGCCAGCATGCCAGGCTTGGTAGTCTTTATATTGAGCCTAAGCCTGGCCTGATAAGGAAAATAGACTTTGAAATAGGCCTGAATATTATCTTATTTCTAAACAGGTCAGGCCAGGCCATAGTAAACACAGACCAGAAAACAGGCCCCTTACATGTCGCCTGACCTATTTCCATCCCTACGGCTCCCGGGGAAGGAGATTTCCGAGACCAACTCGGGATGACCTTAAACTCCATAGTCCTCCCCGGGAAGACAGGCTCCTGAGGCCCTCCCGGGGAAGGAGATTCCCGAGACCAACTCGGGATGACCTTAAACTCCATAGTCCTCCCCGGGAAGACGAGCTCCTGAGGCCCTCCCGGGGGAGGAGACGCCCCGAGACTTCCTCGGGGGAGGAGACGCCCCGAGACTTCCTTGGGAAAACAGGCTCCCGAGGCCCTTACGGAGAAGGAGATTCCCCGAGACCCTCTCGGGAGTGCGGAGCCCGAAGAAGCAAACATCCGATAACCCAATTCCAATAACAGTTCCCCTCTCTTATTCAGGAAAGTTGGCCGATAATTATTATCCTTTATATGTACGACAATTAAGGCCTTAATAATCATTGGAGTCATTATTTGAGAGTTATCAGGTTACCGACAAAAAGGGGAACGTGGAGGAGAACATGGAGAAACATGCAACCAAGCTCAAAGGTATATGAGGTACTTCGACCCCCAGGTAAGGTGGTTACGCTCTCTCAACTTACAACTTTCTCTTTGATTCTCTTCCTGCAAGCGACTTGAGTTTTGACTTGAGTGTCGGAGTGGACTCCGTCAGAAAATCTCCGGTGTGTTCCCATTAACGCTCGTGTTGATTGTAACGACCCTCTCTCCTCACTCTAGAGGGACATCACATCTCTTTCTGCTCTGATACCAAACCTGTAACGACCCTCTCTCCTCTCTCTAGAGGGATGTCACATCTATTTTCTGCTTAACCAGGACCAGTCGACTGATGATGGGTGCAGTCGACTGGTCCTAGGCCAAATCACTCCCCCAATCTTTCTGTTCGAAATCTGGCTGGGGACCAGTCGACTGGTGGGACACCAGTCGACTGATGCAGTCGACTCAGCCTGGAAATCACTCGACCAATGTTTCTGTTCCCTCGATTTCTCTTAGGGCAGTCGACTGGCTCCTTGAGCAGTCGACTGTACTTCTAGAATTCCAATTCCAGACTTCAGAAACTTTGAACAAGTCCATGAATACATTTCTACTTCCACTACACTAAAATTATAGAACTCACAATCATAATAACCATAATACTGGACTAGATCATAAATCATCCATAGCAATTTAAACTCATCATCTTTTGCGGAAATAAACACTACTATCATGAAACATAATCTTTGCGGAATCAACTACTATCATGAAACTCAAGTAACTTATAAAGTTATACTGCTTAGAACACTAGCAAATCTCATCCCAAAGGATCTCACTCCACGGTTCCGCCGCCACTGACACAAACCATCCTTCCTTTAACCTCCTTGTCTTACATCCTTTCTTTACCTTTATCTGGAGTAAAAGGATGCAAACTATAAGCAAATTGCTTAGTAAATAGACCATGTTCTCACAAAACATGCAATCAAGATAAAACATGCTCTTGGCCAAAAGAATGTTTGCTTTTAAAATATATGTATTGAAAATGCTATACTTAACATAAATATGCTCATGAATACGCTTGTAACAAATGCTTGTATTTGAAAACTTTGCTTGAAATGGAAAATACTTAACATGCATGAAACAAATGCTTGCTTTTGAAAACTTGAAAACTTGTATACTCTTATACTTTAAAATAAATAAACATCCTCCTTTGGGCCCGACAAAGTACCAATGCACGCATCCCTAGTAGGTTTCGGGGTAGCTATCCACCGAACCCTACTAGAACGTCTCTACTAGGCTCGCCTAGATCTCTATGGGCCTCGGCCCAGTACATGTCACTTTAAAAGTAATATACTTAAACTTGTATTCATGCTTATACTTAAAATGCTTATTCCTTGCATATTCTTTGCACTTAAAAAGGAATGTTCTCAAAATTTGTTTTAGGACACATCAAGACTTTGGTCTTGTACTCATGAATGCACCTCGCATGCCTTAGTCCTAGAACTTGTTCTAGGGCTTAGTAAGACCTCGGTCTTACTTTATATTTTCATCGAGCACCTTACGTTCCCTAATCCCAAAACTCGTTTTGGGGTAAATCAAGACCTTGGTCTTGCTATACTCAGATCACACACACAAAGGGCTAAAATCAAGTTCTACATCAATTAAAAACATATGAGAACTACTTTTACTGTAGGTGAGTGATCTACTTACCTCGATGCTTACTAAACTCACTATATCGAAGGTTAGGTCTAGCGCGGAACTTACTTCGCGCAAATCGCCAACACTTAGGCACAAAGAAGAAACCCTAGTTTCTTTTCGCCCACTCAAGAGGAAGAAGAGGAAGTGAGGAAATGTCTAATTTCTCTTCTTTATCTTCCCTTATATACTAGTGGAAGTTGAAGCAACATCCATGAATAGGTGCTTAGTTTACTTACACTTATCTTATATGGTTTTCATATCCCAATATGATGTTTTACCACTACCTAATGGAAATTTAAACTAATGCTAAACTAAGGGTTCTTGGTTCGAGCCTCGGCTCCGACCCTTTTTACTCTACAAAAGATTTTTTTTAATTTCTTTTTATTTTGGAAAATTCTGAAAAATTTTCGGGCATTACATTGATCTCATAGGGTACGATCTCCTTCCTTTCGTCATTGTCCTTGTGGGTTGGAGTCTGGTGGCATGTCGTTCGCGTCGATTCCTTTCGGAATAAGTTTGACGTCGTCTGTAGGAATACGCAAATCAAAGCACCAGAAGGAGCACCGTGATGGCAGATCTGAAGGGACAACCCATCGTTTTGACGAAAGAAGACTTGGATCGCCTTGTGGCCAACACCGTCAAAGGAGCGCTCGAGCAACACCAAATCGAGCAAGCCGCCTCACGGCGAGGGACTTTTGGACAAGGTGAGATCCCCAGGATCTCCACCTCGCATCCCCAACACCGGAGATCTGTCTCACCACCAGTGGGACACGCCGGGGCAATTCCCGTACACTGGCTGGATTCCCTGGGAGATTTGGAGAAGGCTAATTCCGCAGCTTCAAGCGTCCTAAGGCAGGAAGAAGGACCAGGGAGGAGAGAGGAACTCAAAGCCTTCCAGAAGGCACCCTCCACTCCTTTCTCACTGGACATCGTAGAAGACCCCATGCCGAAGCAGTTCCGCGGTCTTGGAATTGCCGACTACGATGGGAAGACAGATCCAGAGGATTACGCTTGCAAATTCGAGAACGCAACCTCCTACACCAATACACAGATGGTGTTAAGTGTCTGTCAGGAGCCGCCCAAAGATGGTTCCAGAGTTTGCCCCTGGGTTCTATAAACTCCTTCTTAGAGTTTAGAACCGCGTTCTTGCATCACTTTGCAAGCAACCGTCGATATCAGAAGATGACGTTGAATCTTTTCGACCTCAAGCAGAAGGCGAAAGAACCTCTAAAGGATTGCATATAGAGGTTCAATCAGGTGGCGCAAGATGTGTCGATCGCAACATCGGAGATCCTGGTCAGTGTCTTTACGCTGGGCCTTTCTAAAGGGGACTTCTTTCGATCATTGGTGAAGAAGCCGCCAACCAGTTTCAACGACTTGCTGGGGTGCTCCGTCAAGCACGTTAATGTCGAGGAGATGTAGCACGCACGCCGCAAAGAGACAGTCGGAGCTCCTGTACAGACCACTAGCCGGTCAGAGAGAAGTGAACCGCTAGCGCCGACCCGGGTGAAAGACCTTTGTTCGGGGAAGGATCACTGGGCTGGTAAGAGAAGGCTCATAGAAACAGTAGATACCCAAGAACCCAAACCACCGAAGAAGTACTGCGATTTTCACGGCAGTACCACGCACTCAATAGAAGAGTGTCATGCCTTGAAGAAAAGGATGGTGGAAGAAGCGGATAACAAGCCCCAGAAGCGATGGAAGAAAGCGGGGTATCGCCAGGAGTCCTCACGAAGGAGTCTTTCTCCCCCACGAGCGGCCATCAGGAGACGAAGGAGCCCGGCGACCATCTCGGTCACGTTCCCGGGGGAGAAGTCGGGAGGTGGCTCCTCATCGATCTCTCTCCCCTGAGTGAGACCCCAAGAAGGGTAAGACTCCTATGCGAGGCCCTCCTTTGGGCCACGTAGGAGTAATCTCCGGAGGCCCTAGCAGAGGGAACTCTAACCGGGCAAGGAAGGCTTACGCTTGGTGACTGGAGAACTACTCCATCGGAACAAGTAGTAGCCAGCGCCAAGGCCCAGTCATCTCATTCAGGTCGGACGACATAGAAGACGTGGAGACCCCTCATGAGGGCGCCTTGATAATTCTCGTACGCATAGCTAACTACGAAGTAAAGCATGCCTTCGTAGATACAGGTAGCTCTATGAACATCCTATACAAAGCGGCCCTGGACCATATGCAAATTGACGAGGATGAGCTGCAGTCGGTCTTTACTCCACTCTTCGACTTCACTGGATACCGAGTGCAGCCAATAGGGTAAATCTCTCTATCCCTGTGATTGGGAAATGACACATTGGAAAGGACAAGGAGGACTCCTTTCCTGGTTGTGGATGCGCCCTCATCCTACAACGCCATCCTCGGACGCCCAACACTTAGCGTATTCCAGGCGGTGGTCTTGGTCTACCACCAAAAAATCAAGTTCTCGGTGGGCGAGAAAGTGGCCGAGGTCAAGGGGGACCAACTAGCTTCCCGACGATGTTACAACGGGAAAGTCAGGTCTGAAGCCCGCAAGAACCTGAAGTCTGATGAAGCTCTACAAGTCGACCTCGCCAACCCTCATGAGGAGGAAGGGCGCGAGGAAGAACTGAGGGAGATCGAAAGTGAAGAAGTTTGGATACACCCTCAATAGACAGAGGGGGTCACAAGGATTGCTGCCGACCTCCCGCCGGAGTTGAGGAGCCAACTGATCGACTGCTTGCAGAGCCATCGAGACGTGTTTGTGTGGGCTACTGAGGAGATCAAAGGAGTCCCCCCCCCCCAACCTTGGCCATGCATCGTTTACACGTGACCCTTGGAGCCCGGCCGGTGAAGCAAAGGAGAAGGCACTTCGCGCTCGAACAGGACGAGGTTACAGAGAGGCGGCCATCAAGTTGCTGAAGGCTAGACACATAAGAGAAGTTCAATTCCCAACTTGGTTGGCTAATGTAGTACTTGTCCCTAAGCCCGGGGGTAGATGGCGGGTTTGTATTGACTTTAGAGATTTAAATAAAGCCTACGCTAAAGACTGCTACCCCCTGCCTCGAATAGATAGATTGGTAGATTCCACCTCTGGTTGTGAGTTCATTTCAATGTTGGACGCCTACCAGGGGTATCATCAAGTTCCTCTTGCACTGGAAGATCAAGAAAATGTCAGCTTTGTGACAGCCGAAGGCACCTATTGCTATAATGTCATGCCCTTCGGGTTGCGCAACGCTGGGGCAACCTATCAACAGATGATGGACAAAGTTTTTCAACCATCAGATCGAGCGAAACATTGAAGTTTATGTAGATGACATCCTGGTCAAGACAGACAAGGGGAAAGATATGATAGCCGACCTGAAAGAGACCTTCGTCACCCTGAGGTCCAACTGACTGCAGTTGAACCTGACCAAGTATTTGTTCGGAGTAAAGAGTGGTTGGTTCTTAGGGTGTATATGGTAACGGAGAGGGGGATCGAGGCCAATTTAGTTAAAGTGAAGGCTATCCTCGATATGCCCTCTCCTCGCAACTTCAAGGAGGTACAGAGGTTGAACTGCAGGATTACAACCTTGTCTATGTTCATCTCCAAATCTGCCGACAGGACTCTGCCATTCTTCAAGATTCTGAGAAAGGCAGTCAAGTTCGATTGGGAAGACCAGTGCGAGAAGGCGTTCACAGATCTGAAAGCTTATTTGGCCGAGCTCCCCCTCCTTTACAAGCCAGTGGAGTGGGAGACATTGTTCGTCTACCTGTCCACGACCGAACAAGCGGTGGACTATGCACTTATCCAAGAAGAAAATACTGTGCAGTATCCAATCTACTTCTTCGGACACTATGCAGTATCCAATCTATTTTACCTCCTTTTTACCTTCTGGGCACTTGTCCTTGTAGTGCCCATTTTTGTTGCAACCAAAGCATGTGATATGTTCTTTTGATTTGGCTTTGGTGGAGGTTGGAACTTCTTCTTCAACATTTGATGATGTGGATGCCTCCTCTTGATCCGGTACGGTTGACGGTCTCTCCTTCCCCTCAATTCTTGAAATTGATACCTCCTCTTCTCTTGAGGAGGTTGATGATCTTTCACTCTCTCCCTCACTTGAAGATGTAGATACTTCCTTTTCTTCTTCTTCTTGACTCATTTGACTTTTCTCCTTGGGCTCTTGAACTTGTGTAGGACTGTCATGATATTCTTTCAAATTGCTCCACAGTTCACATGCATTTTGGTATGCCCCTACACAACTCAAAATTTTGTTAGACAAAATATCAATCAATATACCCATTACCTTTTCATTTGCCCTTGCTTGTTCTTGTTGCTCTTGATTCCAATACCTAGGTCTAAGCCTCTTCCTGTGCTTATCCTTTGGAATCTCGAAGGGCTCTTCAAGCGCGATCTGAAGGTCCCACTCCATTCCGAACCACATCTCCATCCGTGACTTCCAATACCCGAAATCGTCATGGTTGTAGGTCGGCGGAGTGTAGATGTCGTCCCCAAACTTATCTTCCATTTTCTTTTCCCTCTAGCGTGTGCTTCCTCGGCGGTTAGTCCGATCAAGAGCGGTCCTCACTCTGATACCAATTGATAGATTGAAAAGCGTTGCTAGAAGGGGGTGAATAGCAATTCATCGAACCCCTTTCTTCCTACACGATTAGTTGCACAGCGGAATATACAATAAAAACAATAAGACAAAAACTAACCAATGCTAACATGGAAGATTTACTTGGTATCCACCCCGGACGGGTGACTAATCCAAGAATCCGTCGGTGGATCACTCCCCGGATAACCTCCGGCTAACTCTGTCGCTCCTTGTGGGTGGAGAAACCTCGCCACAACACCTTGACACGACCTGAGCACAAAGACTACTATCTTGCCTTTAACCAAGACAAGATTCGTCAAGAATCTCAGCCACCACGAAGTCCTCTTTAAATAGGACTCGGGCTGAAACCCTCACCACCAGTCGACTGCCAATTTACCAGTCGACTGGTCTATCCTTAATTGCTAGCCAACGGCTAGCCCAACTGCTAGCCCAACGGCTATTTTTCGGGGTTACCAGTCGACTGTCATTTTACCAGTCGACTGGTCTAGCCCCGAAATCATTCTGTGAGTTTTATCAGTCGACTGCCCCACTTACACACCTAGAGTTTCCCTTCCCGAGTACACTTCTCTCAGCACTCGACCCCTAAGATTCCCCGAGTACAATCACACAGAACTCGTACCCTCACGACTCGACTGACTCCTCATCCGCAGCCTCGACTATTGCCTTCGCGCCCTCTTCATCTTCGACTCCCATCCCTCGGATGCACGCAAGCCTCCAGCTTGCCTCCATGTCATCCTTCACTCATGCCTCGAAGTCCGCGCCCATCAGCTCATCGTCCCTGCTCTCCAAGGTCCCTCGGGTGCACACAAGCCTCCAGCTTATCTCCATGCCTCCCTTCACCGTACCGAGGTCATCCAGTCAAGTCCATATGTGTAACCTGTACAACCTGCACACTCAACATACACATATAAAAACACAAGGGTAAACCTAACTTAAACCCTTTGCCCCGGACTACAGATTTCCTCAACATGATAGACAGCTATCATTGTTGTGCCTCAGAGTTCGCAGAAGCCTTTTTGGAAGACTAATTCAAAGGGATTACCTCGGGCTAAGGGACGAATGTTTCGATTCCTCAGACTCGGAAAGCCGCCAATGAAGTAGTAATGGATATCTGGATCCACAACTGTATAACTTTCCATCGTTATACCACTGGTCTAATCAGTCAGCCACACTTCCTTCGATTAGACTTGAAGGGAGGGACTTGTGATGTGGTTGAACATCCCAAGGTTGACACGGGGGAAGAGGAAGTTATGTGTCTGGGTCCATCGAGTCCGAACACCTATCTCGGACTCCTAAGACTTCCCCAGGAAGACGGGCTCTCGAGGCTCTCCCGAAGAAGGAGACCCCCGAGACCACCTCGGGAAGGCAAATCCCTGAGACCAACTCGGGATGAACTTAAACTCCCGGGGGAGGAGACACCCGAGACTTCCCCGGGAAGACAGGCTCCTGAGGCCCTCCTGTTGGGGCAATCTATGGTCTGGAGTGACCATGTGTTTTGATGTTTGGGCAAAGGGTTTAAGCTAGGTTTACCCTTGTGTTTTGATATGTGTATTGGAGTGTGCAGGTTTGTAGGATACACATGGACTTAGCTGGACGGCTTCGGGTACGGTGAAGGGTGGCATGGAGGCAAGCCGTAGGCTTGTGTGCACCCGAGGGACCATGGATAGCAGGGACGATGAGCCGAGGGACGCAGACTTCGAGGCATACATGAAGGATGGCATGGAGGCAAGCCGAGGGCTTGTTTGGGCATCTGAGGGACGAGGGCCGAAGACAAAGAGGGCGTGAAGGCAACAGTCAAGGCTGCTAGTGAAGAGTCAGCTGAGTCGTGAGGGGTCGAGTGCTGAGCGAATGTACTTGGGAAATCCTAGGGGTTAAGTGCTGAGAGAATTGTACTCAGGAAGGGAAAAACCTAGGTAGCAATCGACTGGCGCTTAGACAGTCGACTGACAAACCCCACAGAAACATCAGTCGACTGCTATGGGGGCAGTCGATTGGTAGTGGCTAAAAATGCAAACGTTGGGCTTGCAACGGTCGAATTTGAGTGGGGGCAGGCGCAGTCGACTGGTAGTGGCCAAAACAAAAGTGAGCTCTATTTAAAAGGGCTTCGTTTTGGCTGAGACTCTTCACGAATTTAGCTTTGGTTAAAGGCCAAATAGTAGTCTAAGAGCTCCGAGGTGAAGTCTGGTTTGTGGTGAGGTTTCTCCACCCACAAGGAGCTACACGAGCTAGCCGGAGGGCATCCAGGGAGTGATCCACCGAAGGATCAAGGGATCGTCCACCTTACGGACAGCCATGGAGTAGGAGCGGCATCTCCGAACCACGTAAAGGTTGGTGTTAACGTTTGTTTGTTATTGTTATTATTATTTCCGCTTGCGCACGCTAACATCATAGGTAGAAGAATCGAAAGAAGTTATTCACCTCCCCCCTCTAGCTTGTCGAACATGATCTAATAAGTGGTATCAGAGTGAATGTTCGCTCTTGTTGGAATAGCCGCCAAAAGAGCACAAGCTAGAGGAAAGGATGATGGAAGACAAGTTGGGTGATGACATAAACACTCTACCTCCTTATGATCATGAAGATTTTGACTATTGGAGGACAAGAATGAAGACTTTACCTGGAATGGATTAGGAGTGCATGATGGTAATAGAAGAGGCGCCCTTCGAAATTCCAAGAGACGAGCATGGGAAAAGTCTTCGACCTAGATATTGGACTAAAGAGCAACAAAGTCAATCAAGGGCAAATGAGAAGGTAATTTTGATATTAATTAATATTTTACCTAATGATGTATTGAGTGGTGTAGGTAAGTATAAAAATGTATATGAGTTGTGGAACAAATTGAAAGAATTTCATGAGAACCCTACACGAGCTCAAATAGTTGAAGAGCCCAAAGAAAGAAGGTCAATGGTCCAAGAAGACCAAGAAGAAGAAGAATTGTTCATCTCATCAAGTGAAAGATCATCCACTTCATCAAGAGAAGAAGAAGAGGTCTTCACTTCAAGAATTGAGGGGGGAGGAGAGACCCACTTCAATACCGGAGCAAGAAGAAGCTCCTACCTCCACCAAATCGAGATCAAAAGACCACATAATATGCTTTGGATGCAACAAGAAGGGGCACTACAAGGACAAGTGTCCATTAGGTAAAAAAGGAGGTAAACCCTAAACCCGGGTCAATTCATTTAAAATCTAATGTGGGTTGTAGGGAAAAGAAAAGAAGAAGCACATTAGGTGCTACACTTGTGGGGAGCTAGGTCATTATCACACCAAATGCCCAAGAAAAGGAGAGCTACAGAAAAGGGAGCAATTGAGAAGATGGGAAAAGGAAGAAAAGAAGAGAAGCTCACATCAAGGGGAGTTCCAAGGGTAAGGGAGGTAATCCCTAATTCTAACTATGTTTCAAATTTATCTATGTATGCTAGAAATAATGAAAAATGTTTACTTGTGCATAATCATGGATTTAGGTATAATGATAGGAATATGGTTAACAAGATAGATTAAAATCCTAGAAAGGTCATGCATCATAATAAACCCAAGACCTTTATACCTAAGGATCAATGCATGAATCCCAAGAAGGGGAGACATATGCTTAGGAAGATGGATAAGTCTAGGAATGTCCAAGGTGGACATGTGGACTCTAAGTTTGAGAACTTAGAGAGGGAAAATCGAGCTTTAAGGGCAAAGCTTGATGAATTAGAAAGAACCCTAGAAAGATTTGTGGTTGGATCTAAGGGTTTAAGTATGGTGTTGAGTGGTCTAAAACCCAACAATGATAGATCAGGTCTAGGATACCGATCTAAGGTCCCCAATGCCAATGGAAAGAAATATGCTAGGGTAGCATATGATTATGGCAAGGAGGGGAAGTCCAAAAATGGCAAGGGTGTCATTTAAAGGTAAAAAGAAAGACTTAACCAAGGACAAGGAGTCTAAGGATAAGAAAGTAATTAGGATTGAAGACCAAGAGTCACCGGGGTACACCAGTGCTGTCTAGTATTTGTTGAGTCACCTAGAGAGGTGGCTAAAGTTAAGAGCTCTAGAAGTCTTTGGGATCTATGGTAAATGGATCTCGGGAGGGTTTTCTCGGAGGTCTAGATGGACCATGGAGTGTGCCAAAAGAGTTGGAGACGGACTTGAGTCTCAATTCTTGGGTTTTGGCACGTTGAATTTGTGTATCATGCATGAAAATATGACATTGGGGTCATATAACATGAAAGTTGATTTTTGATGTGTAAATGTCATATAAATCAATGCTAGGGGTGCATTGTGGGTTGGTATAGGCAAAGACATCAAGAGGAAACCAAAACTAGGACATTAGGTCAAAGTTTAATTGAACTATTTAGGTAGTTTTGGATTTTGTGTCAATATTGGGAATGGTGATAGATACATTTTTGAGTGTATTTTTTCCAAGTAGGTATGGGTACACAAACCTCTCCACAAAATTTAGGAATTTTAGGATATTTGTGAAATTTCTGGTGCATTTCTGAAATTGGGTTCAGAAAGCTGAAATTTGGTTTTTCAGAGTGCCAGTCGACTGGTCCAGGGGGCAGCCGACTGGTAAAGGCTGAATTGGGTGTTCAGCAGCTGAAAGATGTCCAAATGATGTAATTAAAACAAATGTATGGGGGCTAGTACACTTTGTGTATGATCATTAGAGGGTAAAAGATCCAATAAGGGGGAAATTGTTGGAGTCTTTTTATGTATGGCAAAGGGGGAAAAGTGTTGGGTTTAAGTGGGAAACCAAACACACCTTTGCGGGAAATCCTATGTCTAGGCGGAGCATAGGTAAAGGGGGAGCATTGTTGCTCCATTCTTGGCGTAAGGGGAACCTTGGAGAGGTTCTTAAAAAGTCTTTGTAAGTTCAATGTAGGGGGAGCCTTGGGATAGGATCCATGCATTGTATTTATTATTTGTTTTCTCTAACTTAAAGGCATTGTCAATCATCAAAAAGGGGGAGATTGTTGGGGCAATCTATGGTCCGGAGTGACCATGTGTTTTGATGTTTGGGCAAAGGGTTTAAGTTAGGTTTATCCTTGTGTTTTGGTATGTGTATTGGAGTGTGCAGGTTTGCAGGATACACATGGACTTAGCTGGACGGCTTCGGATACGGTGAAAGGTGGCATGGAGGCAAGTCGTAGGCTTGTGTGCACCCGAGGGACCATGGATAGCATGGACGATGATCCGAGGGATGCGGACTTCAAGGCGTACGTGAAGGATGTCATGGAGGCAAGCCAAGGGCTTGTGTGCGCATCTGAGGGACGAGGGTCGAAGACGAAGAGGGTGCGAAGGCAACAGTCGAGACTGTTGATGAAGAGTCAGCTAAGTCGTGAGGAGTCGAGTGCTGAGCGAATGTACTCGGGAAATCCTAGGGGTTGAGTGCTAAGAGAATTGTACTTAGGAAGGGAAAAACCTAGGTAGCAGTCGACTAGCGCTCAGGTAGTCGACTGGCAAACCCCACAGAAATATCAGTCGACTGCTATGGGGGCAGTCGACTGGTAGTGACTAAGAATTCGAACGTTGGGCTTATAACGGTCGAATTTGAGTGAGGGCAGTCGACTGGTAGTGGCCAAAACATAAGTGAGCTCTATTTAAAAGGGTTTCGTCTTGGCTGAGACTTTTCACGAATTTGGCTTTGGTTAAAAGGCCAAATAGTAGTCTAAGAGCTCATAGGTGAAGTCCGATTTGTGGCGAGGTTTCTCCTCCCACAAGGAGCTACACGAGTTAGCCGGAGGGCATTCGGGGAGTGATCCACCGAAGGATCAAGGGATCGTTCACCGGACAGCCGTGGAGTAGGAGCGTCATCTCCGAACCACGTAAAGATTGGTGTTAGCGTTTGTTTGTTATTGTTATTATTGTTTCCACTTGCGCATGCTAACATCGTAGGTAGAAAAATCAAAAGAAGCTATTCACCCCCCCCCCTCCTAACTTGTTGAACACGATCTAACACCTCCCAGGGATGGAGATTCCCCGAGACCTTCTCGGGAGTGCGGTGTCCGAAGAGACATACACCCGATAACCCGATTCCGATAACGGTTCCCTCTTCTTATTCAGGAAAGTTGGTCGATAATTATTATCCTTTATGTACGACAAGTAAGACCTTAATAATCGCTGGAGCCGTTACTTGAAAGTTATCATGTAACCGACAAAAAGGGGAACGTGGAGGAGAACATGGAGAAACACGCAACCAAGCTCGCAGGTATATATTAGGTACTTCGACCCCAGATAAGGGGGTTACACTCTCTCAACTTACAACTTTCTCTTTGATTCTCTTTTTACAAACGACTTGAGTTCAGACTTGAGCGTCGGAGTGGGTTCGCCGAAAAATCTCCGGCATGTTCCCATTAACGCTCGTGTTGATCTCGCAGGATGTGATCTCCTTCCTTTCGTCAACGTTCTTATGGGTTGGAGTCTGATGACTCGTCGTCCACGTCGATTCCTTTCGGAACAAATATATTCTTAAAAATCTACATAATATATTATGTCCTTGAATGTAAAATATATTATGTCCTTAATCTAAATTCGACGATCGATGTAAATTAAAAATAATAAATATTTGAATACGTAAAGTAAATATTGAGAGAAGAAAGAGAAATTTTTAAAAACAGGAGAAGGGGTATAATAGAAAAGCTATATGTGTTAGATGCATGAATGAATAACGTTGAACTTACTCATGCGGTTCAGTAAAATACCATAAATTTAATTACTGAATGGCTCGGAATCAAACGACGGGGATAATGAGTCATCAAAACGCATCTCAGGATGATGATGATGGAGAAAATATGTCCATGCCTAACGAGATTAATACGAGTGTTAAAGGAAACGTACCGGGAGATTTTCCGGTGGAGCCCTCTCCGATGCTTAAGTCAAAAATCTTATCTTTTTCGAAGGACAACGAGGAATCAAATTTGCTATCAGTTCGGAAAGCTTAGCCCCCTTACCTGGATGCCGAGACATCTTATATACCTGAGATTTTTTATCACACGTGTCCTCACGTTTTCCTCCACGTTCCTTAATAATCAGTTATTTGATAAATATCCTATCATTAATAATTGATTACTTGATAAATATCCTATTATTTAGTAACGGTCGTTGCGATCATTAAGACCTTAATTACCGTACATTGCGGGCAATATTATTCGATGACTTTCCTATTCTGGAAAGAGGAACGACTACTTGAAATCATGCTTTCTAACTCCTATGTTAATCATTGGGCCTCACTCTCCCGAGTCAGTCTCGGAGTCTCATCTCCCGAGCTGACCTCGGGGCCTTCATCCATTTTCCCGAGTTAGTCTCGGAGTCTCATCTCCCGAGCTGATCTCGGGGCCTTCATCCATTTTTTTGAGATAGTCTTGGTCTGACCTCAAGGCTCTGGTTTGGCGAGCCCTACCCACGTAGCTTCCCCGTGCCACGTGTCCACCCCAAGATGTTCATCCCTATCACAAGCCCCCCTTTCAAGTCTAATCAAAGGAAGTGTAGCTGACTGATTAGGCTAGTAGTGCAATGAGGGGAAGCTAAGTATCTATAGGGTCCATATTACCATTCTTTCTCTCTTGATGACTTGTCAGGTCTGAGGAATCGAAATATTCATCCCTTGGCCCGAGGCGGTCCTTTGAATTAATCCAAAAGTCTCTGTGAGTTCCGAGTCCCGGCAATGATAGTCGTCCATCATCCATTAAGAGCGCATGGAGTACTTAATGGTGAGGGAGCGCATTTGGAATACATTCAACAAAGTGCAGGAGATAAAAAGAAAGTGATACAGAAGAAAAAAATATTTCATTCAGAATCAGAGATTACAGTTGAAGTACATTCAAAGCCAAAAAAAAAATACAAAATATGAAAAATAACAACACAGATTTGAGTAGGGCCCTACAGCTCTTTGTCCTCTGCTGGTAGATCCTCCCAAACCTAGTCGACACTGAGAAAACTCATATCAATGTCTGGTTTTAGCACTTTGGCACTCTAGAGTTGTTGGACGACCCCATTAAAGCCCTGTTTCAGATGCTTTAGGACATGTCCAGCTAAAATGTCGCCAACTCCTCAGACAGGAGGAACATGGCCTTGAAGGCAGCCTCCGCATCTGCCTGTTGGGACGCTTCGTCAGCCTTGTGTTTTTGTAGTTCTTCTATGGCTTCGTCACGAGCAGTCTTCAGCCTGATCACCTCAGAGGGCATCTGATCATGGACTGTCAGTGCCTTCTTGAGCCGATCTGAGGTGGTCGAGAGATGCGAGCTGGTTTGGCCGAGGTCCTCCTGTAGGTCGGATACGTGAGAAACAGCAGCTTCTATCACGATCACTTTTTCTGCCAGTTGATTTGCCTGCTCTTGAATTCGACCATTCAGGGCCTTGGCGGATGACTCGAGGAGGTGGACGTCTTCCAACAGCTGCTTCTCCTGAGCTTGGAGTCGACCCTGCTCCTGAGTCAAGTGACTCACTTCCTCGGAAAGGGTTGTCGCCCTCTCTGACAGTAGTCACTCCCGGTGGCGGGTGCTGAGCAAGGATGCTTCAAAGGCTTGCAGGGCGTCCAGACAGTGGTCTACTTTGGCACGTAAACCCCTGCTAACCTCCAGTTGCATCCGACCCCCCTCCCGAGCTTGGAAGACCTCCGCCTCCAATTCTGTCACCTGCTGGCACAGGGATTCAGTCTCTTGCTCAGGAGACAACCGCTGGTCCAAGAGGAGGCACTCGAAAGTGACCTGACACAAGAAAAATAAGAGTCAGAAGGAAAAAATGAAATAAAATAAATACACTGAGAGGATTTCATTTAAGAGCGACTCGTACAAGCTAGTGATTATCCCAGCTGAAGGTATCCTCCTGAGGGATGTGATGTGCTCTTCGTTGTGCCACCGCATGGCTTCCCGGCTCTGGGGGGATGGTATTCCGGAGGTAGCCCCGGAGCCGCAAGGAAGGAGAGGTAGGAGGCGCGGCGGGGAGGCAGGTATGCTTGAGGGGTCGGGCCGCCGTCATCAGTGTTGGAGGATACCTCGACCGCTGATTATCTCCCCTATGGCATCTCCTTTAGCTGGACCGGTCGGAAGCCTCCAGTCGACGCCTTCTCGCCTGCTTTTACCTTTTGGCGCAGGGGGGCACTAGTAAATGCGGGCTCGCCAGACCTCACCCTCTTGCCCTTGGGGCTGCTAGAGACCTCAGGAGCTCTGAGAGGGAGCTCAGCCTCACCCTTCGACTCCGCGATAGTCAGTGTCGCCCTCCGGCGATGCTTGGAGAGAGGAACAGAGTCCTCGTCCTCCTCAGTAGCCCTAGTCGGGCGGGTCCTTTTCCTTGGAGGAGTTAGAGGGGCCGCAGGTTTCTGACGAGGGGCTGGTGACTCGTTCTCCTCCTCCTCTTCCTCCTCAGCAGGCAAGATGAGGTGTGGTTGTCTGATAGGTAGGGGGCATGCATACCCAGTTGGCTTTATCGCCAACTCCGAAGCCTGAGCCGGCAGTTCCTCGTTGCCGCCTCCCGCCGCAGCAGGAACAGGAGAGAGGGGCGTTTCCTGAACACCCCCGCCTTGGGTCTTCTCAGAGCCCTTGGAAAGCTCGACTGCGGAAGGTAGGGAAGCCGGAGGAGGAGTCAAAGCCTGTTCATCTGCAAGCTCCCACTTGAGAAGCTTGCTCATATCCTGGGAGAGCATGATGTTCTCTACAATACAAACAACAGAATGTTAGTTAGCATAGATAAGCGCTTAATAAAATAGTGCACTTACGGAGGTCGGGGCTAAGAAGGGTGATTTTGGGGTTGATCCCAGCCCGGTACAAAAGCTCTTCGCATGAAACCAAGTTGGGTCCATAGAACTCCATCCCAGCCAAAATGCTTCTGGCCCTCTGATACTCCGGATCTCGCTGAAAATCACCCAGGTCTGGAGGAGAAGGTAAATCTTCGCGCCAGCATGTCGGACAGAACGGACGCTCAGCGAGTTAAATAAAGAAAAAGCACTCCTTCCTCCCTTATGGGAGGAAGGGAGACTAGTGATGAATTTGTGGCTCGGACGGGCGGTGAAGCCAAAGGCTCCCCTAGACGATAAGTTCGGAAGAAACAAGTAGTGGAAAGAATGGGGGTCAAGGGTATATTGAATAATTTGAAAAAGATGAGTACCCCGCCCATCTGAGAGAAGGCATTTGGGGTCATCTGATACAAGGGGACATCGAAATATTTGGAAATGGCCATGAAGAATGGAGGGATAGGAAAACGTAGGCCGAACTCCACCTGTACTAAGAAAAAAGTGTAAACCCCTAAGGGGGGGGGGGGTTCTATGAGGGACTGGTCGAGCCTAGGAACCTTAACCTCCAACTCTGCCGGAATGCCGTAAGCCTCGTAGGTGGTTCTCAGGGTGACGGATTAAACCTTACACGAAGTGGCTTCGTACCACTCCGGACGGTAAATTCTTTCCTCTTCTGGTCTCTCCTTCCTACCCTGGTCTATCTTCCTCTTCCCCTCCTTAACCATGACTTTGGATGAAAGAAGGAAAAGAAGATAGAAGGTGAATGAGACTTACGCGTGAAGAAGAAGCCCTAGCGAAAGAAGACTATAGTATGCAGAAATGGGATGCACAAGCTCTGATAGTCTGCGATGCAAGAAGACGGAAGAACACTTTCGCCTTCCCTTTTTATAGGGAAGGAGCCGCTCTCGTGCAAAGAATAGAGGCATGACACGTGGACGATGATAACTGCCAATCTCGAGGCATCGCCCTTCTTTATGGTCGTCAGTTGGTATAGCCCTGTGGCGCGTATTAGAGGGAAATTATGTAGAAGAGATCCTGCCACATGACAATATTATATATCGCTAGAACACTCCCTCGCCATTAAGATACCTCATGCACTCTTAATGAGTGATGGACAACTACTATTACCGGGTCACAGAATTCGTAAGGACTCTTGGATTAATTCAAAGGACCGCCTCGGGGTAAAGGACGAATGTTTCAATTCCTAGGACCCAACAAGTCGTCAGGAGAGAAGGAATGAAAATATGAACCCCACAGATACTTTGCTTCCCTTCATTGTGCCACTAGCCTAATCAGTCAGTCATACTTCATTCGATTAGACTTGAAGGGGGGACTTATGATAGGGATGAGCATCCCGGGATGGACATGTGGCACGAGGAAGCTACGTTGCAGGGCCCATCAAACCAGTGCCCCGAGGGCAGATCGGCAATCGGGCTCCCGAGTCTATCTCGGGAGAATGGAAGAAAGCCCCCGAGGTTAGACCGAGAATCAAGATCCCGAGACTATCTCGGGAGACAAATGAAGGCCCCGAGGTCAGCTCGAGAGATGAGACTCCGAGACTGACTCAGGAGAGTGAAGCCTAAAGATCTGTTAGATCGTTTCAGTACGCTAGAGGGGGTGAATAGCGTTTTCCGAATTGTTCTTCCTACACGGTTAGTTGTGCAAGCGGAATATACAATAAAAATGAAACTAACAACGAAGAACAACGCTAACAAACCAGATTTAATTGGTATCCACCCCGGACGGGTGACTAATCTAAGAATCCATCGATGAATCACTCCCCAGATAACCTTCGGCTAGCCCGTGTCGCTCATTGTGGGTGGAGAAACCTCGCCATAGCACCAAGCACACCTATGAGCACAAAAGACTACTAACTCACTTTACCCAAGCGAGTTTCGTCAAGAGTCTCAGCCCAAACCGAGTTCTCTTTAAATAGAACTCGGGCTGCAAACCCTCGCTGGCAGTCGAGTGCTCCCAGGACAGTCGACTGCCGCCACTCAAATTCGACCGTTGGCACCCAACGTTCGAATTCTGAGTGCTACCAGTCGACTGCTAAATTACCAGTCGACTGGTCTAGGGTCATTTACACAATGTGAGTCTTGGCAGTCGACTGGACAATCCCCAGTCGACTGCCCAGCTTACAATAGCACTCCTACTCACTCCTTTGACCCTCCTCCACGCGTGCCTTCAGGTCCACTCCTTTGGCTTGCCCCTTGAAGTCCTCTTCCACCGGCTGTGGTCCCTCGGATGCGCACGCAAGTCCTCGACTTGCCTCCATGCCACCCTTCACGTGTGCCCTTTGAAGTCCACTTCCCGGCTCGCCTTTGGAGTCCTCCTCCCTCGGCTCTTGTCCCTTGACTCAGTTGACTCTTCACTAGCAGCCTTAACTATTGCCTTCGCGCCCTCTTCGTCTTCGGCCCTCGTCCCTCGGATGCACACAAGCCTTCAGCTTGTTTGCATGCCATCCTTCACGTGCGCCTCGAAGTCCGCGCCCCTCGGCTCATCATCTTTGCTATATCAAGGTCCCTCAGGTGCACACAAGCCTCCAGCTTATCTCCATGCAACCCTTCACCATACCGAAGTCGTCCAGCCAAGTCAATATGTGTAAACCTGTACAACCTGCACACTCACATACATATATTAATACACAAGAGAAAGCCTAACTTAAACTCTTTGCCCAAACGTCAAAACACATGGTCACTCTTGACCATCTTAGGGTCGATTGCCCCAAGAAGATCAACATAAGGATCAGAAACCCCCGACTTCAAGTATCCATTCCTCCTTCCAAAACAGGAAAGTCATCAGGTAATTATTGATCGCAACGTATGGTAATTAAGGCCTTAATGATCACAATGGTCGTTACCAAAAGAGAGAATATCTATCAAGTAATCGATGATTAAGGCACGTGGAGGAGAATGTGGGGACACATGTGATAAAAACCTCAGGTATATAAGATGTCTCGGCATCCAGGTAAAGGGGGTAAACTTTCCAAAATTATAGCAAACTTGATTCCTCGTTATCCTCCGAAAAAGATAAGAGTTCTGACTTGAACGTCGGAGGAGACTCCACCGAAAAATCTTCTGATGCATCCTCTTTAATGTTCGTGTTAATCTCGCAGGGCGTGAACATCCTCTCCCTGTCATCGTCATCGTGGGCTACGCTTTGGTGACTCGTTATCCCTGTCATTCGCTTCCGGAACAATCCACATCAAATGAAAAAAAACTTAATTAACAATAATATAGTAAAATAAAATTTATTTAAGTATTAATGATGATATAATAGGAGATAGAGTCTAATAAGATAGAAAGATCTACATAATCAACTACACCCAATAGAAAAAAAAAACTTAATTATTGTTGATTCGGGGTAACCCGAACGAGGTATATAGGAAGACCTAACTCCCGCAGAGCCCACAGAATAGAGCAGCTGGCCAAGGGTCAAGTTGATGGCTGGCCAATCGAAACGTGAAGGGTCGAGCGGCTGTTTGAGGTGATGCCTGGTCAATCGGACCGAGGCGCCAAACGACCAGGCTGGAAGCATGGGACACAGGGACGACCGGGCTGGATTCAAAACGCGAGGGTGGTGTCGTTTCCAGCCAGTCAACCGAGCTGATATTGGTCGGTCAGTCGGGCCACGAGTGGCTGGCCGGCGGGCCCCGGGCATCCGGGCGACTGAGATTAGGTATCTGGTTGGGCTTGGGGGCACTCGCGAGTCGTAAGAGATATCGAGTTCCTTTCAAAATACGAAGGACCCGACATATCTCCTTTTTAGACAGCAGGACAGAGTGGACCCACTGAAGTGACGAACATTTATGAAAGGTGGGCAGTCATACCACTAGAGGGGTAGTAAGGCGACGTGGGCCCACTGAATTAACAGACAGTTATGAGAGGTGGGCGCCCGTAGTGTTAGGTTAAAGTGCTAGGCAGTACTACGACAGGCTTGGCCGCCCTTTTGTTGGCCAGCAAAGACCTACTGTTAGTTTCCTTGGCAGGAGGGGACCAGTCCTTGTCTACTAGCTCGCCGATATAAAGGCCCCTTTGGGGAAGGAAGGGGGATTCATCTACAGTTCTCATCCACTATTCACCGGAATCTCGAGTGTGGTGGGAGTTCTTTCGTAGTTCTCTCGTCGGAGCTCCGCTCGGCTAGTCTCTGTGTCCTCACCAAGGGGATCGTCGTCAGTGCTTCCTCTGAGCGTCTTGAGGGAGATTTAGCAGCTCACCTTCGACTAGCGACCTGGTCGACCGAACTCCCACTACCCGGTCGGAGGGCTTACAGAACCCGGCCGGTGATCTCCTCCAGCGTTCGATCGGTGACCTAGTAGTCAGCCTTCGGTCAAGATCCAAGCGAGTCATTACCGGGTGTCCCCTTTTCGCTTACCGACAAGATCAAATTTGGCGCCATCTGTGGGAAATGCTTCGCCTGATCTGAAGACGAAAAATGGGTGACTCCAACAAAATGACCATCACCATCTTGCCGAAGGATTTCGAGCTACTGGTCTCGGCCAAGGCTCAGAAGTTGGCCCAGCAATAATCGGGTGGTAACCCGACTGTGGGAGTGTCGACCGACTCAACCGACGGGGTGCCTGTCGGCTCGGCCAACGGGGTGCTCGCCGGCTCTACCGACGGGGGTGTCCGCCCGGCTAACCGAGGGTGCTCATCCCGACACAAGTGTTCGCTTCCCCCGAGCCCTCTTTCGACAGGAGGACGACGAGGCTCAGTTGAATCGTGTGGAGGCCTCATCCAATCATGAAATTACCACCGATCGAGCAAAGGGAAAGGTTGTTGCTGATCAAAATAGTTGCAGATAAGACGAGCCTTCCTTTCGCGAGCCAGATCTTCTGAGACCCTGTTCCCAAGCATTTTCGCCTCCTGGTCGTCCTGGAGAACGGAGGGGTCTCAGACCCAGAGGACCACTTGGACAAATTCAAAAATGCAGCCCTGATGCATCAGTATACGGACGACATCAAGTGTTGAGTGTTCCTGACCACTCTGGCGGGTCCCGCCAAGTAGTGATTTGCTCGGCTGCCAAGCAAGGCTATACAAAGTTTTAAGGATTTCAGAAGATTTTTCCTGCAGTACTTCGTGAGCAGTCGACGACATCACAAAATTAACCTCAACTTGTTTACTCTCAAGCAAGGCCCTTGATCCTGTTGGCAAGCGAAAATGATGCCACCCGGTGATAACTCGCTCAGATCTTGACCGAAGACTGACTGCTAGATCGCCAAATGGACACTGAAGGAGACCACCGGCCAAGTTCCGTAAGAGGACCGGAGGCCGATAAATAACAAGTTCAATCCATGAATTTAGTTCAATCATTTTTAGCTTCAACTAATCAGTCGAAGAATTAAATTTGTAGGATTCTGAAGTTGTATTGCTAAAATTTTTGCCACGAGGCATTAATTAAGCAAATCATTTCTAGCTGCTTCACAGAATTTTATTCATTAGTAAGCTTATGGCAAGGTGCACAGAGTGCGTAGGAAAACATGAATAAATTTAACAAGAAGAAACATTTAAAAGTTGCATATTCAGATTATTCATTGGCAAATCGCCCTAAAGCTCATCCTTCAGTCGATCGAGGGAGGACAATCAGCGTTCTCATACCCTTGTCGACTACCTCGGAACATTCGGTGGTGATCCATCTTAAGCCCGGTGTAACTTTTCCTGAATTCCTCTGTCGTCAAGTCTGCAAATTTATTCAACTCCAGTTTATAAGATATGTCCATGTTGTTGATCTTGTGGACGTGGTAAGCATTCTCCTTGAACACATTAAACCTCCTTTTCTTTTCCTTGAGGTCCCGTGTCACCGTGTGGTAGCTTAGCCACCGCTCGTATAGGTCCCAGAGGTTCTCCTCAGACGCGAGGTCTTTGTCAGTGATCGTAATGGCACTGCTATATTTCATGTGGGTAAACAGAGCGAGGCATGATAAATAAATCTTACAAAAATAATTTTAAACAGCTCAATTCAGGTCTTACAAAACTACCCAAAAGGTGTGGCAGGTTACCTCATTGCGTTTGTGCCAGTGCTATCATCTGCATCGTCTTCCTTGTCGGAGTTGATGATTGTAATGTTGTCATCAGCTTCAACATCAAAGTCATCTTGTCCAGCCATTTGCAACTCCATGTCAACCTTACTTGTCAACAATAATGGTCAGCGTTGTCATATTGAAGCAAAACCAGGACAACTAGATAGTAGGCACAAGAAATTAAGCGAATAAATTATATTTCTACCCAATTTCATCAATTCCAAAACCAAATGATTAATCTTATTCCTAATTGACGCGGCCAGAAATGTAAGTTGGAATCGAAAATTTCAAAAGAGTCATTCCAGGATCTGACCTTTTTAAGCAGAACAGCCTCGGGGAAGGGCCCGGTGGCCTCTTCTCGACTCGCGTAGAAGCTATGAGAGTATACCTTGTTCTTATTCATCTTCTTGGCTCCGACAAACACCAGTCTTCGGCTATTCCTTCCGTCGAGTGAGAGCCTCTTCAAAGAAGATACCAACGGAAAGTTCCTAGATGAAGTCTCATGCCGCTGAGGGCAGTGAAACAGGAAGGAGCGCAGCCAAGCGAGAGAGGACGAAAAAGAAAGCATCATGCGAGCGGCCGCCATGAATCTCCAAGGATCAAGAACGCTGGTCGCTTGCCTCGTGGTTTCAATATATCAGGGCAAGGGCAAGGGGCCTAGGGCAAGAATTTATATTTGTTAGGGTAAAGACTATTTATCTCTCTTTTTTTAATAGCATATTATTTTATGAAATTAATCGCCGAATAATATGGAAATAAGGACATGTAGATTCGTATATTTAGATGGGGTAAGAGGAGAGAGAGATGTGATTTACTTACCACTTAAATAAAAGTATATATATAAAAAAAAAATTGACAAAGGGTAAAAGATTTCTTTCCCTCCTCTCACATCTTTACCTAATCTCTTTTTCTAACCTCCTTTTCAAAAATAAAAAATAAATAAAATAAAAATTATCTTCTTTTATTTACGCTTGACTCTTCCATGGTCTCCTTCCAAATAGATACTAATTCTCTCCTTTGAAATATCAATTTAACCTACTATATTGAGAAGAGTTATTTTTTAAACATGAAACAAATTTTAAAATTTAAATTTAGGATTAATTACAAATCATACTCAATCAATTGATTGATAAATTAATACCATGTAAAAATAATAAATATGAGATATATGATTTGTTAGTTTTTAAACTTGGATATACATTTGATAATTTACGGACCTTTTCTCCTCTCTTTTTTAAAAATAATAAATTATATTTAAATGAAAAAATAAAATCAAAACTTCTTTAGTAAAGATTTTTTTTTCAAAAAATCCTAAATATTTCCTTTATTTATTTTGCATTCAATGTCTATTTTTTAGAGGAAAACATGGTCGAAAAGCGGGGGCGTTTGGTTTGGAAATTTTTTTTATTTTCTGTTTTCCATTTTTTGTTTTCTGTTTTCTATTTTCTGATCTAGTTTTTAGAAAACGAAAAATGTGTTTGGTATGATATACTGTAATTCTATTTTCTAGAAAAGAAAATTGGAAAATGCGTTTGGTATGTTAATATTGAAAATTATAAATAAAATAATTTTTTAAAAAATTACCAGTTCATTATCATCACACCGACGCCTTGGGCTGCATTCGATGTTGTTGTTTGTGCAATTGTTCAATCGAGTTGTTCTCGTTCTTCAATTTGATCGAATCGAGTGTTTCCACAAATTTCTTCACTCTCTTGATTTGTTTCGGCAGGAACCATGAATGAAGAATGAGCAGCTCGAGAATGACGAGCCAAAGCAAAGGTGTGATTTTTACCAGCAATCTTCGGTCGGATTTCGCGTCTCCGTCGCCGGAAATGGCGTCCAGTTTCACCAGCTCGTTCATCAGAGATTCAGTGAGGTTATTGGCGTAATTGTCGGCAACGCTGCCCCCGTTCTTGGCGATCGCCTCCATAGCCGACAACTGTTTGATGAATTGGGTGAGAAGAGGAGTGCGAAGAAACGGGGGAAGGGAAGGGAAGGGAAGGGATTGGGGGATTACTTTGGAGGCGAGGCGATCGACCTCGTGGGCAATAGAGGAGACGGACTTGCCAGCCTTCTCCATCGTGTTGGCCTTGCGCATCTCGAGCAGGCGCTTGGCGCGCGCCGTGGGGTCTTTTTCCAGCACCACCGTCGACTTGTCCCTCACGCCGGCGACGTCGAGGAACGCTGTCGACGGGCGCGGCCGATCCTTGTAGATAAGCTTCATGTTGAGCGGGTGGAGCCCCGTCTTCGCCGTCAGGACCTTCTTCAGCTCGCCTACCGTCGAACACGTCGCGCTCATCGAACCAGAAGAAGAAGAAGAGGGAAATGAAGCGGCGAGGGAGGAGATGAAGCAGCGAGGGAGGAGTCGAGCGCCGAGGTTCGAGGGTTCGTGCGGCGAGTACCGCATTTTTCATTTTCTTACCGCATTTTCTATTTTCCCACCGCATTCTCCCTTTTCTCAGAAAACGACATTTTGGCATTTTCCATTTTCTTAGAAAATGACATCTCCTTTTCCAGAAAATGAGATTAGAAAATACGAACCAAACAACATTTTCTAAAAAATAAGAAAATGAAAATGGAAAATGCCCAAACCAAACGCCCTAGGATTCAATGCAGAAACCCAATTTTCCTATGGCCATCATCCGTAGGATTAATTGGAGGGATTAATCCGCGCAACTTGCCAATTAAACAACATCCTTCAAACTTTAACTTCATGATCTAAATACGTGCTGCACTCCCCGTCGTACACGCCTTGCAAATTCACACCATCAATATCGTCTTTCGATTCCAGAAAAAAAAGATTATTTAACCTGAAACAGAGCAGGAGATCTCAAAGTAGAACATGAAGTCTGGGACACTCGTTGCGATAGCAACTGACACAGGTTGATGAGTCGCCTTCATTATATTAGAGATGTTTCGCTGCAAGGAACAACCTTATAACCACTTATCGCGACCCGTTCAAAATGTTTCTGTAGATTCCAATTGACGGATTAGTTTGTGAATGTATATATCAAAAACAATGAACACTGGTTACCTCAACGTTACACTCTCCGTCGTCTTTGCCCATGTGGGGGTAGTTTGCTTCAGTCGCTATGTCTTTCTCTCGGATATACTCGAACGCATGCTCCATGAGACCTCCGCTACATCCTTCGACATATTCGTTGTCGCAGTCGATAAGCTCTTGCTCGGACAATGAGAGGAGATGCTTGGTTTTGATCTAGTTTATTCCCTCGACGGTGGCGACCTCCGAGAAAGCCCAGCAACTCCTTGCAAAACTGATACGACTTGTCATTTTGGATAGCAGCAAATGATTTACATGGTTTAAGTTCTCGTGGATTTACCTTTTCCATCACTTGTCATTTTGGGTAACAAAAGCCTTAGGGGCTGTTTGGTTTGTTCCATTTTCTATTTTTATTTTCCAAAAAATTGTATTTTTTCGTTTACTGAAAAATGACTTTATTTCATTCTCTAGTTTTCCAGAAAATGCTATGTTTTTTTTTTAAAAACAAAGCTGAAAAATACAAACCAAACATATTTTTCAGAAAATCACATTTTCTACCGAAAATGAAAATGAAAAACAGGCTGAAAAATACAAACCAAACGAACCCTTAATTTTTCTCCATATCCTTCTAATGTCATTTATAGTCTATTATTTTTATGCCTGGAGCTCTATTCTCCGGCTCAACATCATATTACTAAATTTTGTAAGCATTTCAATTACTTGTGAGTCATCATCCAATGGTTGTTGCTTGTCACTGTGATGGTAGAGGATGGAAATTTTGGGGGCGACTCTAATCTTAAAGGCAAATTCTAGGGTAGATCTATTCAGCTTGATCTTACTGGGATTTTACTCTTCAGTTTGAAGACGGAGAGACATTTTGTGGAGTAAAGTCACTACTTCTATTTATAACATAATTATTGGGAAAATTTGTTGTGACCACTATGGTACTATGCGAATAACACTACAAAAATAATCAATTTTACTAACGAAAATTACCAACGGAATTCAGTTGGTAACGACGCTTACTGACGAAATTCCGACAAAATTTCCTCCATCGGTGTAAAATCCGCCGATAACAAATTACCGATGAAAATTTCGTACCGTCGATACATTTCCTGACGGAAGAATGATCCGTCGAAATATTATTTTGATAGAAATAAAATTCAATCGGAAGATAGGGCCGATAGAAAGAGCATTTTCTATCGGAAAAATTACTGAAAGAAATAAAATTCCGTCGGAAGTTTCCGACGGAATGAGTTATCGGTGCAAGTTGCCAATTAAAAAAAAACCGATCAAACCTCAACTCCATGATCTAAATATGTGTCGCACTCCTCGTCGTACATGCCCTACAAACTCACACCATCAGTATCATCTTACGATTCTAGAAAAAGAAATTATTTAACTTGAGACAGAGCAGGAGACATCAGAGTAGAACATGAAGACTAGGCCACTCATTTCGATAGCAACTGACACAAGTTGATGAGCCACCGCGTTCATTATATTAGAGATGTCTCGTTGCAAGGTACCTCGTAGCCACTGATCGCGACCCGTTCAGAATGTTTCAGTAGATTCCTGTTGACGAATTAGTTTGTGAATGTATATATCAAAGACAACGAACGTCGGTTACCTCGACGTTACACTTTCGGTAGTCTTTGCCATTGTGGGGGTAGTTTGCTTCGGTCGCTATGTCTTTCTCTCGGATATATTCAACGCATGCTCCATGAGACCTCTGTTGCATCCTTCAACGTATTCACTATCGCAGTCGATAAGCTCTTGCTCCAACAACGAGAGGAGATGCTTGGTTGTGATCTGGTTTATTCACTCGACGGTGGCGACCTCCGAGAAAGGCCAGCAACTCCGTGCAAAACTGATACGACTTATCATTTTGGATAGCAACAACTGATTTAAATGGTTTAATTTATCGTGAATATTACCTTTTCCTTCACTTGTCATTTTGGGTAACAAAAGCCTTAATTTTTCTCCATATCCTTCTAATGCCATTTACAGCCTATTGTTTTTATGCTTGGAGCAGAGCTCAAAATCATATTACTAAATTTAGTAAACATTTCTATTACTTTCAAGTGAGACATCATCCAATGGTTGTTGCTTATCATTGTGATGGTAGAGGATGGAAATTTTGGGGCGACTCTAATCTTAAAGACAAATTCTGGAGTCAATCTATTCAGCTTGATCCTATTGGGATCTTCCTCAAGACCGAGACACATTTCGGTGGAGTTAAGTCACTACTTCTATATATAAGATAATTATTGGGAAAGTTTACACTACAAAAAAAAGGCTAATCTGCCACAAATTTTTGCGACGAAAAATTTTCGTCGCAGATTAGCGATAAATTTTGTGACAAAAATGATATTCGTTGCTAATTTGCAACAAATTTTGCAACGAAAACTCTATTATTGCCAATTAGCGACAAAAATTTTTCATTGCAAAATTGTTGCGCTTTTGCGACAAAAATAATTATTCGACGCAAAATTTACAACAAATTTTTTTTCGTTGCACAACCGTTGCAAAATTCACGACGAATTTGATATTTGTCGCAAATTTTGCAACGATTTTGCAATGAAAATAAATTTGTTGCAAAATTTTCGACGAAAATGAATATTCATCACAAAATTTGCAACAATATTTTTTCCGATGCCAAATCGTTGCAAAATTTGAGACGAATTTAAAATTTGTCGCAAACATACAACAAATATTTAATTTATTGTAAAAATATAATTCATCGTAAAATTTGGACGATATTTGTTTTGAATTTTTAAAAATTTAATTCTGCGACAAATTTCAAATTCGTCCCTAATCTGCGACGAATTTGGAAATTCATCGCAGAATTTGGGACGAATTCTGAAATTCGTCGCAGAATTAAATTTTTAAAAAGAAACCTAAATACCTTCAAAAAATTATAAATAAACGTACGGAGTTCTGAATTTCATGAAATAAGTTTCTACGTGCTCGTAGCGATTTCATCATGAAATAAATGACATAAACTTAAATTTTACCAGTTAAATTTATAGAAAATTTTTTATAAAGCCACAAAAATATATTTTCCAAGTAAATAATATTTAGAAAATTACAAATAAAAATATATTATGTAAAATTTAAGTTTGAGGTCATTTATATCATGAGGATATCCATACGAGTACGTAGAAACTCATTTCGTTAAATTCCGAGTTCTGTAGGTCCATATATAAAATTTATTAATATTCTTTTGGTTTATTTAAAAATAATTATTTGCGGCGAATTTGGAAATTCGTCGCAAAATTTGCAACGAATTTGGAAATTCGTCGTAGATTTGGGACGAATTTAGAAATTCGTCGCAGATTTGGAAAATCCGAAATACATTCGAAATGTCGTAGATTGAGCTATAGAACTCGGAATGACATGACACAAGTTTCTACGAGTTCGTATCGACGTTCTCGTGATATAAATGATCTTAAACACAAATTTCAACAAAAATTTTAGGGATCAATGAAGGATTAATATGAAATTTCTTATAAAAGTTTCAGACTTAGAAAAGTTTAACTAAGTCAATCGCTGATATAAATAATTAACTATGAAAAAATATATTAACATAAATTCATATTTGTGGTCGTTTAGCTCATCAGGGGATCAATACGAACATATAGAAACTTGTTTCATTAAATTCCGAGTTCTCTAGGTCCATCTACGACAATTAAACGGTATTTGTTTTGATTTTTAAAAATTTAATTCTGCGACGAATTTCAAAATTCATCCCTAATCTGTGACAAATTTTGAAATTCGTCGCAGAATTTGGGACGAATTCTGAAATTCATCGCAGAATTAAATTTTTAAAAAGAAACCTAAATACCTTCAAAAAATCATAAATAAATGTACGGAGCTCCGAATTTCATGAAATAAGTTTCTACATGCTCGTAACGATTTCATCATGAAATAAATGATGTCAAACTTAAATTTTATCGGATAAATTTATTGAGAAAATTTTATAAAGCCACAAAAATATATTTTCCAAGTAAATAATATTTAGAAAATTACAAATAAAAATATATTATGTAAAATATAAGTTTGAGGTCATTTATATCACGAGGATATCCATACGAGTACGTAGAAACTCGTTTCGTTAAATTCCGAGTTCTGTAGGTTCATATATGAAATTTATTAATATTCTTTTGGTTTATTTAAAAATAATTATTTGCGACGAATTTGGAAATTCATGGCAAAATTTGCAACGAATTTGGAAATTCGTCGCAGATTTGGGACGAATTTAGAAATTCGTCGCAGATTTGGAAAATCCGAAATACATTCGAAATGTCGTAGATTGAGCTATAGAACTCGGAATGACATAACACAAGTTTCTACGAGTTCGTATCGGCGTTCTCGTGATATAAATGATCTTAAACACAAATTTCAACAAAAATTTTAGGGATCAATGAAGGATTAATATGAAATTGCTTATAATAATTTCAGACTTAGAAAAGTTTAACTAAGTCAATAGCTGATATAAATAATTAACTATGATAAATATATATTACAGAAATGCATATTTATGGTCGTTTGGCTCATCAGGGGATCAATACGATCATATAGAAACTTGTTTCATTAAATTCCGGGTTCTCTAGGTCCATCTACGACAATTAAACTGTATTTGTTTTGATTTTTTAAAAATTTAATTCTGCGACGAATTTCAAAATTCGTCCCTAATCTGCGACGAATTTTGAAATTCGTCGCAGAATTTGGGACGAATTCTGAAATTCGTCGCAAAATTAAATTTTTAAAAAGAAACCTAAATACCTTCAAAAAAACATAAATAAATGTACGGAGCTCCGAATTTCATGAAATAAGTTTCTACGTGCTCGTAGCGATTTCATCATGAAATAAATGACGTGACGTCAAACTTAAATTTTATTGGATAAATTTATAGAAAAATTTTTATAAAAACATAAAATATATTTTCCAAGTAAATAAAATTTAGAAAATTACAAATAAAAATATATTATGTAAAATTTAAGTTTGAGGTCATTTATATCACGAGGATATCCATACGAGCACGTAGAAACTCGTTTCGTTAAATTCCGAGTTCTGTATGTCCATATATGAAATTTATTAATATTCTTTTGGTTTATTTAAAAATAATTATTTAGGACGAATTTCGAAATTCGTTGCAACATTTGCAACGAATTTGGAAATTTGTCGCAGATTTGGGACGAATTTAGAAATTCGTCGCAGATTTGGAAAATCCGAAATACATTCGAAATGTCGTAGATTGAGCTATAGAACTCGGAATGACATGACACAAGTTTCTACGAGTTCGTATCGACGTTCTCGTGATATAAATGATCTTAAACACAAATTTCAACAAAAAATTTAGGGATCAATGAAGGATTAATATGAAATTGCTTATAACAGTTTCAAACTTAGAAAAGTTTAACTAAATCAATCGCTGATATAAATAATTAACTATGAAAAAAATATATTAATATAAATTCATATTTGTGGTCGTTTAACTCTTCAGGGGATCAATACGAACATATAGATACTTGTTTCATTAAATTCCGAGTTCTCTAGGTCCATCTACGACAATTAAACTGTATTTGTTTTGATTTTTTAAAAATTTAATTTTGCGACGAATTTCAAAATTCGTCCCAGTCAAAATTCGTCCCTAATCTGCGACGAATTTTGAAATTCGTCACAGAATTTGGGACGAATTCGGAAATTCGTCGCAGAATTAAATTTTTAAAAAGAAACCTAAATACCTTCAAAAAATCATAAATAAATGTACGGAGCTCCGAATTTCATTAAATAAGTTTCTACGTGCTCGTAGCGATTTCATCATGAAATAAATGACGTCAAACTTAAATTTTATTGGATAAATTTATAGAAAAAATTTTATAAAGCCACAAAAATATAATTTCCATGTAAATAATATTTAGAAAATTACAAATAAAAATATATTATGTAAAATTTAAGTTTGAGGTCATTTATATCACGAGGATATCCATACGAGCATGTAGAAACTCGTTTCGTTAAATTCCGAGTTCTGTAGGTCCATATATGAAATTTATTAATATTCTTTTGGTTTATTTAAAAATAATTGTTTGCGACGAATTTCGAAATTTGTTGCAAAATTTGCAACAAATTTGAAAATTCGTCGCAAAATTTACAACGAATTTGGAAATTCGTCGCAAAATTTGCAACAAATTTGGAAATTCGTCGTAAAATTTGCAACGAATTTGGAAATTCGTCGCAGATTTGGGACGAATTTAGAAATTCGTCGCAGATTTGGAAAATCCGAAATACATTCGAAATGTCGTAGATTGAGCTATATAACTCGGAATGACATGACACAAGTTTCTACGAGTTCGTTGTTGGAAACGAGATGGCTATAGAGGGGGGATGAATATAGCCAGACACCCACAAGTTGCACTTTGATGTTTTCTGCGTGATCAGATTAGCAGCGGAAGAAAAAGCAGAACAAAGAACAAAGCAGAGAAGGATTCGCAAACCAAACAAACGCTAAGACGAAGATGTACAAGGTTCGGGAATAACTTGCCCCTACACCTTGGCGTGCCCGTGAGGTGGGCGATCCCTTGATCGTCGGCAGATCAGGCCCCGGTGAACTCCGGATAGTAGCAGCCTCCTTCTCGGTGGAGAAACCTCTCCACAAGTGATCTCAAGAATATACAAGTTAGGCACAGAGACATTCGAGAAGACAAGCTCACAAAGATGTAACAAGATCGCTCAAGCACAAAGCAACAGAGAGCACGAACACAGCCCAACCAAACTTCCCAAGTTTCTGTCTTGTTCGCCCTGGCTCCTCTGCTTCCAGCTTCGTCACTTAAGCTCTGCTCACCATCACAAACTTCATCAGCATCTACTGAGCCAGCCTGAACCCACTGACCTCCCTGAGCACTCAGTCCACTGAAGACCTCCTCTCCAGCTGAGCTTCCGTCAGTCGCAAGCTGTGTCAGTTACCTGTTGAAACCTGAGAATGAGAAACAGCCAAACATGCTCAACGGAAAGCCTCCCATTGACCCTCCTTGAGTGTTTGAATCACCTGCTATCACCTGCATACTCCGACAGAGGCTTAGCAATGCATATCAAAAAGAAATCAGCAAGTAGTAGAGAATCAGCAGTGAAAACAGACTTCTGACAGCATATTTGAATTAAAGTTCTGCTCCTGATCGGTCCCCAGACCGATCAGGGAGGAGCCTGATCGGTCACCAGACCGATCCAGCAGTCTTCTGCACACTCCTAATTGGTCCCTAGACCAATCAGGCTCCTGCCTGATCGGTCACCAGACCAATCAGGCTCCAGCCTGACCGGTCACCAGACCAATCAGGCTCCAGCCTGACCGGTCACCAGACCAATCAGGCTTGAGTGGACAGTGATTTTTTAATCAAATCCTAAGTCTCTGATCGGTCACCGGACCGTTCTGGACCTGATTAGCAAGGGAACTCAACTCACTGTTCGCTCCCTGATCGGTCACCAGACCGATCAGGAGCTGTGCAGTGAGTGAAACGCATACTCCCTGATCGATCACCAGACCGATCCACGAAGGAGCACCGTGCCAGTCTCCCTGATCGGTCACCAGACCGATCCAAGGGCTCCAACCTAGCCTTCCAAGCTAGGGTTTCACCCGACCTAGCCCTCCAAGCTAGGATTTTTCTATCTAACCCTCCAAGTTGGGAATTTGCACCTAACCCTCCAAGTTAGAACTTTTCACCTAGCCCTCCAAGCTAGGACTTTTCACCCAACCCTTCCGAGTTAGAACTTCATCCAACCTAGCCCTCCAAGCTAGGATTTTTCACCTAACCCTCCAGTTGGGACTTTTCACCTAACCCTCCAAGTTAGGACTTTTCACCTAGCCCTCCAAGCTAGGACTTTTCACCCAACCTTCCGAATTAGGACTTTTCACCACCTGGCTTCACTCACCAGGACCCGACTTCACTCACCGGGATTTCCAACACCTGGCTTCACTCACCAGGACCCGGCTTCACTCACCGGGATTTCCAACACCTGGCTTCACTCACCAGGACCCGGCTTCACTCACCGGGATTTCCAATCACCTGACTTCACTCACCAGGACCCCGGCTTCACTCACCGAGATTTCCAATCACCTGACTTCACTCACCAGGACCCCAGCTTCACTCACCGGGATTTCCAATCGCCTGGCTTCACTCACCAGGACCCGGCTTCACTCACCGGGATTTCCATCACCTGGCTTCACTCACCAGGACCCAGCTTCACTCACCGGGATTTCATGCCCAGTCCCCGACCAGGACTTAACCCAAATTCGTTCAACCAAACTTAAATCATTGTCAAACACCAAAACAACAACCGGGCCAGACTGCATCAACATTCGTATCAACGTTCTTGTGATATAAATGATCTTAAACACAAATTTCAACAAAAATTTTAGGGATCAATGAATGATTATTATGAAATTGCTTATAACAGTTTCAGACTTAAAAAAGTTTAACTAGGTCAATCGCTAATATAAATAATTAACTATGAAAAAATATATTAACAGAAATTCATATTTGTGGTAGTTTAGCTCATCAGGGGATCAATACGAACATATAAAACTTGTTTCATTAAATTCCGAGTTCTCTAGGTCTATCTACGACAATTAAACGATATTTGTTTTGATTTTTTAAAAATTTAATTTTGCGACGAATTTCAAAATTCGTCCCTAATCTGCGACGAATTTTGAAATCGTCGCAGAATTTGGGACGAATTCTGAAATTCGTCGCAGAATTAAATTTTTAAAAAGAAATCTAAATACCTTCAAAAAATCATAAATAAACGTACGGAGCTCCGAATTTCATGAAATAAGTTTCTACGTGCTCGTAGCGATTTCATCATGAAATAAATGACATCAAACTTAAATTTTACCAGATAAATTTATAGAAAAAATTTTATAAAGCAAAAAAAATATATTTTCCAAGTAAATAATATTTAGAAAATTACAAATAAAAATATGTTATGTAAAATTTAAGTTTGAGGTCATTTATATCACGAGGATATCCATACGAGCACGTAGAAATATTATGTAAAAATATAGCCTTTTGATTTATTTAAAAATAATTATTTGCGACGAATATGAAAATTTTACAGGATAAAATTATATATAAAAATTTTAAAACCACATAATTTTATTCTCCAAGTAAATAATGTTTAAAAAATTATAAATAAAAATATATTAAAGCTGCAAAAATATTTTTCAAGTTTGAGGTCATTTATATAATCAGGATTTTGATACGAGTACGTAGAAATTTGTTTCGTCAATTTCTGAGTTCTATATATCACTATATGATTTTTTGATGATATTTATGAAAAAAATAATTTTGTGACAAATTTGACAACAAATCTATTTTTGTCGCAAACCCCTAATTATATATATATATCTCCCGATCATCACTTTTGCCCTACTTCATTTTGGCTTTGGCTTTTGGCGGCATTGTGCGCGCGCTCCTTCCTGCAACGACAAATCTCCGGTAAATATCTTCTCCTTCTCTCTTCTTTCTCCGACTTATCTCCCGTGGCTTTGGCTTTTGGCGGTAGTGTGCTGGCGCCTCCCTCTCTTCCGGCCGCGCATGGCCGCGCTCGTGCTACCGGCTGCGCGCGGCCGTGTGCGTGCTACCGGCCTCGCGCGCCCGCGTTCGCGCACTACTGGCCTTGCGTTCTCGCGGTGCCGGCCTCACCCGCCGCCGCTCGCCTCGCACGCTGCCGGCCGAGCGCCACTCGCCTCGCACGCTGCCGGCCGAGCGCAGCCTCACCCGGCGCCGCTCGCCTCGCACGCTTTCCCGGCCAGGTGTGGTCGCGCTCGCGCGATCCCGGCCTGTGCGGCCTTTCTCTCGAGTTACCAGGCGGGCGGGACAATTTTCCACCGGGCCTGGCCGCGCTAGGGCGCGCAGGCCTGTCCGGCAAGTTCCTTGACAAGAACCAGATTTGCAAGCACCAGATTGACTATGTTGCTCACGATGCCCTTCCGTAAGATGCATATCATATTTTCTTAATTAACAAGTTCATAAAAGTGTTGCCTTTTAGCTTGGATCGATCATGTATGCTTTTTGATTTCATCATAATTTGCAAGATCACACCGTTCATGCAACATCTACAAGCGAATTAGTTGCCTGTAGTTTCTCTGCTAATGGATTGATTTCTGTGTTTTCTTTTGCTTAGTCAATGTGATAATTGATGTTGCTTTTCTTATAAAAACGCTGCCATCAGGTGAAGATAAGAGTTAATCAAATTGCTAGGCTGCACCGCTTATTATCAACTGCAGTACTGCAGTACCTGAGTGAATTTTATGGACTAGGAATTGCTCCATTTCATGTGAACTAAACCTTTTGTGCCCACAAGGGCATTCTCCATGGTGTTTGAACTCCTAACAATATATTGCTAACCATGCAATAACTACTGGTCAATTATTTATCATCAAATGCCCTATAATTATATTTTATTATTGCTTAACATGGTGGTACTTTGCAGATATGCAGATGCAAGTGGAGCCGGAAATGATGTTTATGAATTTGTTAGTTCTCCTGTTGAATATATGCCATAAATCCACTCTAATTATAATTAATTTTGAATTCACTCTTTCATTGGATAATCATAAGTATATCCTTGTGCAGGTTAAGTCGATTGGAAAATTTAAGGAGACAAAACGAACAGAGGGTATATCTACTTCAGATATTATAATGAGGATTTTGAAAGATTATAATAAGTACGTGATGCGCAATTTAGCTAGAGGATATACAAGGAAAGACCTTAGTGTGAGCTATGTGAAGGCAAGATATTGTGTTTGGACCCTCATTTCATCTTATACTATTGCCTTTGCTTTAGTGTTATCTTTATTTCTTTGCATTATTCAATTGATTCTCGTCTTACAACTGTCAGGAGAAGCAATTGAGGGTGAACATGGGCATAACTAAGTTGCGTGAAATAATGAAGACTCAGCAAGAAAAGGTATTCTGAATTGTTAGTTATTTGGTATCAATCAGTAAATATTTTGATATAATCGATTCAAAAAGATTGTACATTTTATAGTTCAGTTTCAATAATAGAGATAGTTTTCATTTTCTAAGCTTGTAGTAAGTTCTCATTTTTTAGATTTATTTGATATATATGCTTGTTTGTACAGTTGACCTTTATACTGCATACATAATATTGAAGTTTGAGTTTCCTTCATGGTTTTTATCATTGAGATCCTCAATAATTGAGATCCTCAATAATAGTATTGCATAAGAGCATGGAGGTTTTATGTTAGCTACATTATTGCCTGCACTATTTCTTTTCATTATATTGTATAAGAGCATTACACATTTATATTGTTCTATTTCATGAATATCTTACTTTTTTTTTTCAATGTTATCAGGTATTATAAGGATCATTTTGAAGAATATAGTCAGACCATCTCCTCTACTTTCTCCATGACATGTAGAAGCTTACTGAGATTATTGTAAATTGTAATAAGAAACGTACTTCATTGTTATCTTGTAATTATAACGATTATTATCTTTTGTGTTGATATTGAATTTTTCCATGTAACTATTATATTTATTTTTTGTGATTTTCTTACCATGTAATGTATTATAGTTATTGCTTTTGATAGATAATCAATTAAAGGGTTCTTTTTCAATAAAAAAATCTTGAGAAAATAATATAGGTATTGATTTTGATTTTAATTATTTGAAATTTATTTTATTAAAATATTATTAATAAATATATTTTTTAAAAAAAATTATTTATTTTGCGATCAATTTTGCGATGAATATATTTTCGTTGTAAAAATTTATGATGATTCTTAAAATTTGTCACAAATTCTACGATAAATTATAAATTTGTCGCACAAAATTGACAAACAAAAATTGGCCTAGATTTTTCCACAAATTTTAAAATTCATGGCAAAAATTTGCAACGAATTTTAAAATTCATCGCAAAATCTGCGATAATTTTTAAATTTGTTGCAAAATTTGGGATAAATTTAGTAATTTGTAGTTGATTTTTTTGCGATGAATTCTGATCTTTGTCGCAGATTTTGCGACAAATTAAGAAATTTGTTATAGAATTTTGCGACGATTTTTCAAATTTGTCGCAGATATTTTGCGACAAATTTCAAATTTGTCGCAGATATTTTGTGACAAATAAAATATTTGTCGCAGTTTTTGCAACAAATTTATATTTTCGTCCCAAAAATTCTGCGACAAATTCTGTTATTCGTTGCAAATTTTGCGATAAATTTTTTATTCGTTGGAAATAATCTGCGACAAATTTTAAAATTCGTCGCAAATTCTGTGATGAATTATTATATTTGTCGCAGAATTTTTGCGACAAATTATGAAATTTGTCGTAGAATCTGCGACGAATTTCATAATTCGTCGCAGATTTTTGTGACGAATTTTAAAATTTGTCGCAGATTCTGCGACATTTTATATTCGTCGCAAGTATTGTGACAAATTTAAAAAAAATTGCGATAAATTTTGCAACGAAAATTTAATTTGTCGCAATTTGCGATAAATCTTAATCTTCCTTCTGCACCAGGCTTCGTCAGCCACTGCTGAACCACAACTTCATCACCACTGATTCACTGACCTCCACTGAGCACTCAGTCCACTGAAGACCTCTTCAGCTGAGCCTCAGATCAGTCAACAGCCGCGCCAGAAGCCGTTGAAACCTGCAAATACATAACAAACAAACCTGTCGTAGCGAAAGTCGCCATTGACCCTCCTTGTATCATCTCTGTATCATCTGCACACTCAACAGAGTGATTAGCAAAGCAAGTCAACCATATCAGAAAGAAATCAACAGGGAATCAGAAGTTTGACAGCGATTCAAATTAAAGTTCTGAGTCTCTGATCGGTCACCAGACCGATCAGTGATAAGCCTGATCGATCAGGCTCCTGCCTGATCGATCCAGTGTAGCTCTGATCGGTCACGTTGACCGATCAGAGACCATGGATCGAAGTTCAGGACAGTTTACTGGAAGTTCAGGGTCAAAACCCCTGATCGATCTCCAGTCCGATCAGCCACAACCTGATCAATCTCACTGACCGATCAGCCACACCAGACCGATCACAAACTTGTACATACGTTACTGCAAGCTCAGGGCGAGTTCAGCCCTTGGCTGATCGGTCCAGCTGTCGGACCGATCAGCCAAAGTTGATCGGTTCAGAGCTGATCGATCCAGCTGACCGATCAGCAATAATGCTGATCGGTTTAGCTGTTACTGAACCGATCAGCCAAAGTTGATCGGTCCAGCTGACCGATCCGTCACATGCTGGACTGATCAGGCTCCCTCATGATCGGTCCAGAGCCTATCTGACCGGTCCCACTGACCGATCAGAAATCCGTCTGATCATTCTGTGACCATTCTGATCATTTTCTGATCGGTCATCAGACCGATCAGTCATCCTGGATCGGTCAACCGACTGATCTACTATCCAGACAGTTCGTGTCAACTCCCTGATCGGACTCCAGACCGATCTAGCCACTTGGCTGACTTGTGCTCTGTCCCCCGAACCAAGACTTCATGCACAGCTTCACTCACCGAGACTTCCTTCACCTAGCTTTACTCGCTAGGATTTCCTTTACCTAGCTTCACTCACTAGGACCCGACTTCACTCACCGGGATTTCCTTCACCTAGCTTCACTCGCTAGGACCCGACTTCACTCACCGGGATTTCCTTCACCTAGCTTCACTCACTAGGACACGACTTCACTCACCAGGATTTCCTTCACCTAGCTTCACTCGCTAGGACCCGGTTTCATTTATCGAGATTTCCTTCACCTAGCTTCACTCACTAGGACCCGGTTTCACTCACCAGGATTTTCTTCACCTAGCTTCACTCACTAGGACCCGACTTCACTCACCAGGATTTCGTGCCCAGTCCTCGACCAGGACTTCATCCGAATTCATCTTACTCAACTAAACTTAAACCGGTGTCAACACCAAAATAATAATCAGGTCAGACTGCATCAACATATCCTTCATACTATCCTTTTACAGCTTTGTGAACCATCATCCGCCACGCAGATGCTTAAAGATCTGAACTGGGTAAAGGCCATGCATGAAGAGTATCCGTCATCAAACTTGGACTCTTGTCCCGCCTTCGCCAGACAAGAATCTTGTGGATAACAGGTGGGTGTTTCATATTAAACACAATCATGATGGCTCAATTGATCGGTATAATGCTGGCCTTATTGCCAAGAGCTTTCATCAACATCCTGGTCTTGACTTTCATGATACATTCAGCCATGTTATTAATCTGGTAATCATTCACATTGTTTATAGACTGGTTGTGAATCGGGGTAACCATTCACATTCACCAATTTGATGTCGATAATACGTTTCTTAATGAACATCTAACAGAGGAGGTTTAATGGCGCAACCTTCAGGTATGCGTAGTGCTGAATTCTCGGATCATGTGTGGAATCTGCATAAGACGCCTTATGGCCTGAAGTAGGCTCCGTGCACCTGGTATCTGGAGCTTCACACTTTTTTGGTGTCTCTTGGCTTTATCGTCTCCCGTGCTAATAGCTCCTTATTTGTTTATCGTCGAGATATCATTGTTATTTATTTATTTTTGTGTATGTTAATGATCTAATCATTACATGTAGTGATGCTTCTGTTGTTGACGACATAATATGCAAACTTAATGCAAAATTTACGACTAAGGATCTTGGGGCTCTTTCCTTCTTCTGTGGGATTGAGGTTCGCATAATTTCAAATGACCTTCTTTTATCCCAGCAAAAGTATATCACTAATCTTCTCTCCAAACATAACATGCTTGACTCCAAGCCAGTTTCCACTCCTATTGCTGTTGGCTCTCATTTTACTCTACATGATGGTTTTTCGTCTTTTGATACAACTAAGTTCAAACAGGTGGTTGGTGGTTTACAACATCTTCGTATGACCCGTATTGATATTTCATTTAAAGTCAACAAGCTTTCACAGTTTATGTATGTCCCTTCAGAGATGCACTGGGGCTGCGAAATGTCTGCTTGGAAATCTCAATGTTACTAAGGATCTTGATATTTGTTTACGTGTAGATACACCTCTTGCTCTCCATGATTTTTCCGATGTAGATTAGTCAGGAGATCTAGATGATTGGTGTTCTATAGGTGTGTTTATTATTTTCTGGGTCCTAATCCGATTTTCTAAAAATCTACTATGCAACACACAATTGCTCGCTCTTCAACTGAGGTTGAACATCGCGCCATTGTCTCTGTGGCACCAGAGCTTCATTGGATTAAGTCATTTTTGATAAAACTGTTTCTTCTGGTTATCATGCCTGATATGCTCTTCACCGATAATTTGGGTGCTATCTATCCTCCTCTAATCCTATTTTTCACTCTCAAATGAAGCATCTAGCTATTGATTATCACTTTGTTCGTGATCTGGTACAATCCTTCGAACTACGAGTTACTTATATTTTAATTTGCTACCGATTCATTAGCTGATGCACTCACTAAGTCGCTTTCTCGACCTCGATTGTTTGGTATCTACAGTAAGATTAGTGTCATCTCTGGGACACTATTTTGAAGGAGTGTATTAGAGAATATTTACTTTATTTATATATTTATATATTTTCTAATTTATGTATTTATTTGTTTCCTAGTCTTTTAGGTATTTTTCTATTTTATATTTGTAATGATATTATATATACCACACATTATCATTAATAAAAGTATAAAACCTCATGTATTCAACTCTCAACATAATCTTCCGTGTTACAAGACATGGTGATATAACCCTCTAATATAATAATGTGAAAGTTTTCCTATCCGATATGATGTCCCATCAATCCAAATACAGAGGAGTGAAATACCATTTCATTCCTTCAGCAATAATATAAAAGGAACCGCTTATGCAAGTACACATAATATCTCATAAACTATCTCCAACATATTAACTTTTGTGCTCTGTTTATTTGGGAGAGCGGAAAGTAAATCTAAGAAAAGGTTTTCGCAGTGGAAATCTTTCCATTGTTTACTTCATTAAAATTTAAAGAGGGAAGAGAAATATAATCCATCCGCGGATTGTTTTGGAGCCAAAATCGATCATCTCAAAATCGGACGGAAAGCAGCGGATGGATAAAAAAATGACGCATGTACCCCTTTTCATTTACAAAATTACATCATAAACAAAAAAAATAACGTATGTACCCTTTTTAACTCATAAAATTACACCATATACCAAAAAAATGACGCATGTACCCTTTTGCATTAATAAAATTACACCGCATGTACCCACTTTCCTCAATCATGGTAAACAAGCATGCAAAGGAAAGAATTTCTTTTCCTTTTCATTCTCTTCCCATACCCCTAAGTTTATTTAATCCCTCCATCATCCACTTTTTTAAGTAAACAAAGTATTAATGGTCTTCTTCTCCACCTCTCTTATATAGATGAGACAGGATACCTTGACACAACTTGAGCATCAGAATAGATGAGACAGGATACCTTGACCTCCATTTTAACTCTTTCTTTCTCTCGCAAGCTTCGTAGGCATTCATCGTGGTCCGACTCTCTCACACTTTCTCTCTCTTTGCATTCGAAGACTTCGATAATATAAAAGACGACTATCTGATGACTCACAATCTCAAACACCAACCGTATCTCTTCAATTTTCAATATCTTTTCCGACCTCAATTGTTTTTCAATTTATATATACAAGTGTAAGCCAAGCAAATAAATTAAAATTAAATTTATAAAAATAGATGATTTATTCTTGCTCATGATGGTAAAAAGTGATTCATTAGTGTCAATGCTCCTGCTAATTCATTCCGAGATTAATAGGGAGAAAATAAATTACGAAATCATTAATCCGAATGTTATGACTAATATAATTAATTTGTAGAGAGGACGATACATTGATTTATTAGATTTTAACTTTTAAATTTTAAAATAATAATATTATAAGTTAATCATTAGGCTATTCGGTGGTGAACGATTTATTCTTGCTCTGACATTTACTTTGCAGGGACGTATGTAAGAGATAATAAATAAAGAATTGTCTCAGCAATACTTACTTGCAGAAGTAATACCTTGCTCGGTTCACTTGATTAGCCAAATTTGTCAAATTCATTTTTTATCTTTTCTACTCTTTTATTGGATTCATCAGAAAAATGAAGTAAAGTAATTACAAATTAAATGGTAGAATTTTAAAAAAATCATGGTAAAAAAATTATTATAAACAATTATATTTAAAAAAAAAAAGAAATGCCCGTGTTTTATTTACGAAACAAACGAATCCTCGATCGCCTGCGCGACGGAACGATCCGGTTGCGGACACGGATCTTGGCGTGATTCGTATCTTCCGTCCGATGCTGGGTCAGAGCGATCAGAGCCGTCCTCATAGATCAAGTACGTATGGTGGACATCGACCAGTGATCAGTTGCGGTGCGGGGCCTCTTCTTGCACCGCGACTTCGTTTGGTTCGGTTCCTCTGAGAATCGTCGAGAAATCAATACAAGTCGATCCGTGTAGGGTTTCTTCGTTGCAATTTGGTGCTCTTTTATCCAAAAAGGATGGCGTTGAAGGCGTCCTTGAGCTTTGCGCCACCGTCGTCGTCATCCTCTCCGTACCGAGCAGCTCCCTCGCGGCGGGTTCTTTTAGCGACCAGAATGCTGAGTAACTCTTTCGTTAGCGGAGGAGGTACGTTAATCAAACTATCTATCTTACTATCATTTGGGGTTCTTTTGTGAAATTTCTGATATGTTATTCTCTTTATTGACTTGTCTCCGGACGATTCATGGTCGAGTACAGGAAATTTTGGTTTGTTGGTCCTTAAATTAGGTTTAACTAGGAACGGCTAAGTCATGCCGCCTTGGATGATTTCAAAGGCCTATAATTTTGAGTGGTAAAAAGCACCTCAAGCGGTGCTTCGTGAGGCTTCAAATTGAATCCTTCCAGGCGATATAGTGTATTTAAAATTTCAAAATGTCATTTAGTTCCAGCTTAATGCGGGATGTGCAATCAGTAGTTCAAAAGGGAACCAGCAGAAGCAAGGAAGAAACCAAGTGGCTGTTCCTTGATATATGGAGAATTCTTCAGGTTAACTAGAATTTGCAAAAATTTCTTATTTGATATGATCATTTAATATTTAACTTGATACTTGAACACATTTTTAGAAAAGGACCTTTTTGATGCTACATCCATAGATAGAAGATTGATCTACAACAAAATAGCTTGTCCTATCTCTCTTAGAAAATATCAACAATGTTGGCATATTGTTGGTTGTCCTTATAGATCCTTTTTATTCTTTTGCCGTTATTCTATCTACGAAGGGCTGTGACTTGTGACTATGTTTTCTAAGGAGGAAGTCCATTGATTTTTTAGCAAGTTGGTAGTGTCAAAACTCTAACGATTCTCATTCTAAATGCACGTTATTTTTTATACTAGCAGTTAAAGCTTACAAGATTCCTCGTTTCTTCCTATTTCTATAATAGTGGGATCGCTAAAAGCTACACAAATACATTCGTCTAGAGTTAAACCACTAAAATGCCAACGTTATGGTGGAGGTTCTCTCATTGTTCAGATGAATCTTTTCGATCGGTTAGCAAGGGTAGTCAAGGTCAGATTTACTCTTACATAATTTATTTCTTTTCTTGTGGTATGTTTCTCTTTTATTTTCCCTTATAGAGCAGCCATTGGCTAACTTTGGCACTGTTGAAACCTTTCAGTCATATGCAAATTCTATTTTGAGTTCTATGGAAGATCCAGAAAAAATTTTGGACCAAGCTGTTCTGGAAATGAATGATGATTTGACCAAGATGCGCCAAGCTACAGCACAGGTATCGCTGAATGTTTTTTATTTGAAGTGCCCATGCTCTTCTGCACATGACTGACTAAAATGTAGAGTTCCTTCTAGGTTTGCCCTCTTACCTACAAGCTGGCTTGCATAATCATTCGCACAGGCTTGGATTATGTTGCACAAACTCCATATCATCTGATGGAGAACTATAAAAAAGAATTCCTAGGAGACCTTAAAAAAAACATTGCCATCAGTATTATTATGGGGGATGTATGTTTAGTAGAAATGGAAATGTCAAAACGAATAGCACTTGCAACTTTTTGGCTGTCTTTTGCAATAGTGATACCTGTGCTGCAAGGGAACACCTATCTGTAACTTGTCTCTCCCTACATGCACTAAGTCATATTTCTTGAGTCGCGTGCGCTGTTGCAACCACATATGCTTCGTAGGTTCTTGCACTATGGTGAGTTTTTCTTGGTCGTATATAATAGTGATATTCCACTAGACATCTTCACATTTTCTTGGTAAGATTCCTGCACTATATCAACATCTGGCTGCAATAACAGGTATATGTGGTTTATGAGTTAAAGTCACTATTCTACTTTTTGGATGTTCAAGGTACTAGCATCACAGAAACGGCTAGAGAACAAGTATAAAGCTGCTCAGCAGGCATCAGATGAATGGTAGTACTGGCGTCTCAACTGGATATGCAACAAATGCTATAGCATCCCATTGATTATTTTTCTCTCTCTAAATGCAGGTACAGGAAGGCTCAGCTTGCTCTGGGAAGAGGAGATGAGGACCTTGCACGCGAGGCTCTCAAGAGGAGGAAATCTTATGCTGTAGGTATCTTCAGGATGCTTGTCATATTTTTCATTGTAGTTATGCTTGATTATTCATTAGAATAATTGATATGGTGTTTAACTATTTAATGTCCGCTACTGGTTTGAAGGTGCTTTATTTTTCTTCATATTTATTTTTTTACTTCTTGTTTTTTGATAGAACGTGTATTCAGGATCATACCATTGGGTTGATGTTTTTTGATGTATAATTTTTTGGTGTTTGAGAAACATTAGTCTGAAGCTGAGCTTCTGGTTTAATGTTCTGTTATTTGACCTAAGAATCTTGTTCTTCTAAGTGCTTTTTTGCGTAAGTATGTTGCTTAAAGAGGATTCTTGTCCTTAGAGGAATTTCTGTTCTTAGTTCTTAAAAAGAAACAAATTGAGCAACTTATATACAATTCACTTCATGTTTATTTGACCATGATTCTGTATATTTAAGGTTGGAAAATCATATTGCGTACAAAAATTCAGTACATTGAAATTGCTCCCAAATCTTACGGAGCAAATGCACTGTCATTGCATGCTATGGGACATTGCTTCATTTCTTCTCATGTTGATGCAAACATCAGACATTTTGAGGTTGAAGTTTCTACTGTTTCCTTCTATCAGATATTTGAACTTATTTTGAATGATATTACATCTTCAAATAAGCAAGACTCTAATTTTAACTGTTTTGAATGATAAATGATACCTGAAACCAAACTTCGTTGTAAACTCATGGATGTTCTTCTGTACAAAATATAAATGGTTGAAATTGTGATGCATCTCGCTGTTGTCTCCTTTTGAGACTAAACCATTTGATCCAGCGTCTAACTGTACAACTATTGTTGCAATTCTCATGGATCTCTTTGTTATTTTATGTTCCTGATTCTCATTATTTTAATTAATTTCAGGACAGTGCAAGCTCTTTAAAAGCTCAGCTGGATCAACAGAAAACTGTGGTCGACAATCTTGTCTCCAATACTAAGGTCTGTTAATGTTAGACTATATCTAAATTCAAGTAAATACAATTATGTCATGCATTGTGCTTCACAAAGTTTTACTCATTTAAACATATGCAACAATCAACAACAACAACTAAGCCTTATCCCACTAGGTGGGGTCGGCTGTATAGATCCTTCTACGCCATTGGGCTCTGTTCCCTATTATATTATCATCAATATTTAAATGAAATTTATCTTGTTTTATGGCTGCCAACCAAGTCTTTTTTGGTCTTCCTCTCCTTCGTTTAATGTATGTATTTATCATAGTTTTACATCGTCTAACAGGGACATTTATTGGTCGTCTAAGTACATGCCTGTACCATCTCAAACGTGTCTCCCGAAGTTTTTCCTCAATAGATGCAACTTTGACTCTCTCTCTAATGCTCTCATTCCTTATTCTGCCCATCCTCGTATGTCCACACATCCACCTTAACATTCTCATCTCTGCAACTTTTATCTTTTGCTCATATGCCCGAGTCATAGCCCAACATTCAGCACCATATAACATAGCAGGTCTAACTGTCGTTTTGTAGAACTTCCCTTTAAGTTTTAGAGGTACTTTACGATTACATAAAGCATCCGACGCTAACCTCCATTTTAATCATCCTGCTTGTATTTTTAAACATATGCAACAATATGACACCGAAATATGTTTTCTGCATTTTTTGTTTTGTAGCTGTTAGAGAGCAAGATACAGGAGGCCAGGTCAAAGAAAGACACTCTGAAAGCTCGTGCACAATCTGCAAAGTCTGTACTCTACTTATTATAACAAGAGAACATTCTATTACATGTATGTTTTGTGATGGTAAGTCTCGTGGTTTTACTTTGCTAGAACTGCAACAAAAGTCAGTGAAATGTTGGGGAATGTCAATACAAGTAGTGCTCTTTCAGCATTTGAAAAGATGGAGGAAAAAGGTAAGTTAATTTTGACTCTGAAAACAATAATTTGACTTATGCGTTGTGGAGTCCACTGTGTAAGATCATGTTCTAGCATTCTGTCTTGCTGTAAACTTAAATGCATCATTCTTGGGGATTTCCTGTCACGTTCCAAATTATGTTGCTTACACTCACATCTTTCACCGTAGTGGTTAATCATAATGTCCGTTTTCCTTGTTAAATCTCATATATTCTGTCTTGAAAGTAGAAGTCTTCTTTTTCCGCCTGAGGACTGAGGTTACTTGTGAATTTTGTTTAATATGGTGATAATTTACATATAGCATGTTCAATTTAAGACTAGGATGTGCAAGAGTACTCATCAGAAGTTTATTATTGAAATGTTTACTCTTTGCAGTATTGGCTATGGAATCCCAAGCAGAGGCACTTAATCAGTTGACAACTGATGATCTAGAAGGAAAGGTAGAAAACATTTACTTTCATGCAGGCAAAATTGTTTTGATGCTTTAACACACGCAGTAATTGCCTTTTGCAGTTCGCACTGCTTGAGAGCTCATCGGTAGATGATGATCTTGCAACGTTGAAGAAGGAATTGTCAGGGAGATCCACGGTAAAATTTCTCGTGTCATCTGCCATAGTAACCCTCTGATAAAGGTTTCGGCTTTCAGTTTTTTATTTGTTTGTTTTTTCTTTCAAAGAAATTATTTTATTTTACGTTTGTGATGCATGAGTTGTGATAATGACATTTCCATAGTTTGTTTCTTTTGGCGTGAGTCATTTGCAGCTTCATTTACTTCTGACGTTACCAGCATCAGTCGCCGTGAAATTTGAATATGTGATTGAGGAATAGTTAACTTTACCATTTAATTCACATCTGCAGAAAGGGGAGCTCCCTGCCGGTAGAACTGCTGCTAGCAGCTCAAATGTCTCTACAGCTTTTGGTGACATGGACATCGAGAGGGAGCTCAATGAACTAAGGAAAAAAGCCAATGAGTACTAGTCTACATATCACTCATCCAAAAATTTAGTTCGTGCATTGAATCGAGAATGCAATTAGAGGAATCTTTATAATGATTCATCGTTGCAACTGATCCTAGTTGCTGGAGTTGCCTTTTCTTCCCTTTGCTTTATTAATTAGGATGTTCAAGGAGCAACATTCTAGCGCATCTTGTCTAGCAAAGTTTTGCTTCTGTTGCTGTTGTATATCTTTGTGGTTACATATTTTCATAATGTCTTCTTGTTATCTGTAAGTGCAAGGTATTTTTGTCATGTAGATGGTGTTCACTTTCTTGTGTTTTGTTGTGCTGGTCAATTTCCATAGCGAAATCTTTGGTTCCATAATAGAGTTGACTAGTAACATTATAATTCTTCTTGAGGAATGAAATAGGGAGCAATGAGCTTGGTATTCTACCTTTAAAATAATAGAGAAATGATATGCACAATGAAGTGATGCCTTACTGAAATTTTGACTATCATTCGACGCATGTTTGACATTCGTTGTCGATCAGACACTATCGGCGGCCTCTGATCATCGTCCTGAATCAAATTATATTTTAGGAGGGCGGTGAACCTGTTAGGATCGTCGATAACGGTGAATCCGTCGAAATCGACGGTGAATAATGCGAGATCGTAATTGTGGTGATTCTCGTTGGGTTCACCATGCCTCCAAAGGTATAGTTTGGTTCAGGACGGTAGCTGGAGGCCATCGGTAGTGTCCGAACAGTGATCGAATATCGGACGTATCGTCGATTGATGATTAAAATTTTTACTAAGGTATTCATTTTTATTGTGCATATCATTATTGAGTAATCGTATATGAAATAACAATTTTCATTTATGGATTTTTGAATTTGAGATGGGGACCTACAGTGATTTGACATGTCAAATTGATAAATTTTGGTATTAGTCAATTTACATAATTTTAATTTTAATTTTTTAAAAAAAAATTTAAAACCAGCAAGTTTTTTTTTGTGATTTGTTAAGGAATTCCGGCTGAAAATTGAAAAACAAATGGAAAAAAAATAAATAAATCTTAATGCGATCGTTTATACTCTTCGATTGTCACCTTACGAGCAACCAAATGCACCTCCCACTGTTCGCCAGAGTTCCATTCCCTCCGTTTTCTACTCACCTCAAAACCCTAAGGATGTCGATTACCGGGCGTTCCTCCCGACCCTGCGCTTTCGACACCGAAAGCAACGACTCGGAGCCCAATCCAGGTGCTTGTTCACGATCCCCTTCTTCAAAAGCCTTCTTTGTCGCATTTTTTCTTATTAATTTATATTATCGTGGACGCGTTTGAACTTTTACGATGCCAGAGCAAAAACTTTCATTGCTTTCATCCAAACATTGTTCGCGCGGTTAGGTTAAAAACGGAAGCTTTTCCTTCTCCTTTCCAGGTTCCGAGTCTTCTGCTGATGTACATCGTGAAAGCATTCGTGCTTATGTGAGGAGGAAGAAAACTAAAATGGTTGTTGACGTCGATGGGGAGAAAATAATGGAAGAAATTGCTGGCAGAGAAGTAAGGATCCCTGCTGCCCGATGTAAATGTGTAATTACTTTTAGTTGGTCTTTATTAGTATATTACTCTCAGTTCAATAGGTAATCTTTCGTACACACTTTAATTTTATTAGCTGATATTTTCTTGGTAAACCAGTTTCCAACTTCGGAAAATTAGGTGCCCATCAGGGTCTAAATGGGGGGAAAGGTCGATATGAACACTTTTTAAAGTAAAAAGTGTTCATATGTGCTATGGTTTACTCAGATGAATGATTGAGAATTGAGATTATGGTGCAAGGAGGGATAGAGGGACAAAATAACATTTTACTTGTAATCAACTTCAAATATTTGGAACATGATTGCCATAGCCCTTGGTGGCAGTGGCGTCCAAATGTTGGTAATTTTGTTTCTAGCCTTTGGTACTTTTTTCGAGTAACTAATCATTGTGGTAGGAGTTTATCTTGCAGGTGAGTGGCATAATTGACATTGAAGATTTTGCTTATGATAAGTTCAACGAACTGCAACTACTAGTAAGCCCTACTCTATTGTCAAATCATACTATATGTTGTTCTCAGCATTACACAAACTTTAGAATTATGGACCAATTACTTGTACCTTGCCTGTCGGCATGACAAATTACTAAAACGGAGGATCTCTATTGGTTAAATGACTTAAATCATTAAACATGAGCCATCTTGCACGCTGGAAACTAAATGATATTATTTTCCTGTAAAGGGCAAATGAAATAAAGTTTTTTCCCACTTTATTCCAAGTTCATACATTGCTCATTACATTTTCTCTTTGTCTGCCTGGTCATTTTGTTTTCCTTCTACTGTTCTATAATAAGTCAATGTGATATTGCAGGTGATGTTAAGCAGATTTCTACTAAGAAGAGGGAAAAAGTTCACCTATCCATCAAACAGAAAGGTAAGAAAGCAGCATATCTTTGGTTAGGAAAAAAACAAAGGTCAAGATTCAGCACTTGTTACTGACATAACAAGAATTTGGCTTACTTTCTCAATCTGTTCATTGAAAAATGATTCTGACATAATAGGAATATGACTTATTTCTCAATCTGTTCATTCAAAAATGATTATAGCTAAGAAAAGGCTAGGAAAAAAAAGTAAACTAAATCTTATTTCTTAATATAGCTAACGTGCCAGCAAATTGGGAAGAAATTTTTGATGGGATAATGAAGATGAGATCGGCAGGGGATGCTCCCGTAGACACTATGGGATGTGAAAAGGCAGGCATATCGTTGCCACCTAAGGTAACTAACTTGGAAACAATATCTCTTTCATCTACTCTCCTTTTTGAATATCTTGAAGATAGGCGATGTATCTTGCTGTGTTTTATTAGGCTAATATTGTGACAGTGATACATATTGGTCATGGAGAAACAGTTAAATCATGAATTTTAAACATGTAGGCTTTGACATTAAATTTAGAACTTCTATCTTTTGACAATTTAGTTCTGGGATTTTCCTTTTCATTCTTTGCGAAGTGGGAAATGTGTTTTAATTGAGTAATGAACTTTTGTAGTGGTCATGGTATTTGGGATAGTCATGTCAAAGATGTGATAGATGTTAGCCAATGATCTGATTAGTGGATATATTAGTTATTGAAAAACAATCTCTATATGGAAAAAAATAGATTAGCAACAAAAGGTTTTAGATAGCAGTATTACTTGTAACCATATTACTAGTGTTATCAATGTATTAACTTTTAAATTTTAAACTTCTAATGTTATAACAAAATTAGTAGGATTGTATAAATATAGATAAGTTCTTTCAGCATTTATAAATTATCATATTAGTAACATTTTTAGTTTATTACTACAATTTTAATATTTGTTATATGTTTTATTTGTGGTCACTTGCAGATACCCATATGTACCCTAACCCTTTAAATTGGGTACCCTATAGGTACCCAGTTAAGTGGTTATCCAGTGTCATTCTTAGGTGGATGATTTGACCATATTGAGCTTCATGGTGAATCCAAGAAGATCCATTAGCAAGGGGCGCAAAGATCCCATCTTTAAGTGTGTTTCACCTGAGATTGTCCAACTTTGTCCTAATGTCCTGCCTGAATCGGTTGCATCCAGCTCATGTGACTGGGATTATCCTCCTTCGTTACAATTAATGTCAGAGAGTATATTTTGCAATGAAATCAAAACAATTAGATCATATCTTTGAGTGTCATCTTGCCTTGGGAGATTGTTGGAAATAAAGATTTCCTTAGATTTTGGAATTAGAAAAATGATGTGGATATTTTTCTTGGTCTAGTTTACCTATAGTTTCATGCATCTATACTTAGTTGAATTTTATAGGACTTATTTAGTGCTTGTTACATATATGCATACTTAGTCTTTTAGCTGTGCCATATGTTATTTGTACAAGGATGGACACAAACTATTACTTCCACTCTTCTTATGTGCTCATATGGAATGAATTTGAAAAACATGCAAGTAATATTTCGTTTTTCTGCACTGTTATTCTGAAAATTTTAATGATTATACTGTAACAGAATTTATTTTCCATTTTTTAAATTTTATAATATGGCATTGCACCCACGTATGAGAAATTGTAGCTCCCCATTGATTTTGCCTTCTTTCAAAGGATAAGGAATCTAGGTCAAGAATAAAATTCTGGTCCAGTTCAAGAAAAGATATGAACTTGCTAGGTTTCAAGTTAAAACCTTCTATCTGATGCTCCATCAAATCGGCTTGATGCATCAATTATACATCACAATCCTTGAATAGATTTTCATATCTCTGTTACATATTGTGTGATAGTACAATACTATCCTATAATTTTGAAACCAATAAAGTAGTGAAAATTATGGAAATTAGATGTGTGAACCCGGATGACTGATCTATGAACTTCAAATTGTTGACTATGTTGCGTTCACCTACAATCATCTTCTATTCCTTATTAAGTGGGGCCTACATGGCATTAACCTGATAATTTTTCACATGTATGATAGTTATATTTTATTTAGTTATTTATTTTATAATTTTTTTAAAAACTTGTTGCATTGCTCTAGCAAACACCTAGTGCCTGTAGCATCTTAGTGCATCAGAAGTTCCTGATACCATGTATTAATTAGACTTAAACTTAGTATAACAAGATATACCGATGACACTAGCAAAATATATGGAGCTCATCTATTTTGTTAGAATTTTTGCCATTGTGAATTGATGATTATGAAAAATAAGGGAGAAGCAATTCATGTTTCTCGATGCATTCAAAGATAACTGGATTATGATGGTGGATGCCATGCTGTCTGATTTTATGTTTAGAAAACGATGCAAGTGAAATCATTTAAAATACTGGTGAGTCTAACTTATATGGAATTATGGATGATGCTCTGGGCTGGTTTATGAGTATCTGTAGGTTAATATTTTCTTGTTTGATTCTACCTAGCAATTGCTATCTGGAAAATGTATATTTGCTTATATGCTGTCTATGTAATTGATTGTTAACCTGCATTTATTAACTGCATTTTCAGCATAAAACCAGTTTGAATTTTGTGAAGAAAATTTGAGACTATGTTGACCTTCTATCAGGAACGAAGATTTGCAGTTTTAGTATCTTCTCTTCTATCAAGCCAAACGAAAGATGCAGTAACGAATGGTAAGCTATACCATGAGTTTCACCAGGGGATTTATCAATTTCTTCCAGTGTAGTCTGATGTTTTCTACTTGATAATTGAACTAGGAGTTCAGGTGCAATAAAGCGTCTTTTGGATAATGGATTACTCAATCCTGGAGCTATTGTCAAAACTGATGAAGCTACAATTTCTAGCTTAATTTATCCTGTAGGTTCTTGACCAACCTACCTAATTTTCAGTTCAGACCATTTACATTCTTTAACTTTGATTATAGAAGCCTAGAAGCTGTTGACAATTTGTTCCCATCAATTGCATCTGTAGAAAGATTTGTACAACCTATGGAAACTTGTTGTTCCCATCTTGCCCTTTGGCATATAATTGATTTTGGATGTGAAGAAGCCATTTTCTTTAATTATTGAGATACTAAAAATGAAGGGGAGTCTTGGTGCAATAGTAAAGTTGTTCCCATTTGACCTCGTGGTCACAGTTTCTAGTCACAGAAACAACTCGTACAATGTAAGGTAAAGCTGCATATAATAGGTCTAATGTGGTCTGACTCTTTCCTTGGATCTCATATTGACAGGAGTTTCGTGCACTGAGCTACTCTTTATTAAGATACTAAAAACATTATTCATTATCAGAAATTTACTAGTATTTGTAACATTTTCAGTAGCAATCATCTTTCCTAATACTTTTCTTTTCCTTTTTCAATTGACCAATACTAATTATTGCAGTGATTATTTGAAGAATCTCTTTTATTTAGATGTGCCAAAACCACATTGTTGATCTCTAGTTTTAAAAGGCAGAGAGGACCAAGTTAAAACTGACTACCCCTTGCTTAGTGTCATTGAAATATTTACCTTAGAAACTCATAAATACCATCCAAAGTTTGCTCATAAGAACTTAGAGAAAAGTAATTTGGTTTATCTTTGAATTATATTAGTGCTGGACTACAAGTCACACTTTAAAGACAACACTTTCTTGTTCATGGTTTCTTATTTATTCTGTTTGCTGGTTTGTCATTTCCAATATCAACTAGATTTGATTTTGTTGGGTTTATTCAGGTGGGTTTTTATTCCCGGAAGGCACATTACTTGAAGAAAGTTTCAGAGATTTGTCTAGAAAAGCATGGGGGAGACATCCCTTGCTCCTTAAAGGAACTTCTTGCACTTCCTGGAATAGGCCCCAAAATGGCCCACCTGGTACTGTTGATTCTGACTGTCAATGTGAAATTATTACTTCCCTTTTTCTAATGTTTGCTTGGATTAATAGATAATGAATGTTGGATGGAACGATGTTCAAGGGATATGCGTGGATACTCATGTGCATCGCATCTGTAATCGTCTAGGATGGGTCTCACGTATCGGCACAATTGAGGTAATTATACTATATTTGCATGGTAGAATTTAGCGACTAAAGTTAAAAATTTAGAAATGTAAAATGTAACTGTATGTACATCAATGCTATTCACCAGAAAACCTCAACTCCAGAAGAAACGAGAGTGTCCCTGGAGAAATGGCTACCAAAGGATTTATGGGATCCAATTAACCCCCTGCTGGTATGATGTTTCTAGTTTGTGATTAATCTCACTGATATTGACACATGCCCTCTTAACTCTTGATCATTCACAAGACAAGGAATAGATAGGAGGATACGATCAAGAAAAAAAATGCTAATCTCTGAGGTTAAGAAAGATTTGATAAATTTACCTAATCAGGTTGGACAACCTTCAGTTGCCTGAAAGTTGTAGCAAATTAAGGGGCTAAAGAAGTAGCCAAACTATGTGCCTATAGTCCTAATTTGCTTGCACTAGTTTATCTTAATATGAGCTTTGCCAATTTTCTCGTAGAAAAAATCTCATGGATTTCTTTATGAAATTGATTATCATTATTTTTATTAGATGGCACTTTTTTCTGTGAAGGACGATCCTTGACTTGCTTAAGCTTTTTTTTTTTTTGTTAAAAATTTGCAAATGGGATTCACGTAATAAGCTACTCTAGCTTTAATATCTGGAATATCTTCTATTGCAAATGAAAGTGATAATCATGAGCCTGTAGTGATAAAACTATACCCATGGGGTTAAGAAGTCTTCTCACTCTCATATGTGAATTATATATCATTTTCTGATTCTAGATAATTTCTAGTACAATCAACTTTGCTGATTCCCTAACATTTTTCTCCCTTTTTTTAGAAGTCATCCTGACTCATTCAACATCACAACATGAGAAATGTGTTGAACCCCTCCTTCAAACTTAAGCAGACTTGTGCATATTTTCTGCAATTTGCAGATGTGCGTATTAAATGACATTTGTTATTATTCATAATGCCTTGCTCACTCGTACCTCATTGCATCATCTGGACTGAAAAAATCTTTGCTATTTCAACTTGATGTTTTTTGCAAATGCATCAGTAGCGTCAAACTTTACATTTTGAATAGTCAACGTGCTTCATACATGCCACCATTTATGACAAGTTAAATGTCTGATTATGTTTCTATAATCTGAAATGCCTAAGATTTTACGTAAGCAGCCAATTATAGTCTGGTCCCTGAAGCACAGAACTTGGTTTAATGCTTCCCTCGTTCCCAATCTTTGCATTGCAAGTGGTATACAAGAAATAGTAAGAGAATTTCCCAGAAAATAGCAAGAGAGTTAACCTATCGTATATATGCCAAGGGAAGTTGACCATTCCAGGTCTTGAACTCATGATCTTCTGCTTTTTGATTCAATGATTATGCATTCTATTTAATTATCCTCATATGCTTATGTTGTTTTGAAAGCTCTCTACTTATAAATCTATGGTCCCACAAGTTAGTTTATGCTCTACTATGACACTGGAATGTTGTAACGCTAACTTAATCACCTCTACACAGCTTATCTTTTTAAAATTATGACACCCTTTTTTTGTTCATTGATCCCAGATTTGGTTATGGCGGGAGTATGGAATAGCTGCAATAAAATTCTACCTTTTCCCCCCTTCTACTGATTGATGGAATCATTCTTGTGTCTTCTATCAGGTTGGGTTTGGACAAACCATATGCACTCCAGTCAGGCCCCGGTGTGGAACCTGTGGTATCAACAAGCTCTGCCCTTCTGCTTTCAAGGAACAGGAAATTCCTAATGCAAAAGCTAAAAGATCAACGAAATAGGATGCTCTAATTTTCTGATTAAATATCTTACATTTTGTTTACAGTTCACTACAAGACAGTCTCTGCTTCTGCAGTCTCCTCTATTTTGATGCGTGTTGTAGTTGTAAAGGTCTTAAGATGCTCGTTTGGCCCTTCCATTAAACACATCAGCTTTTGATATTGTATACAAACGGTTGTTAATGCCTTATCTTAAAGCTTTTTGACCAGGAATCTGCAAAAAAATGTTCTAATTTTCAAGTGATGGAACTCAAGGTGAGAATAGGAACCCACTAAGGTGATGAATTTCTTAATAATTCCATGTGAAAGGTTTCATTAGGAGGCTGTTAATTATATCATTTTTATCTTAGTCTGAATCCGATTGTTGATGTAAACAAATTTTATATTGTTGTATAATAAATAATTTCATTATTCATATTAGAAATTGAAATTAATGCTAAAACACTTAATTGTTTTTTAATATAGTTACCCTTGTTATGTTATCTTTATCGTAGCCATGTTTATTATTTCAATTTACATTATTTGTAGCCCATTCAAATCTTATGGACCAAGGAATGGATAGATGAAATTAATTAATTACTAAATTAACTGTCATCTTTTAAAATAATTTAATCACATAACATCACTCTCATGTAGAATTTTCTCAATGTCACGGCAAAAGATTTGACCTCAAAGTTTGTTAAGAGACTCAGGTGTGGCTACTAATTGCACGTTACCCAAAAAATGTCATAAAATAATTACATTTAAATAATACAAATATAATTTTTGCCCTAATTTTATTAGAGTATGTTTCAGTAACTTACAATTTGACCATATTTTTTCCAATATTTTTGTCTAGGTGAGCATTCCACCCTATACTGGTGAATTTGGATGGACAACATAACAATATGCTTTGACAACAGAAATTGAACTTAAAAAAATAAATCACAAAACAACTTGCCATCTGCAAAATGAACAAAATGATAATAGTATTATACTCGGTCTATTCGAAAAATTAAATATTTAAATTATTAAAAAAATGATAGTAGCATTATAGTTTTTCCACTCTCCATCTGCCATGACGAAAAAATAAATCACAGAATAACTATAACATGTGCTTGCCGCTTGTGCTAAATCTTGACTATCATAATTATTTTGGTTTGAATATCTCATTCATTACGATGACGTGGCTATAAAAAATTCATTTTGACATAAAAAAAAAAAAGATTAACGAGGTTTTTTCAACCAATCTCAGGCGACCGATCCGGCCACACGAAAATTTTCCACCGGTTGCCAGGGTAAATCGGGAAGCGCTCGCAGTGGGTGTTGGAAATTTATTCCTTCAATAATTCTGAATATATCTTCTCGGTATTTGACTTAGTCGATTCACGACCGTCAGAACTTTCGGGAGGTTACTTTCGGAGGAAGCAAACTGATTGGTATTTCACGTCGAGGTTAGTGTTGGACACTATCTCTGTAAAACGATATTGCTCCGCTACTGGTGCTCACGGAAAGCAACAATTCGTTTCCAAGATACAACGACGTCGTCTTGGAATAGTAGCACTTCAAATTCCGAGACCGGCGAACCTTCCGTAGGCTTCTCGAACTCTCGATGCAGAAGAGGCAGGAGTGCAAATGCTTATAGATTGCAATGCTTGAATGAATGAAATGATCTAGTGAAGGGATCTATTTATATCGAGTGAAGAGGTAAGTACCCTTTGGTTCGGACAGATCTGGACCGTTCATAACGAAAGGGTATAACCCTTTAAAGGTCATTTAATCTCGTCCCTTGATCTGAAGAGTTATAACTCTTCAGATCCATTTTGATCTCGGCCGTTAGATTAGAACATTTAATCCGACGTCTCAGATACATTCTCCCTCTTCACATTCAGATCTTTGATCCGACGCTCCAGATCGCACCTTCTTGCGATCTGTCCAGATCTTTGATCCGACGGCGACCATTGAGCGTATCTTGAACAATTAATTTCTCATTAACCCTTATTCGGTTTTGAGCAAATAAATAGTCCAGATTTATCTACGCGAAACGTAGATTTCGATTTTGAAGTCAAACTTGACTTTCAACGATCGATGACATCAAAATCGTATTCAACAGTGGGCGGTCTAGAAGTCCAGCGTCTAAGGGTTTGCACCCCATTTGCAGAAATTTTTTTTACAAATGCGCCGTAGTTGCGGATCAAATCGTAAATACTTAAGATAGTGATTAGTCACCTTACTGCTGCATCATAACCCTGGTGGCATTTTGACATAAAGAAAGAATGATATCGAGGTATTCTCTTAAATTTCATCTCATAGTACGACGATTTCCTGGGGATGATAATAAGGCTTGCTGAGGGTTGCTCCGGCCGTAAAACTATTCTGATGTTTAAGACAATCCGACGTTTCAATAATAGAGAAAAAGATAAAATGCTAAAGCTAGAGTTAGAGTATATGAGATAGCTGAATAGAATCAGATCGTCCCCTTACGTAGGAAGAAGAAGATCGAGCTATGTCCCCTTAAAAAAAAAATATTAACGAGATTTTTTCAACCTCGGGTAATCGGTTCGGTTTCACAGAAGTTTTTCATTATTCGTCAGGGTAAATCGGGAAGCGCTCGCGGTGAGCGGTCTAGAAGCTCAGCGTCCCACGGTTCGCGTCCCATTTGAAGAAAAAAATTCTTGCAAGTACGCCATACCTGGGGATCGAACCGCGAATGCCTGAGATAGCAACTAGTCACCCTACTGCTGTACCATAGTCCCGAGTGGACCTATGTCCCCTTAATACCTTATGAATGTGGGAGGAAATGTTCCTTTTCGGAGAGTTAATAAAAATAAATTGAAATTATACAAATTTTAACTTATTTGTTGAGTCGTCCGAGATGTCCTTTTATGCAGGGTGCAATCTCCCGTGCTAAAATTCCCGACCTTGAATTTCCGAGCTGAATCTCCCGAACAGGTTTCTTGAACTGGACGTCTCAAACCGGTTTTCTCGAACCGGAAGTCCCGAATCAAATTTCCCAAATTGGTATTCCCGAACCGGTACTCCCGAACCAGACTTTCCGAACCGCTCTTCTCAAATCGGAAGTCCCGAACCGGACTTCCCGAATAGCTCTTCCCGAACCGGACGGGAAGAGTTGCTAAGGCCTCCGTAAAGCAGTTTCCTTGAAACAGATTTGTCCTCCTCCGACTGTGCTTCGATGTTCCGATGGACGTCTGTCTCTCAGGATACAACAGCGGGACCATGTGCACAACGAAACACTCGTTACTCGTGACGAACTGAAGAAGTACTCGAACGCAACCAGGAAAAAAATATGAGGAGTCGGGAATGAGGTGGAAGACAATCATTTTTCTCTATCTTTTGCTCTCGGTACAAATCTGGACCTTAGATTTGTACCCCCTGCATACCCACACGTGAGAGAGAGTCTCTCCCCATGCATTTATTCACAACTAACATATTTATAAAATAATATAAATCAACAATTATACCTTAAAACTCTTAATGTAGGACTAAAATATCATTTATGATGGAGTCTCTTTCCTCATCATCTCCGTTATCATTCACATTATATTCAACAATCGTTAAAGACTCTAGCTCATTTGTAACAGCTATATACATTAATATTAGTGACCGCTGCATGCCGAAAGTTCAGGTGTCCGGAGGTCGGCAGCTTAGGTCCATGAGTCAGGAAGTCAAAGAATCGACAATTCGGTAGATTGGAGTTTGTATAATTTGCTCAGAATTTACATCATAAAATACTTATCCGCGTTGCTGTGCACTATAGAGAAGGGGCGGCCACAAGAAGGGCTCACTCCTTATTGCCATATCGACCGTCTCTCAGTCACACTATGCGCACACGCACAAAGTGGTGTGCAACACAAACAAAATGTCATAACTAAAACTGCACCATAAGTTTAGCCAATGCAAAAAAAAAATAGACATACAAGACTTTATGATTGATCACACATTAGCAAATTTAACATCGTGCAAGACTCATGGTTACACAGACATCTCGCACCAGCGTAATTCTTACATCCTCTGCAAATTGAAGTCTAAGGATAAAAACTTCTCTTCCACCTCCATCTCCACCTCCATCTCATGGAAAGTGATTCCTCATCCTCATTCTCATGGAATAGGCTGATGATTAATACGTGAGTATTATCATCATGAGATCTGAGGATCAAAATCTGACAAAGTCAGTATGCCCATCCTCCCCACGCATTAGTCATAGTATCCGAACTAGTAGCCCCCGTGATTTATTTTCTCCGTGCCGAGTTAGCGGAGACGCTTAAGACGAACGAATCACCTTTTACCATCTGAAACAGACTCCTCTAAAACCCTCATCTAAATTTAAAACCTTTATTTTTTCTTCTTGGGCTCCTTAGCTCTCCCAATATCTCTGCCAATTGACTCCTCCCAAATAGACACTTAGAGCATTTGTAACGACAGTTTATAATACGAAATTTATGTTATAAACTTCCCTCCACTATTCCACTGTCTGGATAGGATTTATAAAAGCAATAAGATTTATGATAATAGAGATATTTACGATAATAAAAAGAAAATTTTAAAAGGAAAGTAAGATTTTAAAACTTCAATATCAAATTTACCACTGTAATATTCTGTATATAATTAAGGATAATATAATCCAATTTATAATATAATTGAGCTTATTGACCATATAATTTAGATTATAATATTTTTATTAATTTTTATAATATAAATTATATTATATTATAATTTTAAAATTATATATATAAAATAATTAATTTTATAATATAATCCTCTTTATACTAGAAATTCAATTCCTTTTTATCAAATGCCTTGTATCGCCATTCGGTTATATATGTAAGTTTTTTGAGACATTAAATTTGCTCCCACAGGCTGGATCAGATGGTAAGGCGTTTGACCGTTTGTTTCGTCGTCACAGATTTAAAGGTCGTCAGTTACATACGGAGATAAAATTTTAGTATGTTGATATGTTGATTTTAATCCTCTCGCATGATCCCTCTGTTGGCTTTAATCCCTCGACCTCATGATCTCTCTTATTCCTATGGGACTTTTTTTTTTCTTTGCTGTTTAAGACACTAAATTTAAGACATAGGAAAGAGCAGAGAAGTCCAGATGTCGTCCCAAGACAAAGCGCCGAGCGATTCGTCCCCAACTCCGGCGGATCCGAGGAGCCAGCAGCGGGCGTCGGTGATTACCATCGAGGCCGAGTAGGACGCCTCGGATTTCTCACGATGCTTCGCCGCTAGCCTCGTTCCATATAATGTCGGAAGAAGGCGGGCAAAGCACACGTTGCAATACGGTGTTAGCGAGGGGAGGAAGAGGAGGGGAGAAGCAGGAGCAAGGGAGGAGGAAGGTAGGAACGGGGAACGAGGCCTCTCTCCTGCTCCGGCTTCTCTCCTCCTCTTTCTCCCGCTCGCTAACCCCGTGATGCAACATGTATGCCCGGTGCTTTGCCCCATGAGACTCCGATATCGGCCTCTATGGAACGAGGTCATCTGTATCAACCGACATAAGCTACTGCGAAGCATCTCCTTCCGGATGTGAAATACTTGGAGGACGCCCCGTCGATGGTAATCACCGACGGACCCGCCGTCGGCTCCTCGGATCTGCTGGGTTAGGGAGAATCGCTCTGCCCTTTGCCCTTCCTTGGGGACAACATCTTGGCTTCTCAAGGGATGCCGAAGAGGCGGAAGAAAGAGGGGAGGAATCCATACTTATTTATCACGAACAAGTATAAAGCTGCTCAGCAGGCATCAGATGAATGGTAATACTGGTGTCTCAACTGGAAATGCAACAAATGCTATTGCAAAGACTAACCCCATTGATTATCTTCTCTCTCTCTAAATTCAGGTACAGCCACAGGAAGGTTCAGCATGCTCTGGGAAGAGTAGAAGAGAACTTTGCACACGAGGCTCTCATGAGGAGGAAGTCTTATGGTGTAGGTATCTTCAGGATGCTTGTCACATTTTTCATTTTAGTTATGCTTGACTATTCATTAGAATAATTGATATGGTGTTTAACTATTTCATTTCCGCTACTTGTTTGAAGCAGCTTTATTTTTCTTCATATTTATTTTTTGCTTCTTGTTCTTTGATAGAACGAGTATTCAGGATCATACAATTTGGTTGATGTTTTTTGATGTATAGTTTTTTGGTGTTTGAGAAACATTAGCCTGAAGCTGAGCTTCTGGTTTAATGATCTATTGTTTGTACTCAATTTTTTTGATTATTGTCCTTAGAGGAATTTTCTTTCTTAGTTCTTAAAAAGAAACAAATTGAGCAACTTAAATAAATCATTCTTGGGGATTTCTTGTCACGTTCCAAATTATGTTGCTTACACTCGCATCTTTATACTATAGTGGTTAATCATAATGTCCATTTGCCTTGTGAAATCTCATATTTTATTCTGTCTTGAAAGTAGAATCCTTCTTTTTCCACCTGAGTACTTAAGTTACTTGTGAATTTTGTTTAATATGGTGATAATTTACATATAGTATGTTCAATTTAAGACTAGGATGTGGAAGAGTACTCATCTGAAGTTTATTATAGAAATGTTTACTCTTTGCAGTATTGGCTATGGAATCCCAAGCAGAGGCACTTAATCAGTTGACAACTGATGATCTAGAAGGGAAGGTACAAAACATTTATTTCTTTGCAGGGAAAATTCTTTTGATGTTTTAACACATGCAGTATTTGCCTTTTGCAGTTCACACTGCTCGAGAGCTCATCAGTAGATGATGATCTCCACGGTAAAATTTCTCATGTCATGTACCATAGTAACCCTCTGATAAAGGTTTCAGCATTTATAAATTATCATAGTAGTTACACTTTTAGTTTATTACTACAATTTTAATATTTATTATATTTTTATTTGTGGGTACACGCAGATACCTATATGTACCCAGTTAAGTGGTTATCCAGTGCCATTCTTAGGTGGATGACTTTGACCATATTGAGCTTCATGGTGAATCCAAGAAGATCCATCAGCGAAGGGGGTGCAAAGATCCCAACTTTAAGTGTGTTTCACCTGAGATTGTCTAACTCTGTCCTAATTTCCTGCCTGAATCGATTGCATCCGGCTCACACGAGTAGGATTATCCTCTTTCATTACAATTAATGGCAGAGGGTATATTTGCAATGAAATCAAAACAATAAGATCCTATCTTTGAGTGTCTTCTTGCCTCTGGAGATTGTTGGAATGAAAGGTTGACTTTTGATTTTGGAATTAGAACAATAGTGTGTGGATATTTTTTTGGTCTAGTTTACCTATAGTTTTGTGCATCTATACTTAGTTGAATTACTTCCACTCTTTCTATGTGCTCATATGAAATGAATTTGAAAAACATGCAAGTAATTTCCTTTTTCTTTACTGTTGTTCTGAAAATGTTAATGATCGTGTAACAGAATTTATTTTCTATTTTTTAAATTTCATAATATGACATTGCACCCATGTATGAGAAATTTTAGCTCCCCATTGATTTTGCGTTCTTTCAAAGGATACGGAATCTAGGTCAAGAATAAAATTCTGGTCCAGTTCAAGAAAAGATATGAACTTGCTAGGTTTCAAGTTTAAACCCTATATCTGATGGTCAGTCAAATCTGCTTAATGCATCAATTATATACCACAATCCTCGAATAGATATTTGTATCTTTGAAATTACATTTTGTGTGATATCCTATAATTTTGAAGCCAAAATAGTAGTGAAAATTTGGAAATTAAATTTGATAACCCAGATGACTGATCTAGAACTTCAAATTGTTGACTATGTATATGTTTATTCACCTACAATCATCTTCTAGCCCTTATTAAGTGGGGCCTACATGGCATTAACCTGATAATTTTTCACATGTATGATAGTTATATTTTATTTAGTTATTTATTTTATAATTTTTATAAAAACTTGTTGCATTGCTCTAGCAAACACCTAGTGCCTAGTGCAATGTAGCATCTTAGGGTTAGGACTTAGGACCGTGACCGTCAAGCTAGAGGGGGGGTGAATAAATTCTTTCGATTTTTCTTCCTACAAAGTTAGTGCGCAAGCGGAATAAACATAAACTAAAACTAAAATTAAGAGGAACACACCGATTTACGTGGTTCGGAGATTCCTTGCTCGTACTCCACGGCTGTCCATAAGGTGGACGATCCCGATCCGTCGGTGGATGACTCCCCGGATGTCCTCCGGCTAGCTCGTGTAGCTCCTTGTGGGTGGAGAAACCTCGCCACAAACGAAACTTCACTTCTGAGCTCTTAGACTACTATTTGGCCTTTAATCAAAGCCAAATTCGTTAAGAGTCTTAGCCAAAACGAAGCCCTTTTAAATAGAGTCTACTTTTGTTTTGGCCGTTGTTAGTCGACTGCCACCTAGGTTTTTCCCTTCCCGAGTACAATTCTCTCAGCACTCGACCTTAGGATTTCCTGAGTACATTCCCTCAGCACTTGACCTCTCACAACTCAGCTGACTCTTCACCAGCAGTCTCGACTGTTGCCTTCACGCCCTCTTCGTCTTCGGCCGTCGTCCCTCAGATGCGCACACAAGCTTCCAGCTTGCTTCCATATCATCCTTCACGTACGCCTCGAAATCCGCGTCCCTCGGCTCATCGTCCCTGCTATCCATGGTCCCTCGGATGCGCACAAGCCCACAACTTGCCTTCATGCCACCGTTCACCGTACCCAAAGTCGTTCAGCTAAGTCCATGTGTATCTTGCAAGACCTACACACTCCAATACACATATCAAAACATAAGGGTAAACCTAACTTAAACCCTTTGCCCAAACATCAAAACGCATGGTCACTCCGGACCATAGATTGCTCCAACACTTAGTGCATCAGAAGTTCCTGATACCATGTATTAATAAGAGTGAAACTTAGTAAAACAAGATATACCGATGACAATAGCAAAATATATGGAGCTCATCTGTTTTGTTAGAATTTTTGCCATTGTGAATTGATGAATATTAAAAATAAGGGAGAAGCAATTCATGTTTCTCGATGCATTCAAAGATATCTGGATGATGCCAATTTGTCTGATTTTATGTTTAGAAAACGATGCAAGTGAAATCATTTAAAATATCGGTGAGTCTAACTTGTATGGATGATGCTCTGGACTGGTTTATGAGTATCTGTAGGTTAATATTTTCTTGTTTGATTCTACCTAGCAATTGCTATCTAGAAAATATATATTTGCTTATATTTTGTCTATGTAATTAATTGTTAACCTGCATTTATCGACTGCATTTTTTGCATCAAATCATTTTGGATTTTGTGAAAATTTGAGACTATGTAGACCTATTAGGAACGAAGATTTGCAGTTTTGGTATCTTCTCTTCTATCAAGTCAAACGAAAGATGCAGTAACAAATGGTAAGTTATACCATTAGTGTCACCAGGGGATTCATCAATTTCTTCCAGTGATTTCTGATGTTTGTTACTTGATGATTGAACTAGGAGTTCAGGTGCAATAAAGTGTCTCTTCGATAATGGATTACTCGATCCTGGAGCTATTGTCAAAACTGATGAAGCTACAATTTCTAGCTTAATTTATCCTGTAGGTTCTTGACTAACCTACCTAATTTTCAGTTCAGACCATTTACGTTTTTTAACTTTGATTATAGAAACCTAGAACTGTTGACAATTTGTTTCCATCAATTGCATCTGTATATGAATTTGTAGAGCCTATGGAAAATTGTTTTCCCCCTCTTGTCCTTTGGCATATAATTGATTTTGGATGTGAGGGAGCTATTTTCTTTAATAATTGAGATACTATAAATGAAGGGGACCTTCGCACAAATTAGTAAAATTGTATTTTGATTTTCACCTAATATTTTTCTCCCTTTTTAAGAAGTCATCCTTACTCATTCAACTTGAGAAATGTGTGGAATACCTCCTTCAAACTTAAGCAAACTTGTGCAAATTTTCTGCAATTTGCAGATGTATTAATGAATGATAGCATTAGAGAGAAAGTCAGAGTTATATCTATTGAAGAAAAATTTCGAGAGACACGTTTAAAATGGTACAGATATGTGTTTAGACGACCAATAAATGACCCTGTTAGATGATGTGAAATTATGATAAATACGCACATTAAACGAGGGAGAGGAAGGCCAAAAAAGACTTGATTGATAACAATAAAACAAGATAAATTTTATTTAAATATAGATGATGATATAATAGGGGACAGAGTCCAATGGCATAAAAGGATCCATATAGCCGATCCCACCTAGTGGGATAAAATTTGATTATTGTTGTTGGTGGTGGTGGTGATGTATTAAATGACATTTGTTATTATTCATAATGCTTTGCTCACTCGTACCTCATTGCATCATCTGGACTGAAAAAACCTTTCCTATTTCAAATGCAAGTGATATACAAGAAATAGTAGGCGAATTACCATGAAAATAGCAAGAGAGTAAACCTATCATATATATGCCAAGGGAAGTTGACCATTCCAAATCTTGAACTCGTGATCTTCTGCTTTATTCAATGATGAATGTATTCTATTTAATTATCCTCGTATGATTATGTTGTTTTGAAAGCTCTCAACTTATAAATTTATAGTCCCACAAGTTAGTTTTTGTCCTACTATGACACTATAATGTTATACCTTTTCCACCCTTTTACTGATTGTTGGAATCATTCTTGTGTCTTCTATCAGGTTGGATTTGGACAAACCATACACACTCCGGTCAGGCCCGGGTGTGGAACCTGTGGTATCAACATGCTCTGCCCTTCTGCTTTCGTGGAACAGGAAATTCCTAATGCAAAAGTTAAAAGATCAATGAAGTAGAAAACTCTAAATTTCAGATTAAATATCTTGCATTTTGTTTACCGTTCACCACAAGGCTCTGTCCGTCCCGTGTCTACCTCTAATTACAATATTGATTAGGGCATTCGTATTATTTGAACATTAATATATGTTATCTCGTCGAAAAGTATCAACATATCCATTATATTGCTTTTTTATTAGTACACATTCATATTCAACATCAATCCTCATTACTTGTAGTTTATCCTTATTTTTATTTTATATTAAATAAATAAATACATTTTTAATTTTATTCTGCTCATGGATTGCATTCAAAGAATTAAACACTGATGTGTGTGTATGTGAGTATTATTTCACTCATCCGCATTGATTGTAACTAATGCTGTTAAACAGGTCAACTTATGACGGGGCAAATCAATCCATCAAAAACTTGTCATATGGCAGAGCGGACAGGTAGCATGTTATCTTGACATGTTAAAAAATCTTCAATCCAACCTAACTCAAGATGATGGATTGTAGATTAGACAGATCAATCCACCAACTCACTAATAAAATAAAATAATAAAATAGAAAATATTGAAAATTTTAAATTGGAATTGGGGATTAGGTGGGTTAGGCCTACAAGCTCATTAAAATTTTCATTTTAATTTTAAATTAAAAAAATCAATTTGTGAGCTAAAATAAGCCACCATAGATTGACTTGCGCGATCGCGAGCCTAGATAAGCAAGTTCCATTTTATCTCTAGGTTCTTAAAATACAAATATTTGATGAAATTTTAATTTTTCTTTCAAAATTTAATAAAATTTTAACTTCGCCACTCATATTTCATAAATCACATTATCCTTTTGGACTTGCTCCATGATGCTCTACCTCGATGAAATTAATTTACTAGCCCACTGAAAAGTTGTTGTTGAAATAAATATAATAACTACTTATGGACCAAGGAATCGATCGATGAACTTAATTAATTACTAAATTAATCATGTCATCTTTTAAAATTATTTAATCACATTACATATTCACTCTTTTAGAATTTTATCACTTGGCACAGCCAGAGATTTGACCTCATGGTTGTTCAGCGTCTCAGGTGTGCCACATGTTACCCAAAAGAACGTCATTGAATAATCACAATTATTTTAAAAATTTTAGATAAGTCCTGTGGCTTCACTTCTGCATTTAATAAACTTTAATAAATTCTTTTAATAATCAAAACAAATCTAAAAATTAATATATAACTAATGCAATAACTTTACCAGATTGCCTTTCAGTAACTTACACCTTAGACGGGAAATCTAGAGCCAAGAAAATATTGACCCAACAGTAATGAATGAGCTTCAAGGAATTCTAGAGCAACTGAATTTGGATGAGCAAAATACAGTCATACATTAAACCCACAACACGCATGGTGAAATCTTATGACAATTAGATTTGACAACAGAAATTGAACAAGAATAAACAAATCACAGAACAACTTGTCATCTACAAAATGGTAGCATTGTAGCTTTTGCCACCACAGCTCATATAGGTCCAGAATTTCTGAGACTTATTTTGAAAAAATAAAAAATAAAAAATAAAAAAACAAAGAATAGTAGTCCACTTGAAACGAAATTGATCTTGATATTATGATCACTTGAAAAAGAATTTCCAGATCTCCCTGTCGACAACGTCAGTAATGACGTGGATGCCAAAAATGCCTTCCTCATCCACCATCGCTCGTAGCTGCCGCACGATGCCATTGGAACCTATAAAGTTCTTCTTCACAGCCAAATACAAGACTCCATATGGTGGTCGTAAACACTGCACAAAACCAATTGGATATGGTTATCACTAAGCGTTACATCGACTGATAACAAAAGCATGGTTCTGCCATTCAATGGTTTAACATATTGGCTTCGTGTCATTCTTTGGTAGCCCATCAGGAAAAATAAGTCAAGTTTCACAATTTACTTAACTCAATAGATGTGATAGAAGAAAGCTTAAGAAAATGTTCTTAAATTCACCGGAGAAAATTTGATTCCTAGGTTTTTCATCATGTCGAGCAGTTTGCAAAACTAACGAAATCTCCAGAAAAAAAAAATTCTTAACTGGTGTTGATGGATTATATTGAATTATCCAACTAACCTTTGTTATAAGTGCATATAACTTCTTCAAGGAATTTACTGATGGAGGAATCTCAGTGATCAAAATAACATCATAACCACCATCTCCTGGGTCTGTCTCGCTACCTCTTTCCCAGGCCCGACTTCCAGAAAGCTTTCTTGACTGCCTTGAACAAGCTTCATGAGCAAGCCCACTCTCCTCATGACTACTGCATGCCTCGATAAAGTCATCCTCGGAGAAGCTAAGGCTAGCCACCTGTGATAAGTCAACACCTTCTACCCTTACTACAGATAAGACTGTATGAAGTTCCTCCCAGTCCCCTGCATAGAAATGGACATCAGAAGTCAACTGCTGCCGCGACGGAGTGAGAGGGCTCTCGGATTGGCGACTCTGCTTGTCCCTGGCCTGCTCAAGATTCGCAAGAACATTTGGTATGGTTGCACATCTTATAGTTTCTGCATTCAGATCATGAAAATGAACTGTAGAAGCACCCTGCCATATGATTGAATAAAAAATTAGCTTCTAGAATATTTTGGAAGGCTTGATTGAGAACAAACCATTATAATTTATAGCAAAACCAAAATCCATATTTATTCCTTACGCAGTAAATTCAGCATCTAAACCACAAAAGGAGAGTTCTAATTCATGAAAGATAAATGAATACCTTAAGGCAAGCAAAAGTTCCAGCCAAACCATAACCGCAACCAAGCTGCATCAATTTTCAACAAAAAACAAGAAATCAGAAGAGAAAAAAAGCTACATTTGCAACAAAAGGATACGAAAATACTCTCAAGTCTTCCATTCAGGAAAGGAATCGATAAAGCACAACTTCTGATAACATGTGAGCTTGTGGTAAACCTTGAATATGAAAACATTATAATGTTTCTCACTATATTAAGGCCAGAAATTTGAATTTATTTTCTAAATATCTGTCAATGTTAATTAACAAAAGAATTGATTATATAATTTGAGAATTAGAGGTTTCAACATATGCTCCTTCTTGACCAGGAATATGAACCACAAAAGAGAACAAGGTTACTGAATCAATGCTAAATGCCAAAAAAAAATTGGCTGCGCTACATGTACATTTTCCCAGGATTAGATGGTACACCAAGATCTATCACCAGATTATTAAACTAGTTTGCTAGGATTATAATGCAGGCAACTTTACAGCTAGCATAATAAAAAAGGGAAAATATTTTAAAGCTTTGCCAAGCTAAATGCCAGTAATTCAATAGTCCTAAGACAAATATACCCACAGAAGACCATACACGAAAATTTTAAAAGTGGATAATAAATGTTATGTAAGCTTTGCCAAGAGATATAAAGAGATAAGCAGATATTGAAGAACTTTGGTACAGTTTGAAGCTATTTTTCCAAATTAATCAGCTTTCGTTAGCATAGGACACACCACAAAACAAGATGAAACTGTTTATGTAAGCACACCATATAAAAGAGAAGGAATACAAAAAGAATACTGATAAATTGAAACCAACAGGCAAGGGCTTGTAAATGTAGGTACCTCTAGAATCCTTTTGCTTCTAAAACTTAGAAGCCCGTCACGAATCTCTAGCTTAAGAATACTTACGAGATCTGTTGAACTCTCCCAACACTTAAGGGATCCTGCAATGCAAAATGGTTAACATACAACTTTTTTTTTCCTGTGAGGCATACTAATATACAAGACAAATTATGTAAAACACTGCCTAACTCCACCCACCATCAGGTTTGGATGATGATGTCTCAAAACTTGAAAACCCAATCATGTCTGTAACACTAATTCTTCCCTGGTTAAAAGATTAAAATAAAATAAGTATGAATAAGATGGAGAAACAAGAATATTTCATACACTGCGAGAAACATTACGATATAACATGGTTATCAGACTCCCTTGGAGAACTGGTGCGCATACCTTGAAAAGCTTAAGACCTTGCAGATCGACATTTTCCCCAGCATATTTGTAAGGATGAGCATTCTGTCACACGTCAATGAGAGATAAGAAGTTGTCTAGAACTCTAAACAGAAGAATTAGTTCCTTACGAGGCTTGAATATGATAGGCTCAATCAAAATATCTTAGACAAGTCATTCATGCACACAGCGGGGATTTACCCACCTTAGCAACGTGATTGTCAAATAACACGACTCAGAGACAAGACATGCAAGCAAAAGCAATCATTAAATCCCTTAAATAGACATAAAGTTGCTAACAAGTAGGAAATCAAGTACCTTAGAAGGAATAACCTCGACAGCAGGAGAGGGAAGGTGTAAATCCCTCTCAGAGAGGACAGAAACACCAGTCTGGCTAACTTTGTCATGTGGCATCAACACTGGTAAGCATTGCGCAAAGAGCGACGGCGCCCTCATTTTAACTGTAAAATCTAGAAAAGATACGTCCAAATTACATCAAAAACAATCTGGCTACCAATCAAGAAGAAAAACTCAATAAGCCTTCCAAATTTCACCTAAAAAAACAAATCTTCCACTCACAAAAATTCTTGTCTTCTAACACAGACGAGATCTTGCAATCCGCAACAGAACAGAAACCGAAAGCGGAACAAATCCAAATAACGGGAGCAGTACAGGAGATCAGGAGTCGTGACGGAGATCCAAGCTCCTCGGGGCAGTTTATTAAAGCCGCGAACGGAGAGTCAGCAGCAGCGGCAGCTTCGACGAAGAGTCCGAAACCCTACTCCGAGTCGTTCTATCAACTCCCTCTTTGCATACTAAGTCCAAAGTCAAAATAACGAAGCTAATATATATATATATATATATATATATATATATATATATATATATATATATATATATATATATATATATATATACACATCCGATTTTGTTCTCCTGAACGCCTATTTGTGCGCAACTCATGCGCGCCCCGTCTCGCTCGTCTTCTACCTTGGCGGGACAGATGACAGACGACGGTCGTAGTCCGTCTTCTTCCTTGGTGCGATCGCACAGTGATCGCCGTCGCCCGTCGCTCGCCGCATGACCGATCAGGCACTTGCCTGGCCGGTCAAGGTGACCGATCAAGCAAGTCCCTGATCATTCACCTTGACCGGTTAGGCAAGCGCCTGATCGGTCAACGATCGGCGGGCGATCGATCGGATTACAATGGGCGGAAGGTGCGATGAGCCTGACGGGTTTATGTATCCCTCTTGGTTATAGTATCGTGTCCGGGACGGCGGCCGTAGGCCGCCGTAGGTGGGTTGGTGGCTGTCACTGGCGAGTGGCCGCAATAGACGCCGGCGACAGACGACGGGTTCTTGAGGAAATATTTATTTTTTTAAAAAAAAATGAAAGGCTGGTTGGCGTGCATGGGCGCATAGGATTTGTCCCGCAGAAAATGAGACCTTACATATATAGCGAGAGAATAGAGAGAGAGAGATTACCCAACGTTTCCTATACGATTGTGATCAAAATCCGACTTTGAGTATCTAGCACGAACAAAATATAATTATTTTAATCTCTCTCATCTGCATATAATATATTTTTTTCTTTTCTTCTCTCTCATCTATATAGAACACCTTTCTTTTCTATACAAATGTTATAACGACTATTATGTAATAGCTGTTAAAACATAACATCTATTATAACAATTATTATATAGTAGCTAATACAATAGTTATACGGAGAAGAAAAATATTTCATGGAGATAAAAGATGGAGAAAAAAAGAAAAGATATTATAACAATTACTATATTTGCTATAGCATAATAACTGCTATAATAGTTGTAATAACTAATGATAGTTACTAGAGAATAATTGCTATAATAGTTATATAACATCTAGTAAAGGTTGATCCGCTATATTAACGCTCCTAGAGTCGATCCTATAAATATGGAGGGAGGTTCATGCAAGTACATAAATAATAGGCACACGATGAGGTTGAAAATACAGACCATTGCTTCCTAGGATCGCCCCTTGGTCATTATGCCAAAAATATTATGTGTCCATCATCAGTGCTATACCCTAGGAGCGAAAAAAGATGAACCAGGTAACAGGCGAACTTAGGGCGACCAATCCGGTTCTACGGAAGTTTTCTACCGACCGCCAGGATAAATCGGGAAGTACTCACGGCGGACGATCCAGAAACTCAGTGTCCTAGGATTCGGGCCGATATGGAAGAATTTTTTTTATAAAATACATCATAGTTGGGAATCAAACCATGAATATCTAGGATAATGATTAGTTATCCTATCGCTGCACCATAAGCTCGGAAGCAGTATAACTCTAAACCCTTGAACGCTTTACTTGAGTTCGTTATGTTTTTGTGTATAACAGGTAGTGGATGCTACAACAGTTATAATAATTACTACATAAAATTTGTTGTAGATACTATTATAATTATTGTAGCAGTTACTATACACTATTATAGCAGCTTCTATATATAATAGCTGTGTAGCAATTACTATATAATAAATATTATCACTGTTGTAGGGAGTAGAAAAATGCATGCAGATAAAATGCATACAGATAAAATAAGAAAAAGATAAAAAAATGTTATATATATATGAGAGAGAGAAAAAAAAAAGGATAAAACGTTCTTGCACGTAAACGAGAGGGGATTATAAAATTGAAATTTGGCCGTTAGATCGCCACGTGGAATGCTGTTGACGATTTATATATATAATTTTTATATCTATTAATGTCTGTGTGCAAAATTACGTCTATTGATTTCCTTGACAAAGTCAAGTCCGGTCTTTACCTCAAGAATAAAACTTCGAATCCACCGGAAGTATTATTTTTTGTTTTAGTAGTGTAATGGGGAATATGTTTATTTCCTTTATGAAATGCCCTTTCTCAAATTTAACATTTAAAAAATTTTCTTAAACTCTATAAATTGTTCTTATTTTATCTCAAGAGACTCTCACAGGGAATAGGCTATTTGAGAACAAGTTTCTGTAATTTGACTAAAATAAAGAAATGAGAATCCAAAGGCAATGAGTGTAAACTAGAAAATATTTTATTTTAACCAGAAATTAAAAAACAACAAATTAAGTTTCCGTCCGCTAAAAACTTCACAACCCATCGAAACAAATCGAAGTTCAAAAGAAAATGGAAATAAAAAGTATGATATTTAATTTTTACTGAAGGTTGTATTAATTCTTAAAATATCTTTTTCTATCTATTTGAGTCTTAAATTAAAATTAAAAAATAATATTTTTTTATTTAAAACCAACCCAACTTAATTGAATCGAATAAAAAAATATTAATTAATTTATTAAAGAATATATACGAAAGTCGACACTAAAAAGTCAATGTTTTAAAAAATACATCATTAAATTCATAATAATCTCTTAAATTTCTCTATATTTTTATTTTTATTTTTAAAACTTGAATAAAAAATAAAACAAGGATTTTTAAAAATAAAAAATAAGTCAAAGTGAAATAAAAGTAAGAGATTATTTAATTTTTGTTAATATTTTTTTATATTTTTAAAAAACTAAAATTAAAAATAAAATATTGATAAATTTAGAAGATTATCCTGAGTTTAATGGCATAAATTTTCTAAAAAATAAAAAATATTAATATTAATGACATTTGTACAATGAAATAATTAGTTTTTATTTTATTTTCCTTATCCGATTGAATTCGGGGGAATGGTATTATGAAAGTTAGGTTTGCCTTTGATAAAAGAAACAAAGAAGAAAATAGGTGCATTTGGTGTGTTTATTATTTTTTTTATTTTTTCACAGAAAGAGCGATTTTTCAGAAAATATATTTAATTTATATTTTCAAGATTTATTTTTCAAAAAAAAGATATAACATTTTCTAGAAAATTAGAGAATTAAATAAAATTATTTTCTAGAAAATGAAAAAATATGGGAGCGTTCAGTTTGCTACATTTTCTAATAAAAATTTTATTTTTATTTTTTAGAAATCATAAGCTACATTTGGTATGTTTATTTTGCATTTTCATTTTCTACAGAAAATATGATTTTTTAAAAAACTTATATTTTTCAAAAAAACATATAGTATTATTTTTAAAAACTAGAGAATAAATAAAGTTATTTTTTAGAAAATGAGAAAATATGATTTTATGAAAATAGAAAACGGAGGAAATCAAATGCTCTTATATTTTTTCATTTTCTGAAAAATAGTTTTATTTTATTTTTTTAATTTTTCAAAAAATTCTATATATTTTTTTAAAAAAATAAGTCTGGAAAATATAAACCAAACAATTTTTCTAAAAAAATATATTTTTTTGAAAAATAAACATACCAAACGCAGTTTATAAATTTTTAAAAAATAAAAATAAAAAATGGAACAAGTCAAACGCTTCTTAGAGTGCCTTTGGGAAAATGCAAAAAAAAAAACAAATCAAAATATTTATACGGAACGAGAAGATTAATTTCAAATCCGGAAAACTTCACGGGATCAAATTGCCCATCTCATTCGTCCGATACTCAACGTCTTTAGTTATATATATAACTGAAGGCCTTTCGATAGTTTTAGATACTTGAATATGAGCTTAACTAATTCGGAAGGTGGGCAATCTTCTTCCTTATTTGTTTACCCGATAAATCCAGACGGATAAGTTGGGATTCAAACTATTGAGAGTCTACTGAAGTATGCTTAATGTTAAGATTTCTTTAATTTTCACATTATTTGTGGTTGATCAATTGGTTTTTAAAAGACAACTAATGCTCTGTTTATTTGGAGCGGCTGATATGAAAATTTAGCAAAATTTTCCGTACGGAAACTTTTCTCATGTTTATTGCACCACAACGGATAAATTACTTGTTTTTTTTTGTTATTTTACCTAGGATAAAATAAAAGGATGGATGGATTTATAAATCCATCCGCTGATCAATTTTTGACAACGATCGAAAAAGGAAAAAGAATTGAGGCAACGCATCTTGATTGTCCAGACTAAAAGCATTTGATCCACTGATCTCACCTTTTCGTTCCTTTTTTTCCCTCTCCTTTTTTTTCTTTTCCTTCTTCAATATATTTTTTTATTCTTTGAAATTGGTAGAAGGATAGAAGAGAAGGGTGATAGATCTGGTCTATCGGATGGGTTGCGTCGACAGCGACTTCAGGGATGGCGGGGGAGACAGCTACATTGACGTCAAAAATGTCACTTTGCTGACTAGGAGGGCAGAGGGGGAGTATGCTTGCCGGGGCAAGCACCATGAGGAGGATTTTGTTTGTCAATTTGACCTAAAGAAGCGAGAAATGAGAGTCAAAGGATTTCTGGATGTGACATCGCCTCGATTGTGGCTGACCGCTCGCACAGAGGATTTTATTTGCTAATTTGACTTAAAGAAGCGAGAGATGAGAGCCAAAGGATTTTTGGAGGTGGCATCACCTCGATTGTGGTTGGTCGCTCGCCTGCTTGGGCAGAGAATTTTATTCGCCAATTTGACCTAAAGAAGCGAGAGATGAGAGCCAAAGGATTTTTGGAGGTGACATTGCCTCGATTGTGGCAGGTCGCTCGCCTACTCACACGGAGGATTTTGTTAGCCAATTTGACCTAAAGAAGCAAGAGATGAGAGCCAAAGAATTTTTAGAGATGACGTCACCTCTATTATGGTTGGCCGCTTGCCGCGCGCAGAGAATTTTGTTCGCCAATTTGACCTAAAGAAGCGAGAGATGAGAGCCAAAGAATTTTTAGAGATGGCGTCGCCTCTATTATGGTTGGCCACTCGCTGCGCGCGGAGGATTTTGTTTGCCAATTTGACCTAAAGAAGCGAGAGATGAGAGCCAAAGAATTTTTGGAGGTGGCATCGGCTCGATTGTGGTTGGCTGCTCGCCTGCTCGCGTGGAGGATTTTGTTCGCCAAGTTGACCTAAAGAAGCGCGAGATGAGATCCAAAGGATTTTTGGAGGTGACATCGCCTCGATTACGGCTATCCGCTCGGAGGATTTTATTCGCCAATTTGACCTAAAGAATCGAGAGATGAGAGCCAAAGGATTTTTGGAGGTGGCAACTGTTGGTACAATCATGTTCCAAATATTATTTACTTTTGATGTTTGGTTAAATGAGTTTAAGTTAGGCAATGTTGGTGATCTAAAATGAAAATTGAGTAAATAGGTACAAAGAAAAGTCCAGGTATGAAGTCTTGGCAAAAGAAGACTTAGCATGACAAAGCCGAGGGAAACACCTCAAGGCAAGTGCAAGGATGAGGAGTCGAGGGCTCGGAAGCATCCTGAGGGCGTAGGGCTGATGGAAGGTGTTTGAAAGCTAAGTCAGGCTGGGCAGCAATGTATCAGTTATCTGATTCAGGTGTCAGTCGACTGCTACCCGATTCTGGACTAAACAGAAAGATCAATCGACTGAAAAGAGGATTAATCGACTGGTACCAATCAGAGAGATCAGTCGATTGGGTCAGTCACCAGTCGACTGCTTGATTACCGTTGTGCACAAATAGCAAAAAATCAAACGTAAGCTACAGTGATCGTTGAAGCACATCAGTCGACTAACGCTGATATCAGTCGACTGATATCAGTCGACTGATGTCGAGGGAAGTATAAAAACATATTTTAGAGGTTGAAGAAGACACAACTTAATCTTCTCATCTTTGGACGTTCTGAAGTTTCCAAGCTTTCAAGTTCTCAATTTCTTCCTCCAAAAATCATTCTAATCTTATAAGAGAAAGATATCATCTTGTAAGGATTTCTCCACTTCAAGCTTGAATTGAAAAGGAGAAGAACATAGTGGAGATTGATTGTGTGGGTGTAGATCTTTGGATTAGTCATCTCAATGAGGTGGAGACTAAATAACTCAAGGTAGTTAGCATTGTTTTAGTTATTTTTTATTTTGTTTCTATTCTTCTTGTACTTTCGCTAACAATTTGTAGACAAAATCGAAGTGGAGCTATTCACCCCCCCCCCCCTCTAGCTAGGCGCAAAGGTCTTAACAAGTGGTATCAAAGCTTGGATTGCCTCGGTAGAACCCACCGTCAACCAAAGCATCAAGATGTCGTTTGAAGAGGGATATAACACTGCTCGATCACCTTTCTTTGATGGTAATGATTTCGCATATTGGAAAGGTAGGATAGAGTATTACTTGATGAATGATATTGAAAATTGATTTAATGTTGTAGATGATTTTGAGAAACTCAAGGATGAGTTCGGAGCACCTCTGATAACCAAGGAGTGGACAAAAGAGGTGTCCAAGAAAAGTCAAGTGAATACAAAGGCCACAATTATTCAACAATGTCGACTTTCCAAGGAACAATTGAACAAGGTTAGACAATTTAACTCCGCTAAAGAGCTTTGGGAAAAGCTCATTGAGTTAAATGAATGATCAAACGAATCAAGGAGAGCCAAGAGATCTCTTGGAGGATCATCTTCAAACCTTCACCATGAAGACCAATGAGATCGTGAGTCAAATGCATGGAAGATTCAAAGAGATAGTAAATGATCTTCATGTAATAGGCGTGAAAAATGAAAATCATGATCTAGTAAGGTATGTTCTTCAATCATTTCCTAGAACAACCTTATGAGCATCAATGGTTGATGTATATAAGGTTTCTAGAGATCTTTTAACAGTCAATATCCTGTCCACTCAGTCACTCAGGAGTAGCGATGGCAGAGTGCGTACAGTTGTCACAGTCTTACCCACTCGGTCGACATATATGATATATCTCGATGGCTTAACTGGTGTTAGGGATGACCATAATATTGCAATCTAAAAATTAGTTTACTAAATATTCTCAATTACAATCTAAACATAATGCAATTTATGATGCCAAATATTTAAAAATTGATCATTGTTGAATATTTTATGTTACTATGACATGATCCCTTTTTTGATTATTATTTTTCTGAAGCCTTTTTCTTAACCACATGATTTCTTCATTATCTCATCGAGAAACCAAAAAAAAATGGCATATATATGGCCTTTGAATATTTTATATGATTAAAAAATTTTCATAAAAAACATATCTTTCAAAGTTGACAGTTAGAACCCTTGATTATATAGTTTTCTAGAGAGAAAGGAATGTAACGTCTTGTGAGAGAAAAATGAGAGGAACAAAATTGATGACCATAATGAGGAACGACGACGCGATAGGATGAGAAAGAGAGGGAGAGATAGAGAGGATGTCGAGGGAATTAAGAGAGGAAGATGAGAAGAGAGTGTAAAATCGACAGGATAAATTGGCAGGGCGTCATCGGCCACTAGCGACGGCAACAAGGAAAGGGCGGCAGTAGGGTTTTACTGCGGGGTGTGCATGTGAGAGGATTAGAATATTAAAGATGTGAGAAAAAGAAAACCAACAAAAGAGAGAGATAGGTAGGATTGAAAGTCTATAGAAATCTTAAAGTTGAGTAGATAACTTTTTTATTTTTAAAATTGTAACAGCTATTTTAAAATCTAAAAAAATGATTGAAAGTAAAATTTATGAAAAACTATGAAAAATTTGGATACCAAATTATTTTCATAGAGTTTTAAAAAGTCGAATACCACATGACCTTTTAAAACTCTAAAAAAATCTAATTTGAGCATCATTAAATTGTTGAGGCAATCTGTGGTCCAGAGTGACCACGTGTTTTGATGTTTGGGCAAAGAGTTTAAGTTAGGTTTACCCTTGTTATTTCATATGTGTATGTTGAGTGTGCAGGATGTCCATGTTACGCATATGGACTTGACTGAACGGCTTCAGTACGGTGAAGGGTGGCATGGAGACAAGCTGGAGGCTTGTGTGCACCCGAGGGACCTTGGAGAGCAGGGACGATGAGCTGATGGGCGCGGACTTTGAGGCGTACGTGAAGGGTGGCATGGAGGCAAACTGGAGGTTTGCGTGCGCATCCGAGGGACGAGGGCCGAAGATGAAGAGGGCGCGAAGGCAATAGTCGAGGCTACGGAGGAGGAGGAGTCAGTCGAGTCGAGAGGATACGAGTGCTGAGTGATTGTACACGGGAATGGTTCAGCTGAGGACCAGTCGACTGCCCTGGGAGCAGTCGACTGGTAGGTGACTGGTGAGTTGGCTGAGAATTCGAACGTTGGGGTGCAACGGTCGAATTCTAAGTAGGGCAGTCGACTGCCCTGGGAGCAGTCGACTGCCAGCGAGGGTTTTCAGCCCGAGTTCTATTTAAAGAGAACTCGGTTTGGGCTGAGTCTCTTGACGAGTTTGGTCTTGGTTAAGGGTCAAACAGTAGTCTTTGTGCTCAGAGGTTCTCAAGGTGTTGTGGTGAGGTTTCTCCACCCACAAGGAGCGACGAGGGCTAGCCGGAGGTTATCCGGTGGGTGATCCATTGACGGATTCTTGGATTAGTCACCCGGCCGGGGTGGATACCAAGTAAATTCTCTTTGTTAGCGTTGTTTGTTTTCTTTATTATTGTTTCCATTGTGCGACTAACAACGCAGGTACAAGAAAGATCCGAAAACCGCTATTCACCCCCTCTAGCGGACATGATCAATCCTACAATTGGTATCAGAGCGAAGGACCGCTCTTGATTGGACTAACCGCCAAGGGAGCACACGCTAGAGGAGAAGAACATGGAAGAAAAATTCGGGGACGACATCTACACTCCGCCGGTCTACGACCATGACGATTTCGTGTATTGGAAGTCACGGATGGAGACGTGGTTCGGGATGAAGTGGGACCTTCGGATTGCGCTTGAAGAACCCTTCGAGATTCCAAAGGATAAGCACGGGAAGAGGCTTAGACCTAGATATTGGAATCAAGAACAAGAAAATCAATCCAAGGCGAATAAAAAGGTAATTGATATATTGCTTAACATTTTGCCTACTAATGTTTTGAATGGTGTAGGAACATACGAAAATGCATACGATCTATGGAAAAAGGTAGATGAAATCCATAAAAACCCTACATGAGATCAATTAGTGGAAGAGGCCGAGGAGGTAAACTCAATAGCCCAAGAAGAGGAGAAAAAGGAAGAAGAATCATCTACCTCCTCAAGTGAAATGGAAGAAGAAAGTGAGAGGTCCTCCACCTCATCTAGAGAAGAAGAAGAAGAAATATCAATTTCAAGAATTGAGGGGGAGGAGAGATCCAGTTCCATATCGGAGCAAGAAAAAGCTCCAACCTCCACCAAAGCCAAGACCAAGGAACATATCACATGCTTTGGATGCAATGAAAAGGGGCACTACAAGGACAAATGCCCGAAAGGTAAGAAGGAGGTACTCTCTAAATTCGGGTCCATTCAATTTAAATCTAACATGAATTGTAGGAATGGAGAAGCCCAAGAAAAGAAAAAGAAAATCCGATGCTTCACATGTGGAGAGCTAAGGCACTACCATACCAAGTGCCCTAGAAAAGGAGAATTAAAGAAGATGAAAAATTTGAGAAGATGGGAGAAGGAGGAGAGAAAGAGAAGAAGCTTCCATCAAAGGGGAACTTCAAGGGTAAGGGAGGTAATTCCTAACCCTAGATTGAGATGTAATGCAATTTCAAATTCCTCAATGCATGATAAAAATAAAATTAATCATTCATCCATGCATGCTAACATTCACAAAAAATACTTAATGGTGCATAATTTTGATTTCAAATACAATGATAGGACTAGGGTTAACAAGGTAGATCAAAACCCTAGGAAGAGCATGCATAATGATAGACCCAAGACCTCTAGATTTAAGGATCATGGCACTAATCCCAAGATGGGAAGGAATGTGCCTAGAAAGGAGGTTGGGCCTAGGAATGTCCAAGGTAGACATATGGGTTCTAGGGTTAGAACTCTAGAAAGGTAAAATCAAGCCTTGAGGGCAAGACTTGGTATATTAGAAAAAGCCCTAGAAAGATTCACGGTTGGATCTAAGGGCTTAGACATGGTGTTGGGTAGCTTAAAACCCATCTACGATAGATCGAGTTTGGGATACCGGTCTAAGACCTCCAAGGAAAATGAAAAGAAATATGCTGGGGAAGCATATAATCATGGCAAGGAGGGTAAGTCCAAGAATGGCAAGAGCGTGCCATCAAAAGGTACAAAGGGTGACTTGACCAAGGACAAGGTGTCTAAGGTTAAGAAGGTCCATTTTGTAGGCCAAGAATCACCGGTGACACACCGGTGTGGCCTAGTGTGGATTTAGTCACCTAGGGAGGTGGCTAAGGCTCAGAGCTCAAGGGGGAGCTCTAGGAGCCTTTGGGGTCCATGGTAAACGGATCTCAAAAGTTTCTCTCCTAGAAAATTAGGTGAATTGTGCCAAAAAGGGTTGGAAGACTTGGGTAAGTCTTAATCCTAGGTTTTGGCACATTAAAAAGGGAATTAAGGAGAAAAAGATGAAAATGAGGTTATAATTGACAAAATTAGGGTTTAATGGGACAATATCATGTAATTCACTGATAGAAATGAATTGTGATCAAACATTGGAAGATACATTAAGAAGAAGTCGCATTAGAACTTTTGGGTTGAGTTTAAGTGATACATTTTAGAGAAAGTTGAGTTTTGTGCCAATCTTGGGATCCGGAGTACATTTGTTTGGAAACGAATTTTTCCCAAGTAGACATTGGCACCACAAATCTCCCTACTAAATTTCATTATTTTTGGAGATTTGTGGAATTAACTAGGCATTACTGAAATTGGGGCTGAAAACCTGAAATTTAGGTATCAGTCGACTGCCCTGGGGGCAGTCGACTGGTCCGAAGTGGATTCAGCCCCGAGACCATTTTGTAAGGTTTACCAGTCGACTGCCCCAGGGGCAGTCGACTGGTCAGTAGGCATAAGGATAAAAGCTATATTGGGTGTTGAGAATTCAAATGTGGATTATAGTGTTGGAGACGAGATGGCTAGAGAGGGGGGGGGTGAATCTAGCTAGACACAATTTCTTGAGCTTTTCAAAACTATTCTGCACTTCAAGGTTAGACAGCGGAAGCAAATGCAGAACAAAAACTAAGCAGAGAAAGAAACGCAAACCAAACAAACGCTAAGACGGAGATGTACAAGGTTCGGGGATAACTTGCCCCTACTCCTTGGCGTGCCCGTGAGGTGGGCGATCCCTTGATCGTCGGCAGATCAAGCCCCGGTGAACACCGGATATCAAGCGCCTCCTTCTCGGTGGAGTAACCTCTCCACAAGCTGTCTCAGTAGATGAATACAAGATTAAGCACACGAGACACTCGAGAAGGGAAGCTCACAAAGCTCTCACAGGAATGCAACAAGATCGCTCAAGAACAAAGCAACAGAGAGTACGAACACAGCCCAGCCAAACTTCCCAAGTTTCTGTCTTGTTCTGCCTCTGCTTCCAGCTTCGCCACTTAAGCTCCTGCTCAACGTCGCCAACTCCATCTGCACCACTGACTCACACTCTGACCCACTGACCTCTCTGAGCACTCAGTCCACTGGACACTCCTCCAGCTGAGCCTCCGTCAGTTGTCAGCCACCCCTTCGTCAGTTGCCAGATGCGCCAAACGCCGTTGAGACCTGAAAACACAATAAATCCAAACCTGCTCCAAGGAAAGCCTCCCATTGACCCTCCTTGAGTGTTTGAATCACCTGCTATCACCTACACACTCCAACAGAAGCTTAGCAATGCATATCAAAAAGAAATCAGCAAGTAGCAGAGAATCGGCAGTGAAAACAGACTTCTGACAGCATATTTGAATTAAAGTTCTGCGCCTGATCGGTCACCAGACCGATCAGGGTGAATCCTGATCGGTCACCAGACCGATCAGATTGGATCCTGATCGGTCACCCAGACCGATCAGGCAAGATGAACAGTTACTTTTTAATCAAATCCAAGATCCCTGATCGGTTCTCGGACCGATCCAAGACTTTGATCAGCAAGGGAACTCACTCACCGTTTGCTCCCTGATCGGTCACCAGACCGATCAGGAGCAAGACAGCAAGGAAGCAGCCTGCTCCCTGATCGGTCACCGGTTCGATCAGGAGCCACACAGTAGATTCCCAATCTCACTGTGCGCTCCCTGATCGGTCACCAGTCCGATCAGACATAGCTGGATCGGTCACCAGACCGATCCACTAAGGAGCAGCGTGCCAATGTCCCTGATCGGTCACCAAACCGATCCAGTGACTCAACCCTAGCCCTCCAAGCTAGGAATTCATCCACCTTAGCCCTCCAAGCTAAGGATTTTTCCATCTAACTCTCCAAGTTGGGAATTTACACTTAACCCTCCAAGTTAGGACTTTTCACCTAGCCCTCCAAGCTAGGACTTTTCACCTATCCCTCCAAGCTAGGACTTTTCACCCAACTCTTCCGAGTTAGAACATCATCCAACCTAGCCCTCCAAGCTAGGCACCTGACCCTCCAAGCCAGGACTTTTCACCTAATTCTCCAGGATGGGAATTTGCACCTAACCCTCCAAGTTAGGACTTTTCACCTAGCCCTCCAAGCTAGGACTTTTCACCCAACCCTTCCGAATTAGGACTTTTCCAACACCTAGCCCTCCAAGCTAGGACCTGACTTCACTCACCAGGGTTTTGGTCACCCGGCTTCACTCACCGGGACCCAGCTTTACTCACCGAGATTTCAACCTAGCTTCACTCACTAGGATTTCCATTACCTGGCTTCACTCACCAGGACCCGGCTTCACTCACCGGGATTTCCATCACCTGGCTTCACTCACCAGGACCCGGCTTCACTCACCGGGATTTCCAACACCTGGCTTCACTCACCAGGACCCGGCTTCACTCACCGGGATTTTCAACACCTGGCTTCACTCACCAGGACCCGGCTTCACTCACCGGGATTTCCAACACCTGGCTTCACTCACCAGGACCCGGCTTCACTCACCGGGATTTTATGCCCAGTCCCCGACCAGGACTTTAACCCAAATTCGCTTAACCAAACTTAAATCATTGTCAAACACCAAAACAACAACCGGGCCAGACTGCATCAACAATCTCCCCCTTTTTGTTGTTTGACAACCCGATTTTTTGACAACCCGATTTAAGTTTAGGTATCAATCAATTGAAGTCCGTTCAATTCTCATAAGGGAATCATGATCCTCCCCCTATAATAACCATAAACTTAATCAGCCATTTTCTCCCCCTTTGTCAAATATCGAAAAGGGTATGGTTATAAAGTTTGAACATACCTCCCCCTCAAACATGGGTCTCTCCCCAAACCCAAAATAATCAAAGTTAAGTTTTGAATTGCACATGAAAACATATACAGAATAATATTATGGTCAAATATGTATATGTTTCACATGACAGGTAAGGAATGCATCTGTATCTGACACATGGTCTTGATTGGTCTTCGTGACCAACCAAGTCTGTTGATTACATGATACAGAAGTATATCTGATTAGTCTGGGGAGCGATCAGATTTCAGAAAAATTCCTGAAACTCTGATACATTCCTGATCAGACTGCATTAACAGTTTGCATTCCATTACCGGGGAGTAGACTCTATTAATATTCGATATTTCAGAAACAATTCCGAAATACGACATTAAGAATAAGAGTCATGACTCAACAAATCCTTTCTTATGAATTTGAACATTCCAACATAGGTTTGTATCAAATCACTATTAAGTATTAGGTTTGCATCACTTGAACAAATTTGTGCTCCCTTAGTACCAGGTTTGTACCAATGGGTGATCAAATATGTTTCAATTGGACTTGGTTTGTATCAGATTTGTGTGTATCAGTTTTGTTGGTGGTATGATCATTACACTGATACTATTTGATGAAAGGGAGTTGGTTTGAGGAGGTTTTGGATAAATTTGGAACGATATGGGAGTTCCTTGGTCAGAGGTGGTCTGATCGGTCACCAGACCGATCAGGAGCACCCCTGATCGGTCGGTGGACCGATCAGGGATGATACAGAATGGTTTTTCAGTTTCAGAAACAAAATTTCAGAAACTGTGAAATCACCTTTGTTTCAAATCTCAACCATTCCTAAACCCTAATTCAATTAATGTTAATCCATTTGGTCCTGAGGGTTCCCTTAATCAAGATATATGTTATGATCTGTGTCAAAGCATGATGAGTATGTTCTTAATCATGAACTTGAGTCCCAAAACCAGGTTTGTATGATCAGTTATGTTCTAAGCATGTTCTTGGCATGATCATGTGTGAATCAAAATATTCCAAGTATGATCAAATTTCATGATACACAAGGTATGATCAAATTTTCAAATCATGCTTATATAACACCAGTATCAAGGCATGATCAAATTCCCAATTTTCTCAAGTTCATTTACCATCATAAGCAACACTAAGTGTGAGGACCTTGAATACATGCCAATTCTTTTGATTCATTTCAAGAAAACACTGAACCTAGACCTTAAGTTCATGTTCTTGTCTAATGATGCATTGTGAGATTTTCAATGTGTCCATACTTGTTCTTTAGCATGCATCCATGTTCTACAACACTATTTGAGTCAAAACATGATGGTGTTCTCTAAACATGAAATTGAGTATCACAATATGTTTGTATCAAAGCATGATCATATCAAGAAACCTTAGTTTGATACAAGGGAATCACTAGGTCATAGAAGGTTAAACAGTGAATTTTAAAACTCATGGTATACTTTGGGCTTGAGATAAGACATTTCATAAACCATAGCTTGTATGAAAACACAAATTGCAACAAGTAAAACCAATTATTCTAAGTCATTCATGGCAAGAGCAAATTATGTGTGAATCTAAACCCTTCATGCAATATATAAAAATAATTTCCAAGGCTTGTTGACTTATTTTGAAACTAGTGTAACCTTAGCCTTGGGTTTGGAGCACCACTTATCGACAACCTATGTTGATAGATGCTCCCCCTCAATCAAAGCTATACAATTCTAAATATGGAGGTTTTAGGTACCCAAATTTTGGGACCTAATGAATCTACAATGAATGACTTTGGCACCCATGCCTTAGTCATTTTCTTTCTAACCTTTTGAACCCTAGAATTATTTTGTGATCTAAAATGGGTTCTAGACATCAATGACATGAAACTTGATTCTTTAGGTTGGTAACCTAAGCCAACCTTGTTGTAAACCGCTTTTTGTGAATTTAGTATCATGTCTAGAGTTGTAGAGCTAGTTGAAAACTTCTCAAGAATATTCTTGAGGTTTTCAACTTTGCTCTTCAAATCCTTATTTTCATCCTCAAGGAATTTGTCATGCAAATCATTAATGTCCTCAACCTTAGAGGATTTCAATTCTTTTACCTCCAACCTTAATGCTTTGACTTTGGCCTTAGATTTCTTTAACAATTTGGTTAAACATGCGATAGCTCTATAGCACTAATCTAACTCGGGAGAAATTACCTCTTCATCATCCGAAGATGATGAAGGCGCGGTTGAGGAGTCACTTGATTCATCACTCTCCTCCTTTGACTCTTGTAGTGCCACTAGAGCCACGTGACAGTGGATGTCCTCCTCCTCCTTGTCAATCTTCTTCTTTTTGTTTCCTGCCACAAAAGCAAACTCTTTCTCCTTGGGGCCTTGGTTAGAGATCTCATGTAGCTCCATCTCACAAAATAAGTCCTCTAACTTAACAAAAGATAAGTCCTTGGAAACCTTGTAAGCATCCACCATGGATGACCACAAGGCATTCCTAGGAAAAGCTTTGAGAACATACCTTATTAGATCTCGGTTCTCTACCTTCTCATTAATGGAGTGAAGACCATTCAACACTTCTTTAACCCGTCCATGGAGTTCACTTACCTTTTCATTTTCTCCCATGGTGAGGTTTTGGAGTTGGCTGTGAAGCAAATCCTTCTTGGCTCTCCGGGTGTCTTGAGTTCCCTCATGGAGCTCAAAGATTTTGTTCCATAGGTCCTTTGCACTTGTAAAGGGACCAACTTTGATAAGTTGGTCCTTGGTCATCCCACATTGCAACGTGACCACAGCCTTAGCATCCGCTTCTCCCCTTTTGATTTGCTCAGCTGACCACATGGAGAAGTCTAGCTCTTTTCCTTCACCATCTCTTGGAAGGATGAAGCCCTCCTTCACGGCAAACCACACACTGATGTTGGTCTTGAGATAGAACTCCATCCTTGACCTCCAATATGGAAAATCTGTGCCGTCAAAGAATGGAGGTCGGTTTGTGCTGTAGCCTTCTCTTCCCATAGCCATCTTGTTGTAAGCTCTTGGATGTTAAGCCGTTGAAGTAGAGCCCCTTGCTCTGATACCACTTGTTGGAGACGAGATGGCTAGAGAGGGGGGGGGTTGAATCTAGCTAGACACAATTTCTTGAGCTTTTCAAAACTATTCTGCACTTCAAGGTTAGACAGCGGAAGCAAATGCAGAACAAAAACTAAGCAGAGAAAGAAACGCAAACCAAACAAACGCTAAGACGGAGATGTACAAGGTTCGGGGATAACTTGCCCCTACTCCTTGGCGTGCCCGTGAGGTGGGCGATCCCTTGATCGTCGGCAGATCAAGCCCCGGTGAACACCGGATATCAAGCGCCTCCTTCTCGGTGGAGTAACCTCTCCACAAGCTGTCTCAGTAGATGAATACAAGATTAAGCACACGAGACACTCGAGAAGGGAAGCTCACAAAGCTCTCACAGGAATGCAACAAGATCGCTCAAGAACAAAGCAACAGAGAGCACGAACACAGCCCAGCCAAACTTCCCAAGTTTCTGTCTTGTTCCGCCTCTGCTTCCAGCTTCGCCACTTAAGCTCCTGCTCAACGTCGCCAGCTCCATCTGCACCACTGACTCACACTCTGACCCACTGACCTCTCTGAGCACTCAGTCCACTGGACACTCCTCCAGCTGAGCCTCCGTCAGTTGCCAGCCACCCCTTCGTCAGTTGCTAGATGCGCCAAACGCCGTTGAGACCTGAAAACACAATAAATCCAAACCTGCTCCAAGGAAAGCCTCCCATTGACCCTCCTTGAGTGTTTGAATCACCTGCTATCACCTGCACACTCCAACAGAAGCTTAGCAATGCATATCAAAAAGAAATCAGCAAGTAGCAGAGAATCGGCAGTGAAAACAGACTTCTGACAGCATATTTGAATTAAAGTTCTGCGCCTGATCGGTCACCAGACCGATCAGGGTGAATCCTGATCGGTCACCAGACTGATCAGATTGGATCCTGATTGGTCACCCAGACCGATCAGGCAAGATGAACAGTTACTTTTTAATCAAATCCAAGATCCCTGATCGGTCCCCGGACCGATCCAAGACTTTGATCAGCAAGGGAACTCACTCACCGTTTGCTCCCTGATCGGTCACCAGACCGATCAGGAGCAAGACAGCAAGGAAGCAGCCTGCTCCCTGATCGGTCACCGGTCCGATCAGGAGCCACACAGTAGATTCCCAATCTCACTGTGCGCTCCCTGATCGGTCACCAGTCCGATCAGACATAGCTGGATCGGTCACCAGACCGATCCACTAAGGAGAAGCGTGCCAATGTCCCTGATCGGTCACCAAACCGATCCAGTGACTCAACCCTAGCCCTCCAAGCTAGGAATTCATCCACCTTAGCCCTCCAAGCTAAGGATTTTTCCATCTAACTCTCCAAGTTGGGAATTTGCACCTAACCCTCCAAGTTAGGACTTTTCACCTAGCCCTCCAAGCTAGGACTTTTCACCTAGCCCTCCAAGCTAGGACTTTTCACCCAACTCTTCCGAGTTAGAACATCATCCAACCTAGCCCTCCAAGCTAGGCACCTGACCCTCCAAGCCAGGACTTTTCACCTAATTCTCCAGGATGGGAATTTGCACCTAACCCTCCAAGTTAGGACTTTTCACCTAGCCCTCCAAGCTAGGATTTTTCACCCAACCCTTCCGAATTAGGACTTTTCCAACACCTAGCCCTCCAAGCTAGGACCTGGCTTCACTCACCAGGGTTTTGGTCACCCGGCTTCACTCACCGGGACCTAGCTTCACTCACCGGGATTTCAACCTAGCTTCACTCATTAGGATTTCCATTACCTGGCTTCACTCACCAGGACTCGGCTTCACTCACCGGGATTTCCATCACCTGGCTTCACTCACCAGGACCCGGCTTCACTCACCGGGATTTCCAACACCTGGCTTCACTCACCAGGACCCGGCTTCACTCACCGGGATTTTCAACACCTGGCTTCACTCACCAGGACCCGGCTTCACTCACCAGGAACCGGCTTCACTCACCGGGATTTTATGCCCAGTCCCCGACCAGGACTTTAACCCAAATTCGCTCAACCAAACTTAAATCATTGTCAAACACCAAAACAACAACCGGGCCAGACTGCATCAACATATAGGACATGACTTTGGGTTATAAGTCTTGATTAGAATTTCATATTCCTTGACTAGAGTGTTACCCCATGATTTACTAAGGTTTTATTAAAAATCAAGGAAGATTGATAAGTTTCCCTAGGCATCTAGGATTTAGAGGTCTAAAGGGAAAATTGAGGACAATTTCATGTGTCGAATTATGATGGTTAGCTTTGACAAACACATTGAATTAGAGATATATTTGAAGGTTGATACAAAATGTCAATCTTTTGTGAAGATTAGAGAATTGTACCAAAGTCAAGCATATTTGATAATCTTGATCAAGACATATCTTTTCTAGGATAGGACATATCCTAGCAAATGTCCTTACAAACCTTTTAGAGTTTTCTAAGTTTTGTTGAGTTCTTTTTGGCACTAAGAGAAAGGTTGCTTGAGGGCAATTCTTTATTGATGGCCAAAGGAGAAGAACTTGGTTGTTAGGTTGGGTAGAACCTAATTTGGTGTCAGGGTGTCAAGTTGGGTAGAACTTGACTTTGGAGAATGGAAATTGGGAGAAGGCATAGGTTAAGGGGGAGGTTGCCTCCTTGGTTGCCTCCTTGGTTGCCTTGATTTTCATAGGAAAACTTTTGGGTTTTGTGTCCCACTTGGGAATCGTGATAGATACATGGTGAAATATATTTTTCCCAAGTAGGTATGGGTACCATAAAGTTCTCCACGAAATTTGGAAATTTTTCGAGAATTGTGGAATTTCTGGCGCAATTCTGAATTTGGCCAGAAAAGTCTGATATTCATAGTATCAGTCGACTGCTCAGTGCTGATTTGTGTATCAGCAGCTGGTTTTGAGTCTAAATGATAGGAAACAAGTGTATGGGGGTTTAGTACACTGTGTTTAGAATCGGTAGGAATTAAAAGAACCAATAATTGGGATATTATTGGAGTCTTTTGATGTTAGGCAAAGGGGAAGAAGTTTGGGTTTAAGTTGGGAAACCAAACATACCTTTACTAGAAACCCTAGGTTTAGGGGGAGCTAAGATTAAGAGGGAGCATGGTTGCTCCATTCTTGGTGTAAGGGGAACCTTGGAGAGGTTTTTAAAAAGCCTTTGTAAGTCCAGTATAGGGGGAGCTTTGGAGAAGCTTTAAAAAGCCTGTTGTTGGAAATTCCTAACTTGGAGGGTTAGGTGTGAAAATTCCTAGCTTGGAGGGCTAGGTGTGAAAAATCTAACGTAGGGGGTTAGGTGTGAAAAGTCCTAACTTGAAGGGTTAGGTGTGAAAAGTCCTAGCTTAGAGGGCTAGGTGTGAAAATTCCTAACTTGGAGGGTTAGGTGTAGGATGCCTTGGGATAGGATCCAGTTTTGCATTCCATATGCATTGTTTTTGCTATTGACTACTGTTTTGCTTTCCCTAACTTAAACGAATTGCCAAATATCAAAAAGGGGGAGATTGTTGAGGCAATCTGTGGTCCAGAGTGACCACGTGTTTTGATGTTTGGGCAAAGGGTTTAAGTTAGGTTTACCCTTGTTATCTCATATGTGTATGTTGAGTGTGTAGGATGTACAGGTTACGCATATGGACCTGACAGGACGGCTTCAGTACGGTGAATGGTGGCATGGAGACAAGCTGGAGGCTTGTGTGCACCCGAGGGACCTTGGAGAGCAGGGACGATGAGTTGATGGGCGCGGACTTCGAGGCGTACGTGAAGGGTGGCATGGAGGCAAACTGGAGGTTTGCGTGCGCATCCGAGGGACGAGGGTCGAAGATGAAGAGGGCGTGAAAGCAATAGTCGAGGCTACGGAGGAGGAGTCAGTCGAGTCGAGTCGAGAGGATACGAGTGATGAGTGATTATACTCGGGAAGGGTTCAGCTGAGGACCAGTCGACTGGTAGGTAGGGATGACAATTTTCCCCGTGGATTTGGATATCCGCGGGGGAAATCCGAAATGGGGCGGGTTTGGGGAGGTATTATCGGGTTTGGATTTGGGTTCGGGCATTTTTAAAAATCCCCGAAATAAATTGGGGCGGGTATGGGGATGCTATCTCCATCCCCGAACCCGCCCCGATATATGTAATAATAATAAAATTTTAATAATTATTAAAATAATTCAATAATATTAATATTAAAGATGTATGAAACCCCTAATGAGTATCGATCACTAGTCACTCGCCGCCTCCCACAAGTTGGAAATCTCATTGTTTTTACAACCATGCTTGGGAAATCCCATTTTTTTTAACTTGGAAAAAAATGGATATTTCTAGTGGGGATGGGGACGGGGATGGAGATTTACTCCCCGCGGGTTCGGGGACGGGGATTCCCCGATTAAGTAGAGGCGGGGATGGGGACGGGTTCGGGGATGGAGATTTACTTCGGGGACGGGTATGGGGACGACAAACCCGTCCCCGACCCGCCCCATTGCCATCCCTACTGGTAGGTGGCTGGTGAGTTGGCTGAGAATTCGAACGTTGGGGTGCAACGGTCGAATTCTAAGTAGGGCAGTCAACTGCCCTGGGAGCAGCCGACTGCCAGCGAGGGTTTTCAGCCCGAGTTCTATTTAAAGAGAACTCGGTTTGGGCTGAGACTCTTGACGAGTTTGGTCTTGGTTAAGGGTCAAACAATAGTCTTTGTGCTCAGAGGTACTCAAGGTGTTGTGGTGAGGTTTCTCCACCCACAAGGAGCGACAAGGGCTAGCCGGAGGTTATCCGGGGAGTAATCCACCGACGGATTCTTGGATTAGTCACCCGGCCGGGGTGGATACCAAGTAAATTCTCTTTGTTAGCGTTGTTTGTTTTCTTTATTATTGTTTCCGTTGTGCGACTAACAACGCAGGTATAAGAAAGATCCGAAAACCACTATTCACCCCTCTCTAGCGGACACGATCGATCCTACATAAATTTCTATAAAATTTATAAAAATCTAGATTGAATATATCTGGATTTTTAAAATTCATAAAAGTTATTGAAAATAATTGAAAATTTAATATTGTATACACCCCCTTAATGTTTATCTCATGTTCAAATTTATTTTTTAAACTCAAATATGATATAATATTGCATTGCTTTTCATAGACTATTTGCCAAAATTATTTAAAGTTAAGGAACTAGGTGATTTTTTTATTTTAATGGGATTTTTAAAACAATAATTAATTTTAATATTTAAAAAATGTAAAGATCTTTTTTTTAAAATATTTTTAAATAGGTAAAACCCTTTTTAAAAAGGTAACTATAATATTATTTTTAAAGGAAAAATAATCTGGTATTTATAGATAGAAAAAATCGAATCACTGATCTACAAAGATAAAACCCCCTTTTGCGGTTTAGACGCCCCAGTCTCGGAGAAGAAAGGGGAAGAGTCAGAAACCAAGGAGTCAAGAAGTGCAGGATGTCATTCTCAAAGAAGGGCAAAGCGCCGAAGAGGAGCGAATCGAACCCTAACCTTAACTCCGTCAGAGCCGAGGAGACGATGGTGGGCCCGTCGGTGTTCACCATCGACGGGGCCGAGGAGGATGAAGCCCTTAGCGTCTCGCGATCTCTCACCCGGGAGGAGGTGCTTCGCCGTCGCTCACGACGGCTGAAGCAACTGACCTCGTGTTATAGACGCCAATATTGGGCACTGATGGAGGAGGTCCGAGTAAAGCACCGGGATTACTATTGGGAGTACGGGGTTAGCCCCTATGAGGGCGGGGATAATGAGGAGGAGGGGGAGGAGATGGAACAGGATAAGAGAGAGGAGGATCGCCGGAAGAGGAGACGGGATGCGGAGGAGAATGACGAGGAGATGGAGGCCGTGAGGGCGGGGTTTCAGGATCAACTAGGGTTTGACGAAGGGGAGGGTGGCGTGGGGAACATAGGCCATAGGAAGCGATGTGCATTTCCCGGATGCAAGACGAAGGCGATGGCCTTGACAAATTATTGTCATCCGCATATATTGTCGGAAAAGAGACAGACACTTTACAAGCCTTGCACTTTTGTAACAAAGAGGTATGAATTCTAATTTTTTTCTTGTTTGCCAAATTAATGAGGTGTTCTTATTGCTTGGCATCTGTGATAGTTGATTTTCTTGTTTTGGCGGATAATATGAATTTACTAAGAAAAACAAGTTCCAAAGATGGTTTACATTGAAGTGCTTGGTTAAGTTTTAACTACACTGTTTATTTCTTTTGACAAGTTACTTCAAATTTTTTTTATATTTTTTTCATGTAAATATAAATTTGTGTACATGGGTGTTTGTGCTTATAATTTTCTTCAGATTATTTAATAAGTGTGTTTAATTGCATCTGTCAGCTTTGATATGAAATTTTTTTCAGAGCAAGAAATGCTACATTCAAATTTTGTTTTATGTCATGTTGTCACTTAGGGCGTGTTGTTTGCACCAACAACTTTATTATTATTATTGTTATAAATTATTTAGTATTTAAATCAAATGATATTGATTATTGTAGTTTGTTTATTTGACACAATAGGTACCTTTCTTGACTGTATTACTTTTAATAGTATCCATTGAGAAGGGAAGGTGAACGATATGTGTAAGTAAAACAGAAGGCTAATCTTTGATGGTTTCTAGAGGACATGCATATCAAGTGTAGGGTGAAATTTTATCTAGGGTTGATATTATATTGCTTCCACAATCAGGATTGATCCCCTTTTCATCATAGGCTGCATCTTGTTCATTACTTCCACAATCAGGAATGATCCCCTTGTCATCATATTCCGCATCTTGTTCAAAATGTTTAAGACAATGTCGTTGTTCAATATTTAAGCCTTAGGAACTTTCTGTTTTGCTTACAACTTTACATGTGTAACTAAATTGAGATGTTGCATATTCATGCACTTACCTTGATTTTCATCATAGGCTGCATCTTGTTCATTACTCCCACAATCAGGAATGATCCCCTTGTCATCATATTCCTCATCTTGTTCAAAATCTTTAAGACAATGTCGTTGTTCAATATTTAAGCCTTAGGAACTTTCTGTTTTGCTTACAACTTTACATGTGGAACTAAATTGAGATGTTGCATATTCATGCACTTACCTTGATTAGTCTACTACATGTTTTCTTCTTCACCTATAGACTCTACAGCATGTGCTTTTGTACACTTTTGCTAGAAATATGTGGTCCTTAATTTATCTTTTGAATTGTTATATATAGAAAATGTTGATGATGATAATTTGATTGTCAATTTAATCAAGTCTTTTGCAATCTCTCAATTTCTATGGTTATATCCAAATGTTCAATACTAGATAATTTTTATCTTTAACTGTTGCATTACCGTCGTCATCATCATATCCAGTTGCTATTTTATCCCTACTATGGGGCATATTAATCACTTTGGAACATATCAATATTATCACAATCTATTTTCTTTCATTTTATAGGGGTGTCAATTCGGGTGGGTCGGGTCGGGTTGGGAAATTTTTTTTTTTTTAACTCTCAACCCGAACCCGACCCGAACCCGAAACCCCCAAACCCAAACCCGAACCCGTCCAACCCGACCAACCCGACCCGAATAACCCGAAAAAACCGATTCAAAACGTCTTTTTTCACCATTTTTCCTATAATTCTTCACTTTTATCACAATACTTCATCATGATCATACTATATTGATATTAATATACATAAAAATATCTTAATTTTCAAAATAAAATTTGATTTAACCCCAAAAAATCCACAAAATATTAAATTCGGGTCAACCCGAACCCGACCCGAACCCAACCCGAAAATTTTCAACCCAAAACCCCCCAACCCGAACCCAACCCGAACCCGAAAATTTTCAACCCGAACCCGATTTTTTTCGGGTCGATTCGGGTTGGGTCGTCGGGTCGTGTTGATTTTTGACACCCCTATTTTATCATCTTTTGAGTTACACTTAATCGCTTTCCTTGGTTAGCATTTTTATTTTATATTTTAAGTAACCCCTCACATTCATTTGATCACTCTCATGTATGCTATATTAGGCTTTCAAGTATTGTTTTCCGATACTCATTGTGCCGACACTTTTTAGTCTATGGTTGTATGCATGACAAATTTTGTTTTTAGTCTACGGTTTTCTTTGTGATGAGGTCGTCTTGAGTGACAGAGGCAGTGAGAGTGGAATGTGGCTACAAAGGCTTCGATGCCAATTATACAACACTAAATTTGAATTCTTTAATCACAGAAAATTATGACAAAATTGATGGAGCATAAGGATAATTATCTCACATAGAGAAAGAGGTCTTACACAAAAGAAATCTCACATAGAGAATCAAAAGTGAGAACAAAAATATTAATTGAAAATTGATCAATATAAGGACACAATATCACCTGATTAACTCAATCCTAAATACACTATGAAATAAACAAACAATTCAGAAAATACGCTAATTCACATTAATGACTACCCAAAAGAATATAGTTTCCAAACAATTCAAATTATTATCAAATAACTAAAAATCATTCCGAAAAATAAGTTTTGAATTTATCTCTAATCTGCATTAGTTAGGCTTCCTTTGATAGAAACCCGTAGGATATCAGAAATCAATCAAGGGAACTATATTTGTTTTTAGCAAGTTATGTTTTTAAAAGAAGTGTGATGACAACAATGTTAAGTTAGTATGATCTTGAAAAGTGATGTTTATTTATTTTGCATAAACTTCAAGTTTAAGTTCAAATTTATATATGAATTATGAGGTGCTACAATGAGCTATTATTGCATTAACTCTCTTGTATCTTCAACAAGATATTATCCTTCAGTGAGGGTAATATTCATTGCATTGTTATCTCGTGTGTACATCTCAGACATTCTTAATCTCTTGTTTCTTGATGAGATTGCTTTTCAGATTACTTCTGTGGTTGATCTATTATTTAATGGGTTCTCTTTGAATTACAGATATGAGAATGGTGAACCCATTACCTGTGCGAAGCCAATTCTGGTAGCTGTTGTACCATCTCTTTGCCATATCCACCTGCAGAAGTATCAGAGGGCCATATTACAAGCTTTCAGAAAGGTTGGATTAAACATACCCTCGGGCAAGCCTGTTCCTAAATTTAATGCTATAATAGTTGAATTTATACGCCTGATTCAAGCCGATAGAAGAGAAGAATTGAAGAACTCTTCTAGAGATGCTATGGATCAGATGGATGAGGAGATTCAGAAGGGTGAGATTTAATCAAGTTATATTTCCTATCAATGCATTATTTCATACCTGCTGCGTGGCCTGCATTTGTTCCTAAAGGCCTGTGTCGTTCTGATCAGGACATATTTGACCGAGATAGACTATGCTTTTGTTCGTGGGGGTACATTCTGGATATTACTGAAGGCTTTCTAACAAATTTACGGAACAATGTCTACCTTCACTAGTAAAGGGCTATCATTAGCTCTCCTTTAGTTATGGACAGAATAAAGTTGAAGGCATTTTTTCATTACATGGCCAAGGATTGGGATTGGGACCCAATGGAATGTAAATAACTCGATGTTTCGGTGTAGCTCATTTCAGTTTAAGACCACAAAGTCTAAAAGCATGATTGCTTAGTGCTGCGGTTTAGACTATTACCATTTGATGTTCAAAGCATTACTTTTTTGGTAGAACCAGCTAAGTGTGTTATATTGTCCATCAAACATTTGATGGTGTATCTGTATGCTTTCATTCGATGTTCTTGTGATGCTCCAAAAGGTCGTAATTTTTTGAACTGAAACTACGAGTTCTGATAATAATTTGAATTTAATAATTCAAAATTTTGAATTATGTGGGTGATTAATGTAAATAAATTATCAACTTTGTGAGGCTAGTGCTCAAGGGTTATTCTAAGATGGATTCATAAGTGAATTCGGGAAACTATTATTTTATAACGCTTCAAATGCAACTTAGAAAAATTAATGAACCTATTATCAAATTATAACCACTTAAAAAAAATGGCGATTGTTGTAGATTTAGTTAACAACGTAGATCAATATATGTTTTTATGTTTTTCTAGTATATGATGTTGGAAATATCTCTACCACGTAGTCTCTTTCTTTCTGTATTTTTTGTCCTTGGGATTATAATGCATGGAAGGACGATTAATTATTATTTCAGATATTTATTATTTGATTTTTTAACTATGATGTATTTTGTAAATTTCACTACTAACGCTTCACGATTTATTCTGACGGTTGATGAAAAATTTTTATGGGTCGAGTCGATCATCCGAGATTCGACGTTATCCAAGTTCGTTAATTTTTTTTTCTCTTTCTTTATATTTCTCTTTTCCTTTTTATTATTTATTTGAAAAAAATCTAAATCATTTTATGACTATTTTATGACTTTTTACTATGTGAAATATGGTGTTATTGATTTTTAAAAATTAATATTATGTTATTGATTTTCGAGAAATTAGCAATATAGTATTGTTGATTTTCAAAAATAAGTAATACAGTATTCTATTCTTGAAAATCAACATTCTATTCTTGAAAATCAAGAACATAGTGTTGCTGATTTTAAGAAATTAATAATAATGTATTACTGATTTAAATTTTGGATGACTATAATTTTTTATTCGGATTGAATCACGAGATGCATAATATATCAAATTAAGATTTTTGAACAATCTTCGATTTGATATATCGTACATCCTGTGATTCAAGCCTAATCAAAAATTATAATCTCTCAAAATTTAAATCACTAACACGTTGTTGACATTAACGTTTGAAAAATTTATCATACATGAATCAAGATTAAAAAAAATTACTATTCTTAATTAAGTATATCATGATGGCATAGGTGTAATAAGGAGAATGAGGGGAGCGACTTTATTTGAAGTCCATTAGACAACTTTAGGCCCATCAACTACTTTAAGAATAAAACTGATTAATGGTTATTGGTTTGCAACAAATTGTGTTGTTGACATTCAAAAGATTAGCAACATGTTGTTGTTGATCTTTCAAAAATCAATAATACATTATAGCAGGTATGAAATTATAACTACTATAATTATAAATTTGTACCTACTACAATTATAAATTATAATTTTGAGAGGCCAAAACTTTTAATTCGAATTGAATTATAGGACATATAATATATTAAATTAAAGATCATTCAAAGATCTTCGATTTAATATATTGTGTCTCACAGTTCAATCCAAATAAAAAAATATCATCTCTTAAAGTTGAACGTATAGTTGTAGCAGCTACAGTTTTATAATTGCTACAACATATATGCCAAGTGAACTTTAAAATATCATAACTTTTAAGTCAAGATAAACCATGTGATACATAATATATCAAATCGAGGATCTCTGAATGAGTTTCAATTTGATATATTATGCGTCCAGTAATTTAATTATAATAAAAAATTATGATTTTAAAATCAACAATACTATATTATTGATTTTCGAAAGCAATAATACAATAAAAAATCTATAAAAATGGTTCAGAATTTGTTTTCGGATGAATAATAAAAATAAGAGAGAGACAAATAAAAAAAAAAAGAAAAGAGACTCGTAAAGTAAAAAACAATTAAAGATAGAGACAACTAAAAATGAAGAAAGAGACTACGCTATTTGAATATTTTTAAAATCACTTTGATAAACACCATTAACAAAATAAGTAATTAAATTTTAATTCTATTTAAAATTATTTTAAGTTTATTATTATCATTTATATTTTTTCAATTTTTTATATTTCAAAAATGAATATAGACTTTTTATAAAAAATTTGTTTAAATTTTTATTATGCGAATTAAAACTTTTATTAAAAAAATATTTTCTTCAAACCAAACTTATCTGTAAGGATCGGTTCGACGGGAGATTAAGTGACACGGTCATCCTCCCAACTCACTTTCGCACTCTACATCCGATCTTACTGAGATAATTTCGAGATGGAATATTAGTGCACTGTTGTACAATAATTGACCAAAGTCATATTTCCGGTTGTCATCAAAATTGTCATCTTCCCATGACATATAAATATATATTTCCGGTTGTGAAAAAGTATAGATAGATATCTTCATACACTTGGTAGCTATTCGTACTAATATTTTTTCCCTAAATGCATTAGTGTTGTATTTTACAGAAATTTTAAATATTAAATTTTGTTTTATTGTGTTTTTGTTCTGTTGATAATATTGAATGGGTTGGATCTTTCTATATTAAAGAGGATCTAATGGACGTCCTGTATTATTTTTTAAAAAAATCCGAATTAATTACTAAATTAATAATAGAACAATTTAATTTTGTCACTAAATTTTAAAAATTTAGATTCATCGTCTCTGTCTGTCGATCGCTAATTTAGTGATTGATATATTATATTTAGTTATTAATTTTAACGATCAAAATAAAATCATTCACTAAAGGAGTAATTGATCTATTACATTTAGTCGTTAAAAATTAATGATGATAAATATAAATACTGACCATTTATTTCTATCATTAATAGGTCGTTAATTATCCTTTAGGGATCAAGATGCTATCGGTGATTCCCATGTCTATTGACTTGGAAGGTTTGCAGGCTAAGAAAAAACTTGATTTGTGTTCCTTTATTAAATATTTTAGACGTCGTGCACAAGGATAATCGTACAAGTGGCTTGATTTTTTTATATCTTTCGTTTCATACCTTCTTTTGAATAGTGATCAGTGCTCGGATTAAGATACGGTAGGAGGGTGATTAATTACCATTTTAAATATTTATAGTTTGATCCTTAATTATGATATATTTTATAAGATTTTTTTTTTTAAATAGGGTGTAAATTTTAGGACGTTGGGCTTCTGAATCACCCATCGGGCTTCTGGATAGCCCGTCATGAGCACTTTCTGATTTACCTTGGCAACCAGTAGAGATTTTCGTGGGACCGTATCGATCGTTGAAGGTTTAACGTTACCCAACTTGATTAATTATTTTGAATAGTGATTAATATACAAGGGAGGATAAAAATCATTACTAATTAGGAATTATCTTTTAGATTTACGATGATATAATATCTTATGTATTAGTCACTCCATTTGTAGGAACTCTTATTCAATATTATATCAAATTATGAAATCCACCATCCAGCGGCATACGACCGATCTTATTACCATATGTGAGGAGGTAAATAAAAAAATTATAATTAATTATTATGAGACAGGGTGGACATTTTCTTTATTTTACTGAGATTCAAACTTTAAACCATTAATTTATAACAATAACTTTCCAGCACTAACCAACTCAACCATGCTTGGTTGCTAACTCTTAGTCAATATGACGACAAAGAATGATTCGTTCGTTTCAATATCTCTATTTGTCTGGGAGTTAATATGGAAGAGATAAATTATGGAGATTATTAATCTGGACAATAATCAACGTATAAGAAAGGATAAATACCTAATTTCACCGAAATTTAATCCCTAAACTTAATAACAAATACTTTGTCAATCCATTAGGAGGCTATTAATACGAAAAATTCGGATTAGCAATATTATTTTCTATAAGGAAAAGTTATCGTACGTAGTGACTTCGATGGAATCTTCATTTATAAGGGCGGTGAACTGCCTGAGTTTTATTTTATTAATTTTCTAATGTTCTTCGCAAAATTGTGTCTGCAACTGGTATAACTTTTCTTAATTAACTAAGGTCCCAATGCCAAGACCACACGTCAAGTCAGTGTCCACGTATTAATATGTTTAATATAGTATTTATAATATTAAATAAATCTATAAATTAGGCAAGTTGAATATTATTTGTAAAAAATATCTATATAATTTATACACAAATATTAGAATTAATTATTCTCTATGATAACGTAAACTTATTTATTAAATGAAAATACCCAGTATAGCGTAATTAAATAAAAATACTTTATTGTAACTAATAAATGTACTTATATTTTACTTAATTTCTAATTATACACTTGTTATAATTAAAACATATATACAATGAAAGCTCTTACCAGTTACCACCACTAAATATAGATATTTAGTATAATAAAAAGATGAGAAACATATTAAAAATATAATAATGTGAAAAAAAATAAATCTAATTTTAAAATTTACCATTGGAGATGTCTATTTCACTAAAATAAAAAGATAAATTAACATTTATTTGTATTATTCAGTTTTTATAATTTTGAAAGTTGCTAAATTTATTTCATTCCAACCATTCAGTCTATCATTTTCTTCCATCGAATCTGGCTCTATTAAAAAATATTTTTAGCCTAACTTATCTTTTTGATGTTAAAAATATATATATATTTAATTTAATTCTAAAAATATATTTAATTGACATCCTATATTCTAAAACTATTTGTAAATGACAACCTTTAATATGCTTAAAATTACAAAATACTTATGCATAAAACTATTTAATATTAATAAAACTATTAAACTTAACTAAAATTGATTAAATATATTAAAAAAGTTTTAATCAAAATTACTATAAATAAATAATTACTAAAATTGTTTGAATGGACAAATTACTTTCTAACAAAAATCATAGAAATTAGTATAATGACGCTATAATAAAAATATTTTAAATTAAAGGCATTATTTTAATATTTTTTTTAAAAAAATAAAACAACTTTTTATAATAATAAAATACAAGAACAATTTTTATTTTAGCCATTAATTAATGACAATTAAGCATTAACACGAAGATTTCCTTAAATCCAATACGATCCGGTTGGTAGTCAGTCCGCGCCCAGGATGACGGTAATGCTACCGCTCCTCTACGGCGCTATTTAACTCTTGTACAGCGGTGCCAGGCTGCCAGCGGAATCGGTAGCAGCCTACCAGGCGCCCCACCTCAGCCTATTGCGGCGGCGCTCGCTGTTGTGGCGATCTGACGGACGGCGGAGAGTTAGGTGAGCACCCCACGCTTCGCTTTCCCGTTGCTCGTCCTGAGTTGGAAATGGTTCTCATGGTTTCCGCCGCCGTTGATGCAGGCTCGGCGATGAATGGCGTGCTCTGACAGCCTCTGGCTGGCGTCGAATCCGAGCAAGAGATGGGGGGAAGCGTTCTTTTTACTGTACACACCTTTCTGGCTCACCCTATCCCTCGGGATCATCGTCCCCTATAAGCTTTACGAGGTCCGTTTCTTCTTCTTCGTGGTGGCGCGACGTCCGTAGGTTATATTTCGCAAGTTGAATGATTTGGGATTTTGTTGGGATTTTTGTTCTCCACTTTTCATGTGAATCATGGCTTTCAATTTTTCTTCTTGTTTGGTTGTTGGGTTTTTAATGGATTTGGTGGGTCTTTCAACTAGAAATCGTTTCCTTTTCCCTTCAGAGATGATTCATTGATTCAAGTTTCATCTATCATTGTTTTTCCCCTTCTACTAGTAGATCGTTTAGAATTTCGTGTGGTGAAGATGGGGTTAGTGATAAAAGACCGTCATCTTGTTTATATTTTCTTAAAATGTGATCAAATAATGCCCTATATCAGAACTTGTACGATTCGGTATCTCTTTACTTGAAATATTTTCTTAAAATGTGACTAAATAAATGGCCCTATTCCAGAACTTGTTCGATATGGTATTTCTTTACTTAAAAGATGTCGTGTAATTTGATGCCATCTTATTGTGAAAATTCTTGAGAAATTGTAATAAGATGGACATTGATGACAGAGATTCACAGAATTGGAGTATCTGATTGTCGGGCTGGTCTCGGCTACCCCAGCATTTTTTATTCCACTTCTGATCGTGGGGAAGGTCTATACTTGGAACTCAAACTAGATGATGTTACTTTTTTCAGTACATTGCTTATCTGGTTTCTCTGAGCAGTTATTCTTCCTCCAATAACCTGTTCGTAGACCTCACTAAATTTATTCTATTTGCATTGTTAGTTGACTGCAAGTTTATTTATATGATATTCTCGATGTTTCTGCACCCTAACTGCTATGGAACAAGCATGCTCCTAACGATCTATTTGTCATACTTTGGTCAGTAATTTAAAGGAGGTAACAGAATGTTAGCTTTGCAACTTCTTCTTCAAGTTTAAAATTTGTTAGATTCAAGTTCTGCCTATATTTTGACTATCTCAGCTGTGTAACTCAACTGAAGTCAACTAATGCTATGCAATGCTGAGCGACAAATATACACAAGGCATTTCAGGATTTGAACACTTTTTTTTTTTACAGAACAATCAGGTAATTTGCTTATTTGTGTATCTAGCAAATTGATAGACTACCAGTGATTGAGCTACTGGTTGATGGATGATTGTTAGGCATCCTGCATAACAGCATAAGTTTTGATGGGCAATTTATGGACTACCTTTGCGGTGATGTCCATGTTCTTTCTATTAAGTGAAACTATCTTTTCCCCATCACTTTGTTTGGTGTTCAAATTTGAAGATCTTGTCTTGCACGGAGCTACAATATCTTTTGAATGTGTTATATGCCAATAACCTCTTTTTGTATCATGTGCTTTCAACTGTAAATGTAAAGAATGACAAGACAAACTAACAGTGGGAGAGAGTTCCTTGAAATACAATACAATAAACATTTGTCCCTATTGATTTTAAGAGTGGAAGGAATGCAGGAAATAAGTACAAGCTGCGCAGGGGTAAGCCTAAGGGGTCTGTTTATGGATGATATGGGGGGAGGGAAAGTGACAAAAAAAGTACATATATGATGGAATTCCATAGGTAATTTTGTGAGCCTTTGTCTTCTCTCAGTATTATATGCCTAAAAACGATAAGAGATATAGGTATTATAGTCCATGTTAATATTTGTCTGTCCAAATGCCTTTCACTCAGTCTTTTCTTACCATATTAGACTGCAGCTTCTAGGTGCAAGTCCATATTAGACTGTTGCTTAATCAAGTGTTTGATGCTGAAAAGTGAAATCAGTATAGACAGTATACAATTCAAGTTGAAAATCTTTCTTGCAGGTAGACGGTGGGAAATGCTGGAAAGACCGGTACTGGGTGAAGGTATTCTTACTTCTATTAATCCCTAGCCAGTATTGATTAAGAGATATCAAGTGCAACCACAGGATATCATAATTTTGCTACTTGTCACTATAAAAATCACTTGATAGATTCTGCTTTAGTTTTTTTTCTTTTTTTCTTTTTAAGAACTTTTTATTTTAACTATTATGAGAAACCAAGAGAAATCAAAACCAAATTCCTTGGCAGAAGAAGTTGCATTATCAATTCCGTTTCATTATTATCCTTCAATCGATGATTATTGTGGCCAATTGATGATTACTGTCAATATAAGTATCTTTTTACATGATGTCTTATGCATTTTTATGTTATTCTACAAAGAGATAAACGTACAAACTTGAAACATGCAGTCTTCATGTGGGATTGGAGACATCAAGTTAATATTGGGAAAAAAAATAATCTCCCTTATTCATAAGGACTTGATAGTACTCGTGAGGCATCAGAGAAATGAACGACTTCTATATGCATTACTTAGTGTCAAAGATACACTGGGATTCAGTTTGTAGCATCTTTCTTAAAATGTTCAGCTTATTTAACACTGTCATAATTTTTTTTAGAAAGACTTCTGTGAAATTGATGACTTCTTTGCTTCAGGCAAATCTGTGGATTGCGATTTTTAGTTATGTTGGAAACTACTTCTGGACTCATTATTTCTTCACAGTACTTGGAGCATCATACACTTTTCCTTCATGGAGAATGAACAATGTAAGCAAGCAGACTAACTGATGCTATTTTTTGATTTGTTTTCCTTTTATTTGGGCTTTAGATCAGATCAAAATTGCACAATCTCTACATGTTATAATAGAGGTCTGCTTGCTTTGTTATATTTTCTGTAAAGTGGCTATAACGAAGTCTCGAGCTGAAAATAGATTCAATTTTTAACTCCATTTTGGCATGTCAGGTGTTTAAATTCTTTTTTTTAATCTGCTGCAAATGACAACCACACAACTAAAAATCCTCCTCCTTTTTGTGTATTTTCAGGCACCCTATACAGATTACAACTTTAGATTTTCCCCCCATTTTTGGTGAAATGATGGTATTCTTCACTTATAGATGTCTTTTAAAGTTTTTGATGGGAGCTCCAACCAAATTAATATGTTTTGCATCATTTCTTGGTTCTTCCCTATGAGTTCCAATCTTCCATTTTTTAGAGTTCTTACGAGCATTGATGCGAAGAGATATTTCCTTTTGATAGAAAACAATTGATGTTTCACTGAATTTAAACTAGATAAATCTCATGCAAAATATTTGGTTCTTATGCGTACATTCATCAAAACTGCAGAAGGGAGGCATCTTCTCTATGTTGACCTTTACAAATATGTGATGCTTAAAAGCTATTTAAACCTTTTGCAACTCTATTTCCTGATCTTATTTTGGTAAGGTTAAGAAATAGCTGATATTTGAGATATATAACGTAAGCAACAACTATCTTTTAGATTTTGTTTGTTCAATATGACTAAAGACGATATGCTGATTGTCTCCTCAGATATGCACACGTCTTGTTAGCACTGTTCCTATTTAGTGATACAATCTTCTAAAAAACTGTGCTTTAGAACTGGATTGAACTGGCCGGTTCAAGTGGTTAGACCGGTAACCAGATGCTCCATCATAGGAGTGGTAGAAGTATTAGGTTAAAAGGATTATTGGTGTTGTAAATTTAAACTTGTAGTGGTATTTTAGTTTAGAAAGTTATCTTGATATTGTGTACTTAGTGTGAAATTTGCAGTTATGTACAAACGTGCCTATCAAAATTAAAGTATTCGACATTTCATTTTTTTTTTTAACTATTTTAGATTTCTGATAGTGTTGAGGTAATTTTTATATTTTGTCATTACCACGATGTATCATTCATATGATTGCTGGTGTAGGAAAATTATGGTCTTAAATTGGTTATTCTTTCTAGTATAACAATTTATTTCTGATGTTGCAGGTCCCACATGCTACTTTCCTTCTCACCCATTCTTGTTTCCTGTTTTACCACATGGCATCAAATATAACACTTCGCAGACTGCGCCATTTCCTCGCAGATTTACCACAGTCAATTCGACTAGCCAGTGAAGCTGCATGGATTTTAGCTCTTTCTTATTTTATTGCTTATCTGGAGACTTTAGCTATTGCAAATGTATGTGGTAGCTTGTCTATCTTTGATGATTTCTCACTATCGTCTATCTTGTCTCTTTCATTTACTTTTAATAAACATTTAATAATCTATTAAAACAACTGAGGAAACATATTCATAGAAATACGAGAATCTTATGGTTAATTACAATCTCTACATATCTTGCAGTGTTAGGAGGGCCAAGCATAGCAAGATTAGTTCAATGAAATTATAGGAAAATATGATAACAAACCTAAACTACCTAAAGCTTCCTCCCCTAACAAATGCCTAAACACTGTAAACAGTTTGTTCAGGTGAAATTGCACTATCTGAACATATTCACAGAATATAGGGAAGGCTTAAACTTTTGCTGTGTTACAACCCGAAGCCATCTGTCCTTTATCTAATCAGCACATCTAGATACTACATATTGCTAATATTGATGGCAAATGCAGTAACAGAAAAAGCTAGTGATGGAAACAAGCAGTGAAGTGAGAGGAATAATGAGAGTAGACGAGGTAGAGGGAGAAAGGTGATAGTTTCTCCAAGTACCCTTTGAAGAAAAGTCCTTCAATTTGCTAGCTATTTTTAAATTGTTACTGACATGAATTCATCTTATAGGACCTTAAAAGGACTATGATGAAAACTTAGAAATTCCAGAATGAAGACAGCTACAAGACATGTTAGTCCCAACTATTTGTTGTCGGGCAGATTCCATTATGAACACGTTACTCAGAATTTATAGCAAGAGAACTATAAGATTCCATTAAAGTAAAGAGCTTAGTAGCGTTCATAATATGAAACCAAGTGTTACAAACCTTGAAAGGTTCAGTACATCTGCTGCTCTAGAAAGAAATATAATTGTACTAACCTTCCCCTAGCAGCGTAAAGATTATAAATCACTTAATCATGGTGTTTATCTAACATTCAATTAATTCCTTTGCAGTACATTTGTTTCCTTATATGACCTTTATATATAATCTACATGTTCTGCAGTTCCCCTACTATGAGTTTGTTGATCGGGAGTCGATGTACAAAGTAGGATCATTGTTCTATGCAATTTATTTCCTAGTGAGTTTCCCCATGTTTGCGAGGTAAGAAGCTTATGTAGAAGAAATACTCAATATGAATTTCATTTGGATCTAGGTTTAATAAACGAGAGTGCTTTCATCCATCAAATAGCAATGCTGGTGGCTTATTTTTAAATTTACCTGCCGACCTTTTCTTGTTCATCTGTTATCATTGTCACTGGAGTAAAATACTGGTGCACAGTCTTTTTCTTTCTCCAATGAAAGATTTTATGATCTGGTATTGCAATAAGAATTTAGTATTGATCATACCTTCAATTTTTCTGCACCTACCTCAGAACATTCCTAGTGAATTTGCAACTGATTTCAAATCAGGCATGCAGGATAGGTCACGAGTGGATTTTAATGGTTTTATTTAAAGATTCTGTTGGTTTCTATGCTTTCATACTATTCGAAGATAATAACTGGTTTCTGACACTATCCTTAATTGCATGTTTCTGCTTTCTAGGCCCTATATTTCCTAAAGTCAATAAAATATTTCCATTTAGATATAAAATGATTCAAACAATTATGGAACTCTCAGATAATTGTCAGGTTCAGGTGACTGGATTCCTGACTGCTCATTCAACATTTAATTGGAATGTTTTGCCAAAAGAAAGGGGGCTGCAGTTTCTGAAGCCCATAATTTTGTCACTGACAAAGATCCTACGGCTTTGATAATGGCAACAAACTAAATCAATATTGCTGCAGAGTGTTTCCTTACATGACAACGCTATCTACAAAATAGTAGCGCAGAGTGCTATGCACAATGTTCCCAAATCATTCTTGCTCCAATTATTAAATCATCTCAAACTTCTTAATCTTTCTCAGGGTAGATGAGAAGGATGATCAACCATGGGACCTTCCAAGGGTGGCTGTAGATGCACTTGGTGCGGCGATGCTTGTGACTATAATACTCGATCTGTGGCGCATATTTCTTGGACCCATAGTTCCGACCCCAGAATCGCGGCAATGCAGTCAACCAGGGCTTGCATGGTTCCACATGCCAGAAGGCGCCATCCAGAATCCTATTACATGATTTGGACCAGTAGGCCAACATTGCAACTCTAGTTATTGGCAGTCTGTATTTGGTAATTAAACATTTAGATCTTCTAGTTTGCATCTTCCAGTTATGTTCCTTTCCTAATTTGCTCGGTTTGAAGAACCAGACATTCTGAACTTGGTATTCTAAAATGTAATCTGGGAACGGAAAACGCCAAGTTGTTTCTTACGACGAATAATTTGAATGTTCTTCCAACATTTTTGCTGAGTGATCCTGTTTGGGCTCCCCTCTTGGGAATGAGGGTCAAGATGACTGACTGATGTCAAGGTCAGAAGTAGGTTAGGTGCATAGGTTAGTTGTGCACCTGGTCTAGGATACGAGTAGAGGACTAGGACTTAGAGATTCCCTGGCAGAGTCCGATTAGAGGATCTTGCCGAATGTGAGCTCCTGGTGAACTTCAAAGGCAAAGCTACTCTTAGCATTCGAACGAACATAGCCAATCGTACTTTGAAGATGAACTTCTGTCAACGGGATGGATAGGTCTGATCGAACATCTTAAGTCCTTTTAAGGGGAATACACCATGGTGATTATCCGAGTGGATCAGGAGAAGATAGACATGTCTGATCGGATACTGTAGAGTCCCTGAGAATGCAAAAACTAAAGATACATCCGATCGGATGGTCTCTTGAACAGGTTAACCTTACGTAGCCTCAAGTAAGGCCGGTCGAATGCCTAACAGGCCCATTGACCTCAAGTATTCTCAAAGGATCGAATTTCATCCTCCAAGCCCTATGTTCTGACGCCAGGCAGAATATAGATTATTTTGGGGCGAGAAGTTTCAGAAGGATTTATGAGAAAAGAATAAGAAAGTAATAACGAGATAAGGAGTAGCCAAAACTAGGCTTAAACTTTATTGAGAAAAACAAAAGCGAGAAGAGAAAAATAGAGATATAGCCGTAGCGTGGTTTAAGCGAAGTAAATTGATTCAATATCTAAAAAACTTGTCCTAAACATTATCTAAGCATGAGTTTATATAGCACTCATATCTCTAAAAAAACTCTAAACCAACCAGACTTAGTCCCCTAAAATTTAGAAACAAATTTAACCAACAAAACTTAGTTTCCTAAGATTTAGGAATTAACTAAACAAAAATATATAACCAATTAAAAAAACCCAACAAGACTTGGTTTTCTAAGATTTAGGAACAAACTAAATAAAAATATATAACCAATTAAAAAAATTCCTAAATATATAAATCTGAATATTATTTTGGATCCCCTCCTGCATCAGTCTCCCGGAGTTGAAGAGAACTCGTCCTCGAGTTCGGCGTCTCCCTGATTGATGCTTCAGTGTAAAGGTGAACTCCTGCAAGTAATTTACCCACTTAGTGTGTCGACTACTTAACTTATGTTGACCGTTAATGTACTTCAAAGCCTCATGATCTGTGAATAAGATAAATTCCTTCTGCACGAGATAATGACGCCAATGCTTTAAGGATTGCATAATAGCATAGAATTCCAGGTCATAGGTAGAATAATTTTTCTTGGCACTAGATAGTTTCTCACTGAAGAAGGCAATAGGGCGTCCTGATTGACTTAGAACACTACCAATGTCAATGCTAGTTGCGTCACAGTTTACTTCGAACAGTTTGTCGAAATCGAGAAGTGCTAGAACAGGTGCTTCGGTCATCTTTTGTTTCACCAACTGAAAACTAATCATAGCTGCTTCACTCCACTTGAACTCGCGCTCCTTGAGACACTCAGTTATAGGAGCAATTAAGGTACTAAAGTTTTGAATGAACCGATGATAAAAAGAGACCAATCCATGGAAACTTCGGACGTCATGAATGGTTTTTGGCTGTGGCCACTTTAAGATTTCCTCTATCTTTGATGGATCTGCACGGACACCCTCAGTAGAAATTATAAATCCAAGAAAAGAAAATGTAGTCGTGAAAAAAGAACACTTCCTTTTGTTGACAAACAAGGATTCCACCTTTAGCTTCTCAGAAACAGTTCGGAGGTATTAAGGTGTAAAGCCATCGTCGGACTATAAATATGGATGTCGTCAAAGTATACAACTACGAATCTTCCCAGGAAAAGCTGCAAGACCTGATGCATGAATCTCATGAATGTGCTGGGGGTATGGGACAGTCCAAAAGACATGCCCATCCACTCGTACAACCCATGTTGTGTCTTGAAGGTTATCTTCCATTCATCTCTTGGCTTGATTCGAATCTGGTGGTATCCACTCTTCACTGTGATTTTGTTGATAGCTCGGCTATCAACGCACATGCGCTATGAACCGTCTTTCTTTAGTACAAGTAGGGCAAGGACTACACAGGGGCTCATACTCTCGCGAATATAGCCTTGTCTCAATAGCTCCATAACTTGTCGTTGTAGCTCTTCGGCATCCTTAGAGTTAAGACGGTATGTCGGTCGGTTAGGCAAGTTTGACCCCGGGACGAGATCAATCTGGTGCTGAATATCTCTCATAGGAGGAAGTCCTGGAGGAAGGTCTTCGACCATCAACTCAGCGAAGTCTGATAAGAGTTATTGCACTTCAGCTGGTAGATCCGAGTCCGGGTCTATTACATTGCTTTTGAAAGGAAGTAAAGCATAGACTACATCTCTGTGCTTCATCTCATTCAAAAATCTGGACATAGAAAGTAGTGTAGAATTATTGGTTACCAAATTTGAAGGGGTTCCTTCTCGTCGGGGAGCCAATACGATGTTCCTCCCTTTGATGCTGAGGGTGTATGTGTTCTTCCGCCCATCATCTTCAGATTCTTCCTTTGGGATCAGTAGGCTCTTGCGTACGACGAGAGTCTCATGACCATCGCCATAAAGAACCTCGTCATCAATATCGTCATCGTAAATCGGCTCATCAATCTGTTCGAGTTTATCCTCTATGTCTTCCTCAACTAGCAGAGTCTTGTTTTTTTGATCTGGGGTTCTTTTACACTCCGAAGCTCGATGCCCCTATTCACCACATCGAAAACACTTGATAGTGGTCTTAGGGTTACCTTGTGGTGGCTGTTGAGAAGGGCGCGACTCTTGAGGGCGAACAACTTGATTGTTTTGATCGCTCCTTGTCATCGGTCTTCAGTTTAGTTGTTTTTCAACTGTCAAGGCTCGCTGATAGGCCTCCGAAATGGTCCAGAGTGAGTGAAGGCTCAGGGTGTCTTGTAAGGGTTGACGTAATCCACCTAAATATCGCGCTACCATCTGCTCCTCGGTCTCGGACAAATCATTCCGAGTAATAAGCTGATAGAATTTCTCTGTATAGTCGTCAACGGTTCTAGCTCCTTGCCTCAAGGTATGGAGTCGTTGATACAATGTTTGGGTGTAGCCGAAGGGAAGAAATAGTGTTCTCATTAGTTTCTTCATTTTTTTCCCAATCAGTGATTTTGGATTTACCTTGTCTCTCCCGTGATCGTCGAAGTTGCTCCCACCATGCTGAAGCTCGACCTTTTAACTTGATAACGACCAACTTTACTTTGATGTGATCAGGTACTTCTTTATATTCAAAAATCCTCTCTACTTCGTTGATCCAATCAACGAAGCCTTTCGCTTGTAATGTGCCAAAAAAATCAGGAAGATCCACTCGGAAACCAAAGTTCCCAAATCGTTCCACTCGACCATGATGTTCTCGATATGTAGCACGGCGATGAAACGGGTTCTCGAAAGGAGACTCGGAGTTACCTTCAGAGATACCACGACCTTCAAGATCCCGCGCTGTCAAACGCTGGGTTAATTCCGCAACTTGCTTTTGTAAATTCTCAATCATCATTATATCTTGGATGCTACGATCACGGTGTTGGGCTTCCTCAGTCGGAACTTGCCTGTTGCGACCACGACCACGTCCACGATGACCCTCCATTGGATCTTAATGAGCTCTGATACCAACTGACGCCGGGCAGAATATAGATTATTCTGGAGCGAGAAGTTTCAGAGGGATTTACGAGAAAAGAATAAGAAAGTAACAACGAGATAAGGAGTAGTCAAAACTAAGCTTAAACCTTATTGAGAAAAACAAGAGTGAGAAGAGAAAAATATAGATATAGCCGTAACGTGACTTAAGCGAAGCAAATTGATTCAATATCTAAAAAACTTGTCCTAACCATTATCTAAGCATGAGTTTATATAACACTCATATCTCTAAAAAACTCTAAACCAACCAGACTTAGTCCCCTAAAATTTAAAAACAAATTTAACCAACAAAACTTAGTTTCCTAAGATTTAGGAACTAACTAAACAAAAATATATAATCAATTAAAAAAAACCCAACAAGGCTTGGTTTCCTAAGATTTAGGAACAAACTAAATAAAAATATATAACCAATTAAAAAAATTCCTAAATATATAAATCTGAATATTATTTTGGATCCCCTCCTGCATCATGTTCCTACCATCTTAGAAGCCCCTTTAGGGGACAAGGTCCAAAAATATAATTGTCAAAACAATGTGAGACTGTATCTTGTATAGATACGTAGTAAATACAGGGGGATCATTATACAACAACAATGGGATTAGTCCCATGCCTGAGATATACGATGATTTGATAATTTCATTTATTTTGGTGTAACACCTTATTAGAGTGGGAGTTATAAAAGGTGTTATAAATAGGAGTCTCTCATCCAAACCATTTAAATTTTTTTTGAGAGAGTTCACTCATTTTCCATTGCCCCTTCTATTTTTTGGTAGAAAAATGATAGGGAGAGGTGAAAATGGGAGAGTGAAAAACATAGTGAATGACGTGATACATTGCATGCAGCGATCTTCGACGGGTTCACCGTGCCCCCCAGGGTATAGTTTGATTCGGGACGGCGGCCGAAGGCCGCCGATGGTATCCAAACGATAATCGTCATGTCACCTCATGTCACATTATTTACTATATTTTTAACTCTTCCATTTTTACTCTCCCTATTATTATTGTTTTTGGTATTTGATTTGAACTTCGCAGTAGCTAACTCAAGGATCTCTTAGCCTGTTTCTAACGCGCTCGTCGTTGAATGTTTTCAGCTTCACGTAGGATCTTTTCATCAACTTCTTTTCCGCATAGTTGATAATCCATCTCTTATAATTTAGGAAAAAATAAAAAGGACTGCGAATTTTTCTAATATAGACAAGATAAAAGGCCAATCAGTCAACAATAACAACAAATTGAATTTTTTAGAAAAATAAAATTTTAATTCGTCGACTATAAATACACCGCAGAACCGGTGAGGGGCACAGTTGCCAATTGGGCAGCGTATCGACGCTTCGCGACCGCCATCGAAGGCGGCGAGGAGTCCCTAGCAGGTCCCGGAGCGGTCGAAGGAGACAAGGGTGTTGAGGACTACGAACTCCTGAGGGAAGATGGAGATCGAGACTGGCGAAGGCGTTGTTTCGCGGAGCCTGCCGCAGGAGGCGCCGATTCCAGGAGTCAGGAGATCCCGCTTAATCGAGAGATCGACAACAAGAACGAGATCGTGGAGATTGAAAGGAGCCCTCGGGAAAAGGTGGATCGGGAATCGCGAGAGCTGCGGATCTGGAGAAGGCGGTGTTCGGCCGGTACTGTGTAGGTTTCTTGGTATCAACTTCATCCGTTGCTGTGTGTAATTCTATCATTTAATACCGTTTGACTTTCTGTGACAACTTGTTGCAGTTCTTGAGGTTGGAGATGGTTTCTTTGAGGCTACTTCTACATCTGGACGCAGTTCCTGAGGTTGCAGATGGTTTCTTTGAGGTTGGACATGATTTCTCTGAGGCTCTTTCTGCTAGCTTCTTGACGCGGTTCTTGTGGCTAGATATGGTTTCTTTTAGTTTTTTTTCGAGATAGGAGCTGCATGATTTACTATCCTAGACACCTGGAACACTAACCTTGCCGTTCGTTATTGCATTATCAATGGTAGATTTGCATTGAAACAAAGCTCATTTGAGACCAAATTTGTACCGATTTATCACCTCCAAAGCCTCTTACTTAGGTCCCAATTAAGCCAACTAAATTAGTATAGATGGGTTAGATTATTGCAAGCCTAACATCCCAATTGATAATGACAATTCTGTTGTATACAGGAGGGAAATGAAGACATTATTTGTTACATTCTGCTCTGAGCAAAATGTTTGAGCTAGGATTGAAAGCTCTAAAAAGAAAAACTTGCGATCATGGTTAAGAACGCCTCAAAGGTATTGAAAGATAAAGTTCTTTACTGAGGTTGCTGGCAAGGGTGAATTGTTTAGCCTTAATATTATATCTATATATATTGTGTCATATCAAAAAGTGAAAGAAAATAGTTTGATACATGAGCATATTGAATCAATATTAGATTTGTTAAGGAGCATATTGATTTGTTGACCTTGTTTGAGGGCAATTTGATTAAGATGTGCATGATATGGTGATCTCTATAATCAAATCAGTTTTGGCCCATCATTGCCACCCATCATTCTGTCATCAAAACAAAAACAAAAACAAAAACAAAAAAAGAAAAAGGAAAAGGAAAAGGAAAAGGAAAAATGATTTCGGTAATTCTTAAGGGCATCTGCATTCGTACGTTCATCAGGCATTATAATGCCCGAAGAACGCACGCAGTGCCTTAAAAGCGATGTGGCGTTAGCGTTTTAACGCTGACGATGCAATGAACGCGTTCAAACAATTGAATGCGTTAAAAATGATGTGACGGACATTCCCAATCGATTGGGGGCAGTCCCCGATTGGGGCAGATTGGGCAAGGCAGTTTCTTACATTACCCAATCCCCAACCCCATTTGATTGGGACTTGTTTTAATCGTTGTCACAAATATTATTATTATTTATTTTAAATATATTTAAAATTATTATTATTATTTATTTTAAATAATAATCATTTAAATTTCATAAATGAAATTAAAATTATATTTATTTAATGTAAAATAAAAATAAAGTTAAAGATGTGAGAATACGAATATGTTAATATAATATGTATGTGGTATGTGAACTCCACAAATAATGAGTGTTAATGTTAAAATGAATGTGAGAGAATGATGATGTTAATATAATACGTATGTGCCATGTGGATCCTACATTGTTTGATGAGGTGGTGAGTGTTATAACAGCAAAGGGTTAATATCAATGTGGATGCTCCAAGGGCCAGAATCTAATGAATCTAGCTATTAAGATTTATCATTTTTAATATATTTATATAAATATGCATATTAATTCTCATATAATATATTTGATATAAATATGTATATTTTTAATTACACCCACATAACATATATTATGATTTATTTTAAAGTAAAAAAAATCTAAAATGATATTAAAAATTATCAAAAAAAACTATTCTGGATGGTCATATTCCGACCATTTAGCATTGTCCAAATGATTTAAGTAGTAAAACAAGCAACACACGAGCGAGGATTGATCATTGCTTGAGAGAGAAGTCATTTAATTTAGTGTCAGAGGAACTTGGAACAAACCATGCATGTTGTTGTCATTGCATCACTGTGATTGATCTGCATTGAAAATTGAACCAAAGCTCAATTGCCACCCAATCGGTTCAATTTTCTTCAAGTTAAGATGTATTTTTTGAGCATTGTATATGTCCCAGTGTCACAGAACGAAACCGTATTAAGTCGTGGAACTTTGTTAATGAAGTAGTTCTATTCTTTCCGAATTTGTAATTTAACTTGATTTGTTGCCTTTCTTTGAAGGTTATGGTGGAAAGACAGTTGAGGAGTACCTTGAGAAGTTTACCAAGAGAACAAGGAGAAGTGGAATGCAATTGACACCATGGACAAGGGGGTTCTGTGTTCGAGCAGATCAAGAAGCAACTCAAGGAGCCTGTTGCCGACAAAGAAGAGGTTGAGGCAAAGTTAAGGATGCGGTAGCACCAGGATCAACTCAAACCCTGAGGAGCTGATGCTTGTCCCTCTACCGTGCCCTCGTAAATGCAAATTTCATGGATGGCAAAAAATAAGATGAAATATTTCTAGATTCTTAAATGGTATATATTGGCTATTGCAGATCTATTCCTAATCTACCTAATTGTAAGTTAGTTCGTGCGCCATCTTTGTTACCGTTGGGATAGAGAGTGCTTGGTTTACTACCTGAGTATATTAGCGATATACATAGACTGCCTGCAGTGGAGTGTGTAATATAAGCCCGATTTCCATGTACTGGTTGATTTATATGTAGCCTGCAGTTAAGTGTGTGATTCATCTTATCATTAGCATTAAGGTTTACACGATTTAAGTGCACTGGTTTGATTTATATGCACTGTCTACGACACTCTGTTGGGTTCTGAGCGCTGCGGAATATTTATAATAAAATAAAAATCTGCTCTTAAATCATGGATCTTTTCGTGGTACATATAGTTCTAAACAAAATGATGTGAAAATAAGCATAAACTGAAAACATACCTTGTAATCCTTTGTTTATTTGTGAATAATATCACGAACAGATGAGAGCCCCACGTGTGACTCCTTTAGCGGTATCCACGCGCACAAGATCACGAACTAGATGATCCGTTAGGTGCTAGCCACTTGGATCGACAGAATTCTTTCGGATGCACTACGGATCTGGAGATGCGTCTCCAACTAGAGAAGAAGTAGGCTGCCGAAGGCTTCCCAAGAGAGATGGAGAGAAATCACACAAGAGAGGCAAAGGAGAAGTGTGTGCTCCTCTTCTTCCAAGGGTGGATATATATAGCCTCCAAGGAAGATGAAGAGAAATGACTCTTCATACTATTCATTAATTTATCATAATTGCGACTTTTGAAATTCTCCATTAATATTCATTAATAGAGACTCTTCATCTTCTCCATTAATAATCATTAATAGAGACTCTTCATCTTCTCCATTATTGCCACAATAATTGTGGCATTTCAAATTCTTTAAAGAGAATAAGAGATAAATTTACTCTCTCTTCTCTTCATCAAATAAATCCATATTTGATCTTCATCCGTTCTCGCTTCCGATATTTCAGAAATAATTAATAATCCAATTAATTCTTATTCAGAAATAATGAATTGATTAATTTTAGTATCCACTAAAATAATCAACTACAGATACTGTTCGCGTCTATGTGCTATGCGTGCGACCCTCTAGGTTCTATACACGAAGGCAGTGTAAATCCATACACAGACTAAGGTAACCGTCTAGCAATAGTTTTTAGCCACCCAACGTGATAGAATATTAGTTATAAACTAAAATCTCCATGAACCGATTACTGTGTAATTCAATTTTTTCATCTTTATCCTACATCCCAATTAATTCGGTGCAGTATGCATCATCACCAATTAATTGTTTTACTTGATTTTCAAGATATAATAGACTCATCTTGAATGATAATCATTCCTCCCATGACCATGGATTTCGAGTCACTAATATCTCTATCAAGCGGCCAGGATGTTAACTCCCAAATCCAAGAGAGCGATGAATCCTCTATTGACTCAACACTATTCTCTCTACGTTTTGTCATACACCCAATTACCATATTAATCACAATCCGATTAAAGATTGCTTTTAACGGCATCAAAGTACATAACTCCACGCATAGAATATATGAAGGTCTCAAGTCAAAAGATCAGTTACACTCGTTCATTAAGACGAACTACCAATGATGCTTAATATGTGGTGTTCTCTTAAGCGGGTCGTGTCCAGTGTACCTCTAAACTCAAGGCACCCCCAAGTACAACTTGGATATCCATCCCTCCGGTCTATCTTGACCTAGTTATACTTAGCGTTGATCTAGATATCTATGTCCCCTCTAGATATCTATCCGATCAAGGACGACTTTCAGAATAATATAACAATTAATCTGTGGGACTTTATCACTAATCATATACGTACAGAAAAGTAAATGATTAACGCCAAATACTTGCCTTAATTAAAATAATTATCCATAAATACATAAAAGTGTCTTGGCACATAAGTGCACACACTAACAATCTCCCACTTGCACTATTGCCAAACACTATGGACTCTCAGTCCTAGGTTCCTCACATGAGTCTCATGTTTCTGTAGAGGTAAGGCCTTGGTGAGTGGGTCTGCGATGTTCTCGCTAGTATCTACTCTGCTAACCAACACGTCACCCCTCTGAACAATCTCTCTGAGGAGGTGATACTTCCTTAGCACGTGCTTGGATCGTTGGTGAGACCTTGGCTCCTTTGCTTGCGCTATAGCCGCATTATTGTCACAATATAACACAACTGGATCAATAATGCTAGGAACCACTTCAAGCTCCGCTATGAAGTTCTTAATCCACACAACTTCCTTTGCTGTCTCCGAAGCTGCTATGTACTCAGACTCAGCTGTTGAATCTGCAAATGTCTCCTGCTTGGAGCTCCTCCAGCAGATAGCTGCACCATTCAGACAAAACACATATCCTTGTTGCGACTTCAGATCATCCCGATCTGTCTGGAAACTGGCGTCAGTATATCATCTAACGACTAATTCCTCGTCTCCTCCAAAAACTAAGAACATGTTCTTTGTTCTTCAAAGATACTTGAGAATAGTCTTTATTGCAGTCCAATGACCCTCTCCAGGATCTGACTGATATCTACTTGTCATGCTTAAAACATACGAGACATCTAGTCGAGTGCATATCATATCATACATTATGGACCCTATAGCCGAAGCATAAGGTATCTTGCCCATTCTACTTCTCTCTTCTTGTGACCTTGGACACATAGCCTTGGAGAGATGTACACCATGTGACACTGGCTAAAACCCTCTTTGCATGCTGAATCTATTCAACATTTTGTCAATATATGTACCTTGACTCAACCCTAGTAACCTTCTTTGTCTATCTCGGTATATTCTAATACCTAAGACATAGGTTGCATCCCCAAGATCTTTCATCGAAAAACACTCTCCCAGCCAATTCTTGGTAGATTCTAGGCTAGGGATATCATTTCCTATGAGAAGTATATCATCAACATACAATATTAGGAACGTAATCTTGCTCCTACTAACCTTCTTGTAAACGCAAGGTTCTTCTGGATTCTTGACAAAGGAAAAATCCTTAATTGCTTCGTCAAATCGCAGATTCCAACTCCGAGATGCTTGCTTTAGTCCATAAATGGACTTCTTGAGCTTACATAATTTATTGGCGTTCTTAGATGTTATAAAACCGGAAGGTTGTGTCATATATACTTCCTCCTGTAACCTTCCATTTAGAAAAACAGTTTTAACATCCATTTGCCAAATCTCATAATCCTTGTAAGCTGCTATAGCTAGCAAAATTCTAATGGACTTAAGCATTGCAACGGGCGAGAATGTTTCATCATAGTCAATTCCTTGACGTTGATTGAAACCCTTTGCCACAAGCCTTGCTTTATAGGTACTTATGTTCTCATCCATGTCAATCTTCTTCTTGAAGATCCACTTGCACCCTATGGGTTTTACCCCAACTGACACATCAACCAACTCCCAAACTTGGTTGGCATACATGGAGTCCATTTCAGATTTCATGGCTTCTAGCCATTTCTCAGAATCATTTGAAGTAATTGCTTCCTCGTAAGTCGACGGTTCATCTTCCTCGATGAGTAGCACTTCCTCATCTTGGGTTACCAACCAACCATATCTATCTGGCTGTCGGTGTATTCTTGTAGACTTACGTTGATCTCGCGTTTCTGGATCAGTCTCGGATAAAGGAGACACTTGCACTTGTGGTACTGTCTCTTCGTCCAACTGTTCATTTTTCAACCTGTTTGTAGAGTCTGTAATTTCTTCAAGACATTCTTTACTCCCACTACTTTCTTTAGATATAAACTCTCTTTCCAAGAAAGTGACATATCGAGCAATAATAACTTTGTGCTCACTTGGGAGATAAAATTGGTATCCCATTGTAGCCTTGGGATAACCTACAAACATGCACTTTATGGATCTTGCTGCAAGCTTATTAGAATTTTCATTCTTCACATAAGCATCACAACCCCATATCTTAAGATAAAACAAATTTGGTTTCTTTCCAAACCATAATTCATAAGGAGTCTTGTCTACTGACTTGGTTGGAACTCGGTTAAGTATGTATGCCGCTGTTTCTAAGGCATAGCCCCAGAAGGACATTGGAAAACTTGCATGACTCATCATTGATCTAACCATTTCCATGAGTGTGCGATTTCTTCTTTCCGAAACACCATTCCACTCCGGCGTTCTAGGAGGTGTAAGTTGGGAAACTATGCCACACTCTTTTAGGTAATCAATGAACTCTTGGCTTAGATACTCGCCACCTCGATCACTTCGAAGAGCTTTAATCTTCTTGCCATTTTGATTTTCTACCTCGTTCTTGAACTCCTTGAACTTATCTAGAGTTTCAGACTTATGCCTCATTAAGTAGATATATCTATATCTGCTTAAATCATCAGTAAAAGTCACGAAGTAGGTATAAGCTCATCTAGCCTGAACTTGCAATGGACTACACACATCACTATGTATGAGTTCTAGTAGTTCCTTTGCCCGTTCACCTATCTTGGTGAAAGGTTTCTTGGTCATTTTACCTTGTAAACATGCTACGCATGTATCTATGGGCTCTAACTCAAAAGAGTCCAAATACCCATTACTGAGTAATTTAACAATGCGTTTTTGGGTTACATGACCAAGTCTACAGTGCCAGAGATATGTCAAGTTTGAGTCATGCAATTTCTGTTTCTTGCTTTCAACATAATAAATCGGTTCATCTAAGTTAAGAACATAAAGACCGTTATTCATTGAACCATTCTCATAGAATATATTATTCAAATAAAAGGAGCATAACTTGTCCTTGAATTGAAATACAAATCTCTTGGCGCCCAAACATGACACCGAAATGATATTTTTTGAGAAACTAGGAACAAAATAATAGTTTTCTAAATTCAAAACTAGTCCACTAGGCAAATTTATTGAATAAGTTCACACAGCTAATGCAGCAACTCTAGCCCCATTAGCCACTCGTAGGTCCATCTCGCCTTTGGACAACCGTCTGCAGTTACTTAGACCCTGCATGTTCGCACAAATGTGAGAACTACTTTCAGAATCTATAACCCATGATGAAGAAACAGAAAGATTGCACTCTATCATAAAGATACCTGAAGCATCCGCTCCACTGGCATTCTTCTTCATGAAAATGTAGCAGTTTTTCTTCCAGTGACCTTTCTTGCCACAGTAGAAGCATATGGCCTCCTTCTCATTAGATTTGGGTACCTGCGTCCCCCTTTTGAGCTTCTTCTGAGCTTGATATTCGGGCTTTTTCACTGCATTAGCCTTGGGATTAGATTTCCCGGTGCTAGGGCGCTTGTTGGTCTTTCTTACCATCATTGTATGCAGTGAAGGATTTACCTTCATATCCTTCTCAGCAGTTTTCAGCATTGTCATCAGATCAGTCAAACTCTTGTCCATACTGTTCATGTTGAAGTTCAACACGAACTGGGAAAAAGATGGAGGTAGCGATGACAAGACCAAGTCAATGGCCAAGTCCTGGTCCAACTTGAAACCCAAGCTCTCGAGCCTTTCTATGTACCCGATCATCTTGAGTACATGGGGCCCAACTTGATTTCCTTCCTCCAGCATGGTACGAAATAATGCTCGAGAGGTATCATACCTCTCTACTCTCGCACTCTCTTGGAAGAGCTCACGCAAGTGCTGATCAATCTCCCTACACTCATGTTCTCATGCTGTCTCTGCAACTCGGGAGACATAGATGACAGCATGATGCATTGCACATCCAGTGCATCTTCCAAGTACTGAGAGTAATATGACTGATCTTCCTCCGATGCGTTTAGCGCAGGCTCATTCATAGGTTCGTCTTCGAGCACGTAAATTTTTCTCTCGTGTCTCAAGACAATTTTCAGTTTCCTATACCATTCCAGGTAGTTTGAACCGAGGAGGACATTCTCTTTCTCGATAATACTTCGCAACGAAAGGGTACTTGTGTTTGCCATCTAAAATTTAAAGCAGAGTTTTAGTATTTATGGAATATATTTAATAAAGGACTTTATAACTCCTATTATTTTATTCAGTTCCAACAGCCCCCACTGTTAGAATCGGGAATTGATTGGTAACAATTCCTAATAGGATCGAAATCCTGAATCACATAGTATGCACACAGCTGAGCTGTACCTACATGCTATATTCATCAAGTAGGCCTTAACTTGCCAATCACGAATCTCTGTGACTTTCGATATACTTTTGTCGAGCCTTATATTCTCAACACTTGCCCCTCAAATCAATTGACCTTAGCTGAGCTAAACAAGTCAACGAATTTGATTTAAGTCGACCTACTAGTAATTATGATAAATTATAGATGTTTTGACACAAGCCCACAGCTGAGCTATACCGACTCATGTAAAAACTCTAACTATCATCACAATTATTAATGGAGGGCTTTCAATAAATCTTGACTTAATATATTTAAGGGATTTTACAATTATTAAAAATGTCTCACCATTAATTTATTTCTTGTGTATCCACACATTCTCATTACGAGATCTATCTCTAAGAATCTTGAAGTAATCATGTACTTCAACCATAAGGAATTCATATCTAAATCATAACATGGATTTCTCTACAGGTTTGATAGATAAAATTCATTTCTACATTTCTATCTTGAAATGTTAAATCATAACACATGATATAAATAAAAATTTCTTCGAAACTCGAAGGACTAATCTTCAAAAATTTGAAGAAGAGGTTTTGAACTATATGATCCAACCACGATTTGCTCTGATACCATTGTTAGGTTCTGAGCGCAGCGGAATATTTATAATAAAGCAAAAATCTGCTCTTAAATCATGGATCTTTTCGTGGTACATATAGTTCTAAACAAAATGATGTGAAAATAAGCATAAACTGAAAACATACCTTGTAATCCTTTGCTTATTTGTGAATAATATCACGAACAGATGAGAGCCCCACGTGTGACTCCTCTAGCGGTATCCACGCGCACAAGATCACGAACTAGATGATCTGTTAGGTGCTAGCCACTTGGATCGACAGAATTCTTTCGGATGCACTACGGATCTGGAGATGCGTCTCCAACTAGAGAAGAAGTAGGCTGCCGAAGGCTTCCCAAGAGAGATGGAGAGAAATCACACAAGAGAGGCAAAGGAGAAGTGTGTGCTCCTCTTCTTCCAAGGGTGGATATATATAGCCTCCAAGGAAGATGAAGAGACATGACTCTTCATATTCTTCATTAATTTATCATAATTGCGACTTTTGAAATTCTCCATTAATATTCATTAATAGAGACTATTCATCTTCTCCATTAATAATCATTAATAGAGACTTCATCTTCTCCATTATTGCCACAATAATTGTGGCATTTCAAATTCTCCAAAGAGAATAAGAGATAAATTTACTCTCTCTTCTCTTCATCAAATAAATCCATATTTGATCTTCATCCGTTCTCGCTTCCGATATTTCAGAAATAATTAATAATCCAATTAATTCTTATTCAGAAATAATGAATTGATTAATTTTAGTATCCACTAAAATAATCAACTACAGATACTATTCGCGTCTATGTGCTATGCGTGCGACCCTCTAGGTTCTATACACGAAGGCAGTGTAAATCCATACACAGACTAAGGTAACCGTCTAGCAATAGTTTTTAGCCACCCAACGTGATAGAATATTAGTTATAAACTAAAACCTCCATGAACCGATTACTGTGTAATTCAATCTCTTCATCTTTATCCTACATCCCAATTAATTCGGTGCAGTATGCATCATCACCAATTAATTGTTTTACTTGATTTTCAAGATATAATAGACTCATCTTGAATGATAATCATTCCTCCCATGGCCATGGATTTCGAGTCACTAATATCTCTATCAAGCGGCCAGGATGTTAACTCCCAAATCCAAGAGAGCGATGAATCCTCTATTGACTCAACATTATTCTCTCTACGTTTTGTCATACACCCAATTACTGTATTAATCACAATCCGATTAATGATTGCTTTTAACGGCATCAAAGTACATAACTCCACGCATAGAATATATGAAGGTCTCAAGTCAAAAGATCAGTTACACTCGTTCATTAAGACGAACTACCAATGATGCTTAATATGTGATGTTCTCTTAAGCGGGTCGTGTCCAGTGTACCTCTAAACTTAAGGCGCCCCCAAGTACAACTTGGATATTCATCCCTCCGGTCTATCTTGATCTAGTCATACTTAGCGTTGATCTAGATATCTATGTCCCCTCTAGATATCTATCCGATCAAGGACGATTTTCAGAATAATATAACAATTAATCTGTGGGACTTTATCACTAATCATATACGTACAGAAAAGTAAATGATTAACGCCAAATACTTGCCTTTATTAAAATAATTATCCATTAAA